>CM034310.1:18288155-18888155 GCA_019925795.1 Dendrobium chrysotoxum | reverse complement strand
TTTACTTTTCCGATATTAACTGCTTGGGTGAATATCTGTGATTAATCTTTTCATTCTTGTTTACTTATTTCCACTGCTAAGTATCGAAAAGATTTTTCTGTTCCTCATGAAATTTTTAAATAACTAATTCACCCCCTCATGGTTAGCCTCGGGACTAATTCACTAGGGCTTAACATCCCTATCAAACTTTCAAGTGGTATCAGAGCGGGATTCTAAATTTAAGTTTAAAAACTTTTGAATTTGATCCATGGCTAACTATAACAATCGTAATACTGTTGAAGGTTATTCTATTACAAGACCACCGTTGTTTGATAACATTCCTTTTGATTTTTGGAAAACATGCATGTCTACTTTTCTTCAATCAATCGATTATCGTATGTGGATGTTAGTTAAAGATGGTTATGACGCACCACATAGACTTGTTAACGGTATTAAAACTGAACTCCCATTTGCAGATTGGACTTTTGATGATCATGATTTAGCACAGTTAAATGCAAAATGTTTGAACTGTTTCTTTTGTGCTTTAAAATCTAAATACTATATGCGTGTTTCTACTTGTACAACGGGTAAAGAAATCTGGGATAGATTGTGTATAACATATGAAGGTACAACTGAAGTCAAACAGTCTAGGTTAAACATCTTGTTACATGATTATAAACTTTTTCGCATGAAACCTTGTGAGATGATTTCAAAAATGTACACAAGGTTCACTCAAATCGTTACATCTTTACATGCTCTAGGAAGAGAACTAACTAATTATGAAAGAGTGAATAAAATTCTTAGATGTTTGCCTTCTTTATATGATGCTAAGATTACTGCGATCGTAGAATCTAAAGATTTGAATACTTACTCTATTGACAACTTACTTGGATCACTCATTGCTTACGAGCAAGGGGTGAACCAAAGACAACTTGATGCTGGTGAACGAAAGAAGGAAAAGACAGTGCCGCTAAAGGCCAATGATTCAGATGCTAGAACTTTCGGGTCTGATAACGATGATGTTGCCTTAATCACAAGGTAATTTAAGAGCTTTCTAAGGAAGAAGAATAAGAATTTTCAAAAGTGGAACAAAGGTAAGACCAGTAAAAACTTTAAAGGTTCGTCTGAATCTGTTTGTTTTGAATGCAGGAAGCCTGGATACATAAGGGCGGATTGTCCTACACTCAAGGCTCACCCAAGCAAGGAGAAGGGTGAGGAGAAACCAAAGTTCAGAAAGGATAAGAAGCGGATACAAAAGGCGTTCTGGGCAGACTCTGCATCCGACTCCTCTGAGACTAAAGCTGAAGAGGAGGAAACAAACTTGTGTCTGATGGCTGATGATCACCCTAGTCAGTCAGACCATGAAGAGGTATGTGAGCTTACTTACGATCAATTACTTGAAGTATCTGAAGAAATTCATGCATCGTATAGGAAGCTTAAGAAAACCCATGCTAGTTTAAAATTGGATTATTTGACTTTGCAAAAAGAGCATGATGTTTTGATTAAGGATCATTCCACTGTTGATAGAAATCACATGTCTTTACTTGATGAGTTTGATGAATTGAATAAAAAATACTCTGATTTAGTTACTTTGCATGATTCATTGAAAACCACTCATGTTGATTTGGAGAGAGCTTTTAAAGAATTAGATACTATGGCATATGAAGTAGAAAGTAGCAATGATGCTTTAAAATTTGAAATTGCAAGTTTAAAGCAAGAGAATGAATTTTTGAAAGTGAAAATTGCTGCTTTTGAAAAGAATAAAAAACCACCTACTTTTGAACAGTTTTATGCACCGCCACCTTTTGAAAAATCTGTTGGAAATTCATCAAAGCATGTTTCATACACTACTGGGAAGAGGCACTATCACTCACATAGATTAGTAAACCCTTTTCCTGATGTTAGATGTTATTCATGTGGCATGTTAGGACACATTTCCCATACCTGCACTGTTCACTATAGTACACATTGGGTGTGGAGGCCCAAACTGCCTGTTTCACAGCACAACACGCATGCATTGCTTTCTTCTTTTCATAAGAAAGAATCCAAACCATTTTGGGTTCCTAAGACTGACGTTTGATATTTTTGTAGGTGTGCTCTCACACAAGACCTCGTGAGAGCATGTGGTACCTGGACAGCGGATGTTCTAGACACATGACTGGAGATGCAAATTAGTTCATTTCGCTGGAGGCCAGAGCTGGAGGCAAGGTTACACTTGGAGATAACACCACCAGGAAGGTGGTATGCACAGGTATAATTGGTGATTCAAAGAATTTTATGATTGACAATGTTTTGCTTGTAGATGGACTGAAACACAACTTGCTGAGCATCAGTCAATTTTGTCACAAAGGATACAGCATCAAATTCCTGCCCACTGGCTGCATTTTAAGCCTAAATGATAAAGTTATTTTGCAGGGGCAAAGGATCAACAACATCTACAAGCTGGATGTAAGTTGCATTAAATCTAAGAATTCAATTTGCTTAAAAACTACTGCTGATGAGTCTTGGATGTGGCATAGGAGATTGTGTCATGCCAGTATGCAAACCCTTAGGAGAGTCACCCAAAAGGACTTAGTTAGAGGTGTGCCCAAGCTTAAGTTTACTAAGGATCACCTGTGTGATGCCAGTCAGTTAGGAAAGCAAGTCCAGTCCTCTTTTCACTCTATTAAGGACATTAGCACCTCTAGACCTTTATAAGTTCTTCATATGGACCTCTTTGGACCCATTAGCACTGCCAACTTAGGGGGAAGAGTCTATGGATTTGTGATTGTAAATGACTACTCGAGGTTCACTTGGATTAAATTTTTGTCCCAAAAATCTGAGTCATTTAATGAGTTTAAGTCCTTCTCCACTTGGATTCAGAGGAAGTTAGGTTATGAGAACCTGACTATTCATAGTGATCATGGTGAAGAGTTTGAAAATGTGAAATTTGGAAGTCTTTGTGAGGAGCAAGGGATTAGTCACAATTTTTCATCTTATAGGACCCCTCAATAGAACGGGGTAGCTGAAAGGAAGAACAGGACCTTAGTGGAAGCCGCTAGAGCCATGCTTATCGAGTATTCACTTCTAAAATACTTCTAGGCTGAAGCGGTGAACACTGCCTGTTATGTGCTGAATAGGGTGAATGTGAGATCAAAACTGAACAAGACACGTTATGAGATTATTAAGGGTAGAACTCCAAACCTATCCCACCTCCATGTCTTTGGCTGTAAGGTTTTTATTCTGAACAATGAGAAATCATTCTTAGGAAAGTTTGACCCCAAATCTGATGAAGGAGTGTTATTAGGCTATTCTAGTGTGGGGAAATCCTTTAGGGTGTTCAATAAAAGGACTTTGGTGGTGGAAGAGATAACTCATGTGGTGTTTGATGAATCTGATCCTAAGGTGAATAGAATTGAGGAAGAAGAAGAGGTAGAGGAAATTACCCAAGGGGTTGGAAATGCAAATCTGGAGGAGAGGGTAGAACCTTAAACCACACTGCCTAGAGATTGGAGATATTCTTCGAGTCATCCTAAAGAACTGATCTTAGGAGACCCTTCTGAAGGTGTTAGGACTAGGCATGGACTTAGGAAGGAAGTAAACCATTCTGCCTTTATCTCAACGACTGAACCCACCAATATCAATCAAGCCCTTTCAGATGAGTTTTAGATCTTAGCTATGCAAGAAGAATTGAATCAATTTGTAAGGAATGATGTTTGGGAGTTAGTAGAAAGAGCTAGAGATCAAAGTATTGTGGGAACCAAGTTGGTCTTTAAGAATAAGATGAATGATTCTGGGGTGGTGGTTAGGAATAAGGCAAGATTGATGGCTAAGGGGTATAATCAGATTGAAGGGATTGATTTTGAGGAGACCTTTGCCCCTGTAGCTAGATTGGAAGCCATTAGAGTGCTACTAGCCTTTGCCTGTTATAAAGGATTTAAGCTGTTTCAAATGGATGTCAAGAGTGCCTTTTTTAAATGGGGTAATAAAAGAGGATGTTTTTATAGAACAACCCCTAAGTTTTGAGAGTTCCCAATATCCAAATCATGTTTATAAATTAAAAAAGGCATTGTATGGATTGAAATAGGCACCTAAAGCTTGGTATGAGAGGCTTAACACGTTCCTGTTAGAAAGAGAGTTTGTTAAGGGGAGCGTAGACACCACCCTTTTTTTGAGGAGAATAGGGGATGACTTACTCATTGTCCAGATCTATGTTGATGATATAATTTTTGGATCTTCTGATAAGTATTTATGTGATGAGTTTTCAAAGACAATGAGTAAAGAGTTTGAGATGAGTATGATTGGAGAATTGTCCTACTTTTTGGGGTTTAGCATAAGGCAAATAGATGATGAAACCTTTCTCAATCAATCTAAATACACTAAGGACATTTTGAAGAAATATGAAATGGACAAAGCCAAACCAATCAATACTCCCATGAGCTCCTCTGTTCAGTTAGATAAGGATTCAAGTGGAAAATCTATTGATGAGAAGAAGTATAGAGGAATAATAGGATCATTACTTTACCTGACTGCTAGCCGACCTGATATTATGTTTAGTGTCTGTCTTTGTGCTAGGTTTCAGGCTGATTCTAAAGAGTCCCACCTGACTGCTGTTAAGAGAATTCTTAGATATCTTTTAGGGACCCCAAACCTAGGAATCTGGTACCTTAGGCACAGTACCTCTTTTGAGATCATTGGATATTATGATTCTGACTTTGCGGGGTGTAGGGTGGATAGAAAGAGCACTTCTGGAACTTGTCAATTCATAGGACAGTCTCTAGTCTCCTGGTCCAGTAGAAAATAGAAATCAGTTGCACTTTCCACTACTGAAGCTGAGTATATTGCCTTAGGAAGTTGTGTGGCCCAAGTTCTTTGGTTAAAGCAACAAGTTTTAGATTTAGGTTTACCTGTTGGCACAATTTGTATTCTGAGTGATAATACTAGTCTCATCTGCATCTCTAAGAATCCAATCCAATATTCTAGGACCAAACACATTGATATAAGGCATCACTTCATTAGGGACCATGTTAAGGGAACATTGAGCTACATCATGTAGCAACTGAAAATCAGCTGGCTGACATATTCACTAAACCACTGGCCTTTGACTCATTTAGTATTTTGAGAATCAGATTAGGAGTGATTGATATAAATGCTTGATTCTGATGGCTGCTGATTTCTGATTTCTCTGATCTTTATTTTTGTTCCTGTTAGTTATTTGATTTGATTATTTTCTTTCAATTGTTTTTAGTTTTTATTCTTCTGCTTTCTGTTTTAGCTTTAGTGTTAGTTTAATTTGAGTTTTTATTTTGATATAGTTTAGTTTTTACCTATTTTATTTACTGATTCATCTCGTTTATCTACTGTCTTATGTGTTTGAAAATAAAAAAAAATGGATTTCTGACTAAGAGTTTTGCCTTGTTTTATCTGAAAGCTTGTAAGCAGTGATTGATTCCACTGGATCTGTTAAAGGGAAGAAATATTGATGATTGTTTCTCTTCCTCTAACTCCTTTACTGGTGTATGATTTCTTTTGGATAAAAATCTTTTTCAAAATTAAAATATTAGTTTTTGAAATAGAGATTTGTTTTATCTTCCTATAGTAATCTACCTCATATGAAAGTATTTTCAAAGTCTTGAGTCACTATTATGATTTTCTAAACCAAGTGATTGCATTTATCATATGATGTATGGCTTTTATTTTGTGAATCATTCTTCCTTATTGTGGAGAGTCATCTCCTATGTCTGGAAGATAATTTCACAGCTGAGACTCTTTAATGATTATGAAAAGGAGAAAGCTTACAAAAGATGCGCAGTGCGCCAAATAAATTAAAAAAGAGGCATAAAATGAGCCCAAAGCTGAAAAGATGTAAAATATCGCCAACTAAAAGATACACAAAGTGTATCAAAAATCAAAAGATGCGCAAAGCGCCAACCAAATTGAAAAAGAGGCACAAAATGAGCCCAAACCAAGCTTTCTTCCCATTCAGATTGTTAAATGTCTTAGAAAAATCCGTGTGCCACTTAATATTTTCAAAAGCTTGAGTTTGAAAATCCTGATTTCTGATTCCTTACTTTGTAACACTATTATATCAGATATTTTTTTGGAACGAGGCTTGAAAGGATCTCTTTTCGAATCTAATTTCTTTTCTTCTGAATTGGATTTATGTTTTGAAAGAGGTTTGCATCGATAAGGTGCCCGGGGTCGGAGTTACGAAAGTCAATTTTTCCAACTTTTTCTGTATTTCAGTGCTGTCAATCATCTTCTTATTGGTTTCTGGATCGAAAATCAATGGAGAATTCTATTTTACTGGAGCAGACTGATCAAAAAAATTTATTATTTTTTCTGTGTTCTCGTTCCGAGTTTTCTTCATTTTTTGTTTTGTTTTTTCATTTTACTGGTTATGTTTTTTTTTTTTTGATCCTGATCTGTCATCTTCATCCTCCATCTTTTTCTATTTTCTTCACATCATCCTGGACGATACTCCGATCGTCCTGGACGATCCAAACATCATCCTGAACGATCCATTCAAAATCGTCCCCACACTGCTCCTGCTTGCTGAGAAACTCTAATTATTGGTGATCATCCTGGACGATCCTTACATCATCTTGGACGATATGATCCATATCTTCCTAATCTGATCAAACAGCTGACATTGTACCAATTATTATCCATCATCTTGGATGATCCACCTCATCGTCCTAGACGATCCACGTGTTAGCCGCTGAACGATTGGAATTCGGCCCGTCCGTCACACTTATTGCACATCATCCGGTACGATCCACCTAATTGTCCTGGAGGATACCTTTTTGTCAACGGTCGTCCAGCTTGACTCCTCGGGATGATCATCTGTGTCTAATCATCCTGGACAATCTCTGATCATCCCGGATGATCGGACCGCCTTTATGACCAATCTTCCAGGCCATAATAATTGCACCTATCGTCCTGGATGATCTCACGATCGTACGGGACGATCAGGCCAAGTTTTATATAAATAGCCATTTTCTTAAGGATTTTCCATGCTCTTTCTTCCAAACTCCCTCTACTTCCCTTCACTTTTGATTTCTAATGGCTGGTGGCAAACATTTGTGGCAAAAGGGTACAAGTTCCTCCCGGGGGCCTGTTGATCCTCGCTTCCCAAATACAGCCGATCAGGCTGCCTACGAGTGCTATTATGAGGTGGGGATCACACAGTCCAAAATAGTAAATTCCCGCACTCTTACTTATCATGTCTTGACCTCTTCTCACATACCTCCCTAACTTTCATCATGACTCTCGCCTTTCCTTTTAGCACGGAACTTCTTCGAGTTTTCTTTGCAAATTTGTATATTTCTGCTGATTATTCCACCCTCTGCTCGTATGTAAACTAGCGTCCCGTCGAACTCACTTACCGGGACTTTCATAATATTCTCCAACTTTCTGTCACTGGCGACAAACTCCACACTCTTATCACCGACCCTGACTATGATTGGAGTGTCGCCAATCATTTCCTTCGCAATACAAAAGCCCCCTATCATGATAATGCTTGCACTACACTTCTTAAGGACGCACGGACCACTCAGCATGTCCTTCGTTCCTCCGTCATTCCAAAGGTGGGGGATCGAATTCACATCACCCCACTACTGTCCTTGACCACATACTACATCTTGGCCCATAGAGAATTTAAGGCCACTGACCTTATTATCTGGTACATCGAGCACCTCACCACTATTAGGGATCCAGTTCATCGCCGTCATCCCAATCTAGCCTTAGGACATATCATTGCCTATGCCCTAGAAACTAAATATGACCTGCAGTATCCCGAGGCTCCAAATGTCCCTCCTTCCTTCTTCACCAACAATTCCTTCCATGTCCTACACAGCACCCGACTACATCCGGAGCCCGCCCCGGATGTTGAGGAGGAAGAGGAAGAGGCTATTCCAGTTCCTGCTGCACCTGATGCACCTGTTCCCCTTCGTATTGCCTCTCCCTTTGACCACCTGGTGCAGCACTTTGATCAGTGGGAGGCCATATTCGACTCCTATGTGGCGGCCCAGGAGCAGTGGCATGCTGAGGACCTCCAGCGCTTCACTGACTATGCTGCGCAGCAGCAACAGCAGCATGACCAGGACATTGCCTGGATTGGAGCCCACTTTCAGGCCATTCATGGTTACTTCAACCCACCACCGCCACCTCCTCCTTCCAATCAGGATCCGCCTCCATTCTAGTTTTCTATTTTGTAGTTGTTTTCTTTTCTATTTTGTACTGATGTTTTAGTATTTCTGTTTACCCTCCTCCTTTTTGTGATGTCAAAAGGGGGAGTCAGTTGTAGTCATTTCTATTATTGTTATGTGTTATGTTTCCTGTATTAGTTTGGTTGTTAAATGAAAATTTGAAAAAATTGTTTTTCGATCTTCTAGTTATTTTTCAAACTAATGTACAAATGTTTGCCATCATAAAAAAGGGGGAGATTGTTGCAAATCTGGTTTTGATGATGACAGACATGTCTCTATTGTGTTTTACTTAGCTAACCCGTTTCAGGCACAAAAGATCACAAGCAACTCAAGCCAACTCAAGATCGGGTCCAAGTGTGTCAAATATACTATTTTCCTTTTTCTTGAGTCGATTGTAATGTAACTGATCCCCTAGCTAAGTAACCTTACACACAGACACTCAGGGGGAGAGCTTGAGTGAATTAGAGTTTCTGTTCAGATCATCCTAGACGATAGTCACATCATCCTCGACGATCAAGTAAAAATAGAAACCCTAATTAGGGCGACCAAGTTAAGAGGGTCTGATTAAACAGATCGTCATGGACGATCTTTGGATCATACGAGACGATATGCTCAAATTAGAAATTCTCAACCGCCAGATCAAGTTAGGCAAGTTTTTATTTTTAGATATTTGGTCTGATCGTCACGGATGATACGTGTATCGTCCCGGATGATTTAGTATAATCATGCCTAAATTAATCTGGTAATTAAGGAAAGCAATTTATATTTGATTGATACGATCATATCGTCCTGGACGATCGCAGGATCGTCCCGAACGATCATGATCGTTTAGTGCATTTCAGCTGTACGACCCGAACTGTGCTCAGGATGATTTTGGCACTTTTTGAACTAATCGTACATGACGATACCCTTATCGTCCTGGACGATCAAGTCATTTTTTGGTCGTCCAGCACAGTTTTCTCTAGACGACCCGAATTGTCTTCTGGACGATATTCCTCGATTTACACTAATCGTCCCGGACGATCACAAAATCGTACGGGACGATATGAACAACTTTTTGAACTGATCATCCAGAAGAGCCAGATCATCCAGGCTGAATCAGCTGATTTTGAACTGATCGTACAGGATGATCTATCGATCGTCCAGGACGATCTTGGCCGACCAGTTGAGATTTAGGGCAAATTTTAAGCCCTCCTATAAAAGAACTTTTTCTGAAACAAGAAAAATCTTTTGCCACTTTCCTTTCCAGAGAAACCCTAGAGAGAGAGAGAGAGAGAGTTTGGGAGAGAGAGAGAGGATCTTGTGAGGGGGAGTTAGTGAGGGATTCACTAAGGTTGCTCCAAGAACGGATCAGATTCGTCTTCTCCGCTCATCATCTTTCGTCGTGTCGGTGTTCTTCGGGAGAGGATCGTCGGCAAGAAGATCCAAGGTTCTCTGCCTGCTTCAGGAGGAAGCAAAAGGACGTTGGGTTCTCTGCCCGCTTCTGGTGGAAGCAAAAGGAGTGCGAAGGTTCTCTGCCTGCTTTAGGAGGAAGCAAAAGGAGGTTAGATTCTCTGCCTCACCTAGTGGTGGAAAGGAGGTTTTTGTACAGGCTTCTCCACCTTGCTGTGGGAGCAAAAGGAGAGTCACTTTTTTTTTAGTGCAATACCCGAAGGGGAGGCTCCGGGGAGTGGACGTAGGTCAAGTTGACCGAACCACTATAAAATCTAGTTTGCTTTTCTAATTCTGTTTTGTATGTTACTTTTCCGATATTAACTGCTTGGGTAAATATCTGTGATTGATCTTTTTGTTCTTGTTTACTTGTTTTTGCTGCTAAGTATCGAAAAGATTTTTCTATTCCTCGTGAAATTTTTAAATAACCAATTCACCCCCCCTCTTGGTTAGCCTCGGGACTAGTTCACTAGGGCTTAACATCCCTATCGAACTTTCAAAGATGTCCTTAATAGAATGAAATGAAGTTCTGATTTGATTTCTTATTTGACAGGCATCATAAAGGTGGTCTTTAGAAAAATCTAGTTTAGGAATACCTCTCACTAGGTCTTTATGGGTGATCTTCCTATGAGTTTTCATGCTTGCATAACATAGTAATATGTGCCATAGCCAGGATTCATCAGCAAAAGATTTTAAACATAAAAAATTCAAATAGTCAACATAATTCAAATCAAGCATGTAAATATTATTAATTATTTTGCCATCTAAAATTATTTTTTCGTTTAAGCTTATCAAACACTTAGTAGAAAAAAATTAAATATCAAAACTTTTATCACACAATTTGTTAATACTAAGTAGGTTTTGCTTCAATCCATCTACTAGCAAAATATTTTCAATAATAAAGTTCTTTGAGTTATCAATCATACATGAGCCTACCACCTTCCTGGTGGTGCTATCTCTTAGTGAAACCTTACCTCTTACCCTAGCCTCCAGTGCGATGAATGGCTTCATATATCAACTTATCTATCATGAGCACCACTATCTAGGTACCACATGCACTCAGTAGGCCTTTTATGAGAACACCCCTATAAATTTAATCAATGGTTAGTTTTGGGAACCCAAGTGAGTTTGGGTTCCACCTTATGCTTTAATGAATGAACTGCATGCTTACTTTATTGTAAGGCACTTAACTTTGGCCTCCACACGAAATGTGTTCTATGGTGTATGGTTCAAGTGCGAGCAATGTGTCGTAACATGCCACAAGAGAAGCACCTAACACCTAAGAATGGATTTGATAGTCTATATGGGGTATTGTGCCTCTTCATAGGGGTATGAGATGATGCATATGGTGATGTAGGTTATACCATTATATTAGGGTAGGTGCTATTTTTTTTATTTTGGAGTGCATTAATTTTTTTTGCTTTTAAAAACTAATTTTCACTTTGAAAGCATAGAACTTAAGATTTCAATGCATGCTCACTATGGTGAAATTTAGCTACAAGTGTTTCTAATTATTTGAATAATTCATCTAATTCAAGATGCTCAATTTTTGAGGATTCATATGCTTGGCTTAAGTTAGGATGTTTCTTGTTAATGCATCAAATTCATCAAGTAAAGAGAGATATTCTTTTCCTAAAGCAATGTGTTCAACCCTAAGACTACCATGCTCTTTGCATAATTTAGAAAACTTTAAATTCAAACAAGCATGCTTTTTCTTTAACTTTTTATATGCATTATGAATCTTTTCAGAAGTTTTGAAATAATTCATCATATTCACATACCTCATCTTGATCAGAGTGATCAAGATTATCATTTGCCATAAAGCATTGATTTGTAATCTCCTTCTCTGCTTCTGATTTTGATGAGTCTAAACTGGAGTCTGCCTAAAATGCCTTCTGTATCCTTTTCTTTCCCTTTTTGACTTTTGCCTTCTCATCACCCTTCTCCTTCATAGGGTGAACTTTCAAGTTGGGGAACTCTAATTTTAAGTAGCCTGGTTTCATGCATTCAAACAAAATAACATCATAGAAAACCGTTGTATTTTTGTTAGTTTTACCTTTATTCCAATGTTGATGGCGTCTTTGCTTTCTATTCAGAAAGCTCTTGAAATGTTGGGACATTAATGCTATATCATCATCTTCATCAGCTACATAGCTATCATTTTTAGATTCATTAGCTTTCAGTTCCACTACTTTTTCTTTCTTTTTGTCACCTACATCCAAAAGTCTTTGACTCACACTTTGCTCATAGGCAATGAGTGAGCCAAGTAGATTATCAATAGAATAAACATATAAATCTTTAGATTTGCATATTGCAGTGACTTTAGCATAATAGTTACTAGGTAAATAATGTTGAATTTTGTTGACCTTCTCAAAGTTTGATAGTTCTCTACCTAGAGCATGTAGGGATGTCACTATCTAGGTAAACCAAGTGCACATATTTGATATGCTTCACTAGTACCCTCATAGGTGATGCATAACCTATCTCAAATCTCTTTCCCAGTAGTACATGTGGAGACTCTCATATGGTCTTCAGATTTTAAAGCATAAAAAAAATATTTTAAGTATCTAGCATTCAGTTGAGCAAACTCTTTACCCTCATTACTATATTTAGTGAAAGGTGTTTCTATTTTAACACCAATAACAAAATGAAAAGGAATAGAATCACCCTCTCGGATCATATGCCACATATGAAAATCAATATATTACAAGGAAGTAGACATATTGATTTTCCAAAAATCAAATGGAATAATATCGAATAATGGTTGATGAGTTATAGAATAACCCTCCATGGCATTCCAATTTTTACATGTGTCATTTGATCTTTTCATAAGAATTTTTAAATCACAATTCTTAGACCCTCTATGATACCATCTGAAATTTCAATTGAGGGTGTTAATCCTCGTTGAACTGTCCTTAGGGACACCAAGAGGGGGCTGAATTAGTTCTTTACAAATTTACCACTTTAAAAACACTTCTAACTAATAATGAGTACAAGTGGAAGAACATAATAATAAATAATATAACTTTGCTTCAATCAATTCTCCTAACAAATATTAATGATAAAATGTTTTTTTTTTAATTTTTTTCAACAAGAGCTAAAACTAAACACAACATGATAAACAACTCCCAGATTTTGCAATAATAATATATATGTAAGAAAATAAAAATGAAGAAAAATAAAAATACAGAAAGTAAAGTAAAATGAGCTCACCAAAATTTAGAGTGGTTCAATCAAATAAAGACCTACATCCACTCCTCAGAGTCCTCCTATCCGCGTGTTGCACTAACTCTTAGTGTCTCTCCTTTAACCCCCATAGCAAGGCAAAAAAAACCCTTACAAGAATCACTTCCGCCAACCCGGTGTTGCAGAGAACCAAAATTCTTTTCACCCTCCTATTGAGGTAGAGAACCTTAGAAGTTCATTTTTACCCTCCTAATCAAGGCAGCAAACCTGGAAGCTTTTCACCCTCCTGGTGAAGATAGAGTACCTCGACCTTTCACCTTGAAGCTTTTCTTCTAGAGCAACCCCTACAGATCTACATAGCCCTGTGGAAGTATCAAGGAATAGGCTTGCTCGGAGTGACCATGTGAAAAAACTCACATTACATCTCCCTCTCACAAAACACACCTTATCCTTGTTCACTTCCCAAGATCTCTCACGGCTCTCTCACAAAGTTCCCTTAATAGCCAAAAGTCTCTCTTTAGAGACAATGAAGAAAAGCTTTAAATATAAGGTCTCTAAAAACCCAAAATTTTAATTCAATCAATACTATTCACACAGTATGATCAATAATCCATATAGTACAATTAGTTCAAAAACTAGATAACATCCAGTATGATGGAATAGTTCCAAGATAAATGATTCAAAATCTGTATATTGATCATATAGGATGATCTATAGATCATATAGTATAATTAGTTTAATTATCTTATAATTGTACAGTACGATTATCAGGATGATTAAAAATCATCTCAGCCTATCATCTAATATGATTGACATTGTACCTTAAAATTACTTCAAAAATTAAGGTTTCATCCAGAATAATCACTTAGACAAACATTTTTCATCTCTGCCTATCGTACAGTATGATCCACATCGTATAGTATAATCAACGAGATTAATTAAATCTAGATTTGAATTACTAATCACAAGGATTAAATTAAGTAATTTTTTAAATATCATACTCTACGTACACCATCATATAATGCGTTAGTTCAAAAATTAAAAATTAAAATACTTACTTAATTTTGATTGACAGCTAGGGTTTCCATTTTAAACAGATCGTACAATACAATCTAGATTATATCGTATAATTAGTTTAAAAATATTAATTACAAAATCAACCATTTTAAATTATTTCAAAAATGACTGATCGTACAGTAGAATTTCAATCATACAATATGATAAGTTAAAAATTTTAAAACTAATTTTCTCACTCCCCTATGTGTGTGCACGGTCACCAAACAAGTATACTCCTTTTACAGGACTTTAACTTAAGAAATTTAAACATAAATAAATAAAAATTATAGACTCTTGTCAACCATGTTCCCATTCTACCCAAACTTGAGGCTTGAATCTTCTTGTATGGTGTATGACGTACCTAAAATGATAGTACACACAAATATATATATACAATACAAAATGATAGGAGAAATGAAAGTACAATTAATAATATTTTTTATCATCAAAATAACAAGCTCACAATCCCGGATTGCAATAAGTATCTCCATTGTCCAAGAAATGGCTCATGAGGTTCTTTTTTTTATCTCCAAGGATAACAGATTCTACTCCTTTTCTAATTCAGAAAATTTTAAATTTAAACTAGAATGCAATTTCTTTAATTCCTATATGACTCATGCATTTCTTTTAAAAATAGTAAATAACTCATCATAGGTAAGCTCACATACTCTTTCTGGTCGGAGTTAATAATATAATTATCAGCCATTATACACAAATTCATTATCTCCTCCTCAGGTTCATATTTTGAAGAGTCTGATGGTGAATCTGCCTAGAAAGCCTTCTGATTCTTTCCCTTCCCCTTTTTAAAATTGACCTATTCTTCGCCCTTCTCCATGGTAGGGTGAGTTTTCATATTAGGGCAATCAAATCTTAGGTGTCCTGGCTTCCTGCATTCAAAATAGACTACTTCAAATTAGCTTTTATTAAATCTATTTCCTTTACCTTAGCTCTTTTCAAAATGTCACTTATGATTTTTCTTCAAGAAGCTTTTGAGCTGCTTCTTCATAATGGCTATATCAACATTGTCATTTGGCTCTGAGCTATCACTGTCTAAGTCACAAGCCTTCAGTGGCATGGTCCTCTACCTTCTTTCTCTCATGTATCGTGCATTCTTTGGCTTATATTTTATTTATTTACAATTAGTGAGCCAAGAAGGTGATGAGCATAAATAATGTTATGTTTTATATATTAAATTGCAGTGAAATCATGTTGTTTTAGTTGTGTTGTGCAGAAAAAATATAGGAAATGTATGAAACTCCAAGTATCATACAACATCATGGCGTCGGGCACTATAACACCATGGTGCCATCATTGACACCTCCAGAGTGCTCAACATGGACATGGAGGCACCCAATATCTATTTGATAGTGTCATAGTGTTGGAGGAGTTAGCATTGCAAAGCCTAGTCCCTGTCTGCACAGTGCTGCGATGCTAATTTCCAGCACTACCAAGATGAGGGGAGTGCCACATGGATGCTGAGGCACTCAATTATTAGAAGTTCTATAGCACTATAGTTATAATCGACCAGGACATTATATGCCAGCAAAGTGATGCATCAATTCATTAAATAATAGGTCCATGTTAGCAAGCACCGCATAGGAGGAAATTCTTTAGCGATGCAATGTTAGTTCATTTTATGGGCCTCATGACGCCAGAGTCTATTTTCTTTATTTTTCTATAAATAACCCATTTATAATGTTAGTAAGAGAGTTCATTCACTTAGTTAATTTCAATCTTCATAGTACTTCTCTGTAATTTCCTTAGGAGTGACAACTAAGGGAATTCAGGGAGCACTAGATCCACTTCAAAAGAGTGTTTTGGTCAATGTTTTAGAAGAAATTCTGTAAGTTCAAGGAGGAGTATAGAGGAAATCATTGAACCCATCTGATGATATCCTTTTTTTACTTTGTTTCTTTTGTTGAATTAATGAAAATGAGTTTGCTTCACTTGTTCTTCATGTATAGTTAAATCATCTTATTTTGGATTGATGGTATAAATGGAATGTGGAGTACTAATGAATTCTCTTTATCAATAATTTAAAGATGTTTTAAATATACCAGGTCTTCATTTAATGCACATATATAGTGTCCATATATGTAGTTAATATTAGGTGTAATGTGGAGCCTAGGAATAGGAAAGTAGGCACTACCAGGTATAATAGATTGGTATGATGCAAGCATAGGCATAGTGCTTGATATATACCAAAATTATATAAATGATTTATAATGAGGGGGTTTTAACAGTATATGCTTTACTTATTCTTCTATGATTTTCATAGGGTGACAAATAATGGGAGTTTTGAGTGGTATTGAGGTTAGAAAGTTTTATCTATCATTTATCTCTTCACACTTGACTAAGAAGTCACTGATGCATATGCTCTGAGTAGCATCAATCTAAAAGAGAATCATTAGAAAATGTATTATATTTACATTCCATCAATAAAAAATATTTTATCCAAATAGTGTTTCTTTTAATTTTTTTAATTTTAAATTAAGTAATTAAATCTCAAGCAAAACTTTTTTTTATTGAGTAGGATAATTATTGTAATTGAAGTAGATAGTACTAGTATTTGCAACATTCTTCCTTGTGAGATTGATACTCTACACTACCACTAAATTACTTAATTTGGCACGTATACTTACATATATTAAGTGGGGTTTTTATAATTTTTATATCGAAGAAAACCTAAGTATTATTTAGGGATTGATAAAGCCATAAATTATTTTTATAATTCTTTAGGTTACTCCACTGCCTCTATCAATAGGTTATCATCTCAATAAACATTCAAATCTTTTGATTTGTATATAGTAATAACTTTTGCATTAAAACTATCAGGCAGATAATGGAGTATTTTATTCATTTTTTTAGAGTTTGATAGTTCTCTACCTAGTTCTCTACCTAAAGCATGTAAGGATGTCACTATCTGAGTAAATCTAGTGTACAAGTAAGAGAGTCTCATTAGGTTTCATAAAAAATAGTTTGTAATTATGCAGTAAAATATTTAACCAAGACTGTTTGATATCCTCATAAGTAATACATAACCTATCCTAGATTTCCTTGTTAGTAGTATTGGTAGAGACTCTCTTATAATCACCTGATTTAAGTGCACAGAAAAAATAGTTCATACATTTATATTTAAGTTATACATGATCTCTATCCTCATTGCTCTATTCACTAAATGGTGATTCAACTTTGATGCCATTCATAAATCTAAATGGTGCAGAATAACCTTCTTGTATCATATGACACATTCTAAAATCAATAGACTGTAAAGAGGTCAGCTTTTCTATTTTTCAAAAATCAAATGAAATATTATCGAATAACTGTGGACAAGTTATTTAATAACCCTCTCCTGTATTTTAATTTATAAAATATGTCATTTGATCATTTCTCAGGGATTTTTAAATCACTAAATTTAAGATCCTATTTGATACCAATTGAATGTTAAATTTGGATCGTTAGACTGAATTGAACTGCTAAGGCACACCAAGAGGGGGTGGATGAATTGGTGTTCAAAAATTTTATTTTCAAAAAAAAAATTTCTTTTTAAAAATGATGTCAATTATCAAAGAACAAAATGAAAATTATATTTTCTATTGAACAAAAAAAAATTTTTCCTTTTTTATTTTAAGAATTTTCTTATACTACTTTTTTTCACAAAAGTAATCCAAAGCTATCATAATATCATCAAATCAGATTTCAAGAAAAAATATGCAGGAAATAAAAATATGAGAAATAAAAGTGTGAAATAAAGGAAACAAGGACACTAGAAATTATAGTGATTCGGTCAAATCTTGACCTACATCCACTCCTCGGAGTCCTCCTCTCCATGTATTTCAATAAACCTTTAGTGACTTTCCATTAGCTCCAATATCAAGGCAGGAAAACCCTTACAAAATCATTTCCACCCTTCCACGATTCGATTGAGAACCTAAATCCTTTCCACCCTCCTAGTGAGGCAAAGAACCTGGAATCTTTTCACCCTGCTGGTGTGGCAGAGAACCAAAAATCCTTTTCACTCTACTGCTGAGACAGAGAACCTGATGATATTTGTCCTTGAAAACTTTCTACCTATAGCAACCCAAAAGATCAACGAAGACACTTGGATGAACCAAGGTAGAAGCTTGCTGGGAGCAACCACGTGAATCCCCTCACACTGCTTCTCCTTTCCACACAACTTCTTCTTCTTCCTCTCTACACTCCAAGACCTCTTAAGCCCTCTCACAGAAATCTCTCAACAGCTAAAGACTTTTTTCAAAATCTAACAAGAATGTTTAAATATGAGGCCTTTTAAAAACTCTAATTTTTTAATTCTGTCATTTCAATTTGTATAGTATGATCTAGGTTCATACAGTATGATTAGGTCAAAAACCTATTTCGTCCAATACATCTTAACCAGTCATAGTATGATCTGTTCAAACTTGGCATACTGATCGTACAGTATGATCATTGGACTGTACGGTATGATTAGTTCATTCATCTTAAGATCATATAGGACGAACTCCGGGATAGTTGAAAGTCATCTAGACGATCTACATCGTAAGGTATGATTAGTTCAAAAATTAAGGTTTCGTCCAAGACAATCCCTGTAATGACTATTCTTCATCTCTATAATTATTCAGTATAATCTATATTATACAGTATGATCTGACATATTTATGAAACCTTGATTTGATAGACTAATCATGGGGATTAATTTAGGTAACATTTTGAATATTATATAGTGTGAATGGGTTCATACAGTACAATTTGATCAAAAATTTAAATATTAAAATAGTTACCTAAATCTGATTGGCGGTTAGGGTTTTAGAGTTAAACTAGTCGTCCTATATCATCAAGTTTATATAGTACGATTAGTTCAAAAGCCTTAATTACTCAATTAGCTATTTTAATTGATTTTCTAAATAACTAATCGTATAGTACGATCTAGTTTGCATAATACTATTAGTTCAAAAATCTAAAATTCATTTTCTCACTCCCCCATGTGTGTTAGCATTCACCTTTACAAGGCTTTGACTCAAGAAATATAAAAAAAAAAATACAAATTCTTGCAAAACATTATCCTATTCTACCCAGACTTGAGCCCTAAATCTTTTATTGCACGGTGTATGATGTACCTAAATGATTAGTACACACAAAAACAAATATGCACTACAAATACTAGGATAAATAAAGAGACAATCAATAATGTTTGTTATTATAAAAATCATATGCTCGAGATACTAGATTGTAACAAGCATATGTTAAATTGGGAATATAAAAGTTTCAATGAAGTATTACAAAAGGAAATTAAAATGTTAAATGCTAATGCATCAAGATCTGCACACACACACCACCTAGGAGAGCACCATATGCATACTCATCATATAAGGAAAAACCAACATTACATAAGTTTTCTCATTCTTTCCATGGTGTTAGGTTCTTTTCTTGTGACATAGTAGGACACATTACACAAGTTTTTCTTCTTTGAGTCCACCATAGGACATGATATGTTTGGAGGCCTAAGTCCTCATTAGCATAACATGACATGATCAAATTTTCTCACACTTTGAGACCTAAGCTAGACTGGTTTCCAAAATGCACACCACGATTTATTTTATAGGTATGCCTTCAAAAGGGGTCCAATGAAGGCATGTGGTACCTAGATATCAAATGCTCGCACCATATGATGGAAGATATAAAGAAAATTATCATGCTTGAATCCTGAAGTGGAGGTGTCATAACCTAACCCAATACGACCCATAGACATGACATGTCATAATGTGTTGAATGGTGATAAGCTAGCTCAAGGTCAAAATTTTGGGACTTTTTAGATTTATTTTCAAATTGTACAGACCATGTAGCTTCTAATTAACTTCCATTAAGTAGAAGAAATTCTCATCCACAATTTTGTTATTTTTTTTTACATTTATCATAAAATGTATATACGATAATTTATGCACTATAGTGCATAGATCTAGACCAAGATAGAGCAAATAAATAATTATCCAAACTTTATAAAAAATAAAAAAGGTTTCTATAGACTTAGACAGATTAGATTATGAATCCTTAGCTACTCAATTGGCTCCTTCCCTTCCTTAGGCTTGAAATAGAGTATATAGTGGGTGTGAGCAAACACAGCTTAGTGGGTTACACCCACAAATCTAAATTTTCAATAATTTAGCTATTATGCATTTAAATGTTAAAGGCAGTTCATAAGAGATTTTTTATATTGAGCATAATATTCATTATAGATAGCATATAACTGAAATAAAGCAGACTGCGCACTAAAAGTAAATAATAAGTACTTTATATTATAGTAGAAAGTTAAAAATTTTCCTCTAGCACTTATACCTCCAATTAGAAACAAATATCAAAATTTAGGCCCTTATGTCTCATTGTACTAGCATATAAAAAATAGGCCCTAATAACTCCTAAATGCTTAGCATATCAAATATTTAGAAATTCAGGCTTTTATAAATCAGAGCATTTAGCACCCGAATTTCCTCCAATATTAAAACTCCATATAATTACAAATTTTAAGAAGATAAGCACAGGTATCATTGAATTGTGGTAAAAGAAATATAAATGAATGATTTTTAAAAATTCATATAATACATTACTGTTAGGCATTAAATTTAACTACTAAGCAGAAACTCATAGTTTCAAAATTTTACTAAATACCTAGAGATTATTCAAAACCAAATTTTAAAGCTTTAATTATACTACAACATTATTTTTTGAGAACAAAATTATTTTGTATCTTAATAAAATGGTGCACTTATTAAACTATTTGGCAACAAATTTCAAGAAAAATACCTGAATGCCCAAGATGGTTGTCTCTATAACGTACAAAAAGTTACATAATAAAAGTTTAACGTTGTAAATTTATTCTTTTTTAATAATTTAAAATTATAAATTTAATCAAAAAAATCCAAAGATTTTCACTTTTTTAAAAATTGAGATAGGCAAAACATAACTAACCTCAATATGGATAATTTTTAGATCTGGGGTGATAATAGAAAATAAACTGGAGTTGCCCAAAACCTAGCTTTCTGGCATTAAAACCCTCTTCTGTTTCTCTAGCTAGCTACCTAAGGGACCAAGAATGAGTTTTATAATATAAATTTTTTTAGTGAAAAATGATATTTTTATAAAATCTTAATCTAGCACCGTGGAACTTGGCCCTATAGCATAGTAGTGCTCTCCATTATAGAGCAAGATGCCGCAGCACCACCCCAGCACTACAACTTTGAATTATTTTGGAAAAAGGAAAGAGAGCTCAATGTCGGAGTTCTACTAACGCCAACATCATGGGGCTCCAAGGGTGAAAATTTTAGATTTTGGTTTCATGTACAAAAACCTTGGGAACCCACTTTAGTGAGTTTCCTTTAACAGACCAGTTAGAACAGGTGAAACTAGTTGCTATTTTAGTAAGTACTACAATCCTCCCCTCCTTAGAAAAATGTCATCCTCATTATTTTTCAAAACTCCGATCAGTAAAACAATCAAGATATAATTATTTCATTTCAGATTCCTTCTCCCATGTAATTTCTCTTTCTATTCTATGCTTCTACTTTACCTTAACCATTAATATCTAGTTATTCCTTAATCTCCTATCATCACATGCTAGAATAATTTTGGATTCTTCTTTTTAACTCAGATTAGGATGTACCTCGACTTCATTTTTATATATTAAATGTCTAGAATTAATATTCATTTCCTCAGAGATGACACATGGAATACATTACGAATAATAGACATATGCTCTATCAACTATAACCTATAGCTAATTTTTTTAATTCTTTCAATTATTTCGAATGATCTGACATATATTGGACTCAACTTATCTTCTTTTTCAAACCTACTAATGCCACCAGAACATACCTTTAAGATTATTATATATTTTATGGCTCCCTAGATGAATAATATAACCTGAATAATGGGATTCATGCAGAATCTATCATCTTAAATCTTTAGAACTAGGAGCCCACAACCTGTTCTTACAAAAGATGATACCAAAATTAGACGGTCATAGTTTAACTTACTTATCAAACTTCATTTGATCAGTTAATTTTGAATACTCTATATCTGACGTCTGAGCTTTCTAAATCCTTTCTTATAGAGATAGTTGGATATTCATCTGAGTCAAAATGGCATAATTCAAATCAAAAGGTACAAATTCTTCTAAATCTAACCTTTCCATATCTTGAATTAGATGATGATTGTTGGTAAACAAAAACTTACCACTCCAAATGATTTTCTACTTAAAGCATCTATCACTACATTCACCTTATCATATTGATATTAAATAGGCAAATTATAATCTTTAATTAGTGAAAGCCATCTCATTTGCCACAAATTCATATCCTTCTAAGTGAATATGCACTTTAGATATTAATGATCAATAAAATGTCACATCTGACTCCATATAAGTACTGCCTCTAGATGTTTAGAGAAAATACAACATCAGCAAATTCTAAGTCATTTGTCAGATGATTTCTCTTATATGGATTTAACTATCTAGAAGTATACAATATAACATTTTTATGCTATATTAAAACACATCCTAATCCCTTTAATTAAGTATCATTGAATACTTTAAATCTCTCTATACCAGATAAAATAGTTAAAACTAAATTAGATGTCAAATATTCCTTCAACTTGTAAAAGCTCGCTTCGTAATCAGATGTCCAAATGAAAGTCATTAACTCCCGAGTCAATCTCATCAGAGATATCAAAATTTGGAAAAAAAAACTTTTACAATTTTTTTGTAGTAATCGGCCACACCTAAAAACATGCATACCTTAGATATAGTAGTAGGTCTCATCTAATCAGAAACAACTTAAACTTTCTAGAGATCTATGCAAATACCCACACTACTCAACACGTGCCCCAAGAATAAGACACTCTTCAACCAAAATTCACACTTAAACAACTAAGCATATAGCTTATGTTGCCTTAACATTCCCTGAATAATCCTCAAATGTGCCCCAAAATCATCTTTAAAAGCTGAGTAAACTAGAATATCATCTATAAAGATAACTACAAACTATTAAAGTTATTTCTAGAATATATCATTAATCAAATCCGTAAAAACTATAGGCATATTAGACACCGCAAAAGAAATAAATAAGAACATGTAATATTTGTAACTTGAGCTAAATGCAAACTTAACCACATCTATCTCTCCACCTTTACTTAAAAGTTTCAAGAATATAAATTAATCTTCAAAAATATAAAAGCTCTCACAAGATGGCCAAACAGATTATCGATCCTAGATAGAGGGTACCTTTTCTTAATTATAACATTATTTAGTTCCCTATAGTCGATACACATATGAATATTAATGTCCTTCTTCATAATAAATAGAACATGTTCTCCCCTTGGAGACATGTTAGGATGGACGAAACCTCAATTGATCAACTTCTAAAGCTATACCCAAGATTGTTGCAGTTTCTTGGGTATCATTCTACACAGAGCCTTAGATATCAGAGTCATACTTTAAAATGAATCAATATAGAATTAAATCTCACTATTTGGTGGCAAACTAACCAACTCCTCAAAAAATACATTAGGATGTTTTCGTACTATTGGGACATCAAATAGCGATCTGAAGAGATACAAAGAATACCATACAACAGTTGAATAGCTAAGATTAAACATGATAGAACTCCTCTAACACCCTAAAATAAGTATCTCTCACTAGCCAAAAATAACATAACCCTCTTCTTCAAAAAATCGATCTAAGCTTCATACCGACTTAACTAATCCATACCCATAATAATATTAGACCTCCATCTCCTACGAGATATATATATATATATATATATATATATATATATTAGAAGTATACCCTAATTGTTACCATACCATCCCTAATTGGTAGTATATTAAATAAGGAAAAAGGTAATAATACAGGTGGTAAGTGCTGTAAATCAAAGTATCTCTCATAAATAAATGAATAATAAGCTCTCAAATAAAAAAATATATGAAAAGGTAGATAAAAGTATAAACTATACATGTAACCATAATCAAAGCATCTCTAGACTCGTATCGACAAACCTATGTACACATGCTTGAACTAGAGCTGAATAAATTGGACTAATAGACTAACTTTGGCTACTCCCAAAAGGTCTCCTTATTAGAACTAGGACCACTCCCACTACTAGATGATCTGTCAGTAAATACATGAGGAAGAACTATCCTTGATCTCACAGTTAGTCTAATAGTGTTATTAAACCTAGGCTTTAAACATCAATCAGGTCATGCTTATAAAGACTTAGATACCCCGTGTCTAGTTTGACTGCATCAAAAATAATGTCCCTTCATCCTATAGCATTGATAAAAATACATCCAACCATATCTCTATCATATAGGCTCCCCAAAAATAGACCCCCAGAACTTACAATGTTGCCACTACTAGGAGATGACACAGATGGTTCACCTCTCCTAAAATCTCTAGGTCTAAACCAAGTCTTCTTCTGAAAAAAAAAACTAATATCATAAGTCTCACCAATGAAAAACTTCCTACTAGTAGCCCACTGCTACTGAGTAGCTGATAGATCATTCTTAATTAGACGAACCCTCTATATCAACTCAGAAAAGTAAGTAATGCACAATGGGACTAATGGGGCCTTAGACTATATAGAAGACCACTAAGAAACTTATAACACTTCTCCTCGAAAGTGCTAATCAACGACAGAGAATACCTAGCTAGGGAAGTGAACTATATCTTATACAACATAACTTTTCTGCACCCTGAACCATTCTCAGAAAAGAGTCATGCATTTGTTATCATGAAGATGAATGTTCAAACCACGCTCAAGAAATATCTCTAAACTCATCCCAACTAATTAGGGAGTTTAGCCTCCATTGGAACTTTTTCTTCTATTGACCTAAACAATAGCATATAGCATCACCATCTAATAGAAATATAATCAATAGCACCTTCCTCTCAAGAGAAAATAACATCACATCAAAAGTTTTCTCTAATTGCATGATAAGATGAAAATCATTATGTTATTTACCTAAGATTATGTAATTTTGTGCTTGTAATTCTTGTATTTTGTGCAGAAAATTATAAGAAAATTAGAAAAATTAAACCAGTGTCACAACACCACAAAATTAGCACCGTGGTGCCAAAACTCAATGCAATTCCACAGTGCCACACCCTCAAAATTGTAGGAAAGAGCTTACCAAAAATCTAAAGGAGAGCTTAGCACCAAGCTGCTATCAAGTTTGCTCCGCAGTGCTAGATCGAAGTGCCATAATGCCAAATTTCCTAATGCCATAGTGGAGGTCAGTTAGACCGATGAACAAAAGTGATTATTGGTGAACTGGTGTGCTTGTTCAATAGCACTACGTAGCCACCAAGCTAGCGTAACAGCACAAGTTAAAAAAGAAAAAAGAAAAACTATAAATAGTTCCCTTATTCCTTATGTTAGGAGGTTCACGACTTGGAGGGTTCAGTTTGTAGTGTCGTGTTCGGAGTGTGTTTAAGGAGTGAATAATTTGTATTTCTTATACAAGAGTCTAGTATTTGAGTAGAGCAAAGCAAAGGAGTGAGCCATGATGGTTAAATTACTTTCAAGTCATTTCTAAACTTTACTTCTTTATGTTTAAATTTGTATGTTATGTTTGTACTTGTCAAACAATTAATATAATAAAATGTTTGTATTGTTTATTGTATTTGTTATGAGATTCAATACCTCAATGTTTATCCAATCAACTATTCTAAATTTTTGTTGAATTAAAAGCCATGTATTGCTCAGAGTAGGGTTTAATATTTATTATATCCACCCTATTTTTAGTTTCTTTGAACCTAAGTTAATTTATGTATAGGCCATACATAAATTCAAATTATTGTGTGATCTTGAGCCTCTATAGATGGACTAGAAGAACAATTAGAGAATTTAGAATGTAGTCCTGGAATGCATAGACATATGGTGTTTAGGATTATAGGGTCTGAAAGAGATAGTTTAATTAAAGTTAATGAGGATCCTCGTGTGTGTTGTGACAAGCACAATAGAGAAGAGGAACCCAATTGCGCTGATCCAAAGCAACCATAAGAAATAACTAAATTTAATGCAATTAAGTTCCTTTTAAGTATTTAGAGGTTCAAAACTTTATAAAAATCAGAAAACTTTTGTTCTTATATTTTGAAGCTTTTATTTTTAAATTATTAATACCTTTTTTATTAGTTCACTAGATAAAAAAAACAAACCAGTAAGCCATATCAATGAACTAGTTTGTTCCTCATGGGATCGACACTATTCATCACATTACTATTTAATATGATAGCGTGTACTTACGTTCTAAATAGAATTTAAATCATAGATAAATTAAACTTCCATTAGAAAACTAAGTTGTGTGTGTAAGCTTAAGCATGAAACTTTTCATTTGCATAAGCTAAATAATAGTTATAGTAGCATTATTAATCCTTCTTGTCACCTCACCAACTAATCCTCTAATGCTCTGGGCTCAACTACACCATCAAACATTAAGAGCTTCAACCTTAAAAACATCTAAATGTTTGTCAACATCATCAAAATAGATAGAAAATCTTGCTCTTAGTCTCACCCATCAACTGTGCCAGTAGACTAAAAATTAAGAAATGTAATCAGAACAGATCATAGGGGTAGTACTTGGCATTGGTGCTTCCTGACTAGAACTCTGCCATCCATCATATTGGGGTGTTACAAATCTATCAGACAATCACACAGAACATAGTTGAACCAACATGCACATAAAAATAAGCAGAAAAGAATACCCATATGCCACCCATAATTACCTCACTCGACAAAAAATCAATTCATATAACTCTATAATAGAATTAATACCCCTAAAATCAATACTCTGATAGTAAAAAGGAGTCTATCATATTTTTCAACCCAATATAATCCACAGACATGTTGATTATATCATGTTGAATGGTGACAGATCAACATAAGTTCTAATTTTTGGGGGCTTTTCAAATTTCTTTTTAAATTACACATACTAGAAATCTTCTAATTAACTTCTAGTAAGTAGAAGAAAATACTCATACATAATTTATTTTAATTTAATTTATCATCAAAACATATATATAATAATTTATGTACTATAATGTATGGTTATAGACGAAGATAGAGAAAATAAATAACTTGCCTTAATTGTACCAAGAAATAAAATATATATTTATAGACTCAAATAGATAAGATCCTAATCCTTAGCTACTCAACAGACTCTTTTGGTTTCCCAAGATTTAAAATGAAGTGCATAATTGGTGTGATCCAATATAGTTTAGTAGATCACACCCATCAATCTAAATTTTTAATAATTTACTTATTATGCAATTAATTAAATGTGAAAGCAATTCATTAGTAATATATCATACGAAGTATAATATTAATTATAGCTAATACATAATTAAAATAAAATGGACTATGCATTGAAAGTTAATAAACAAGTACTTTATATATTATAGAAAAAAGTAATAGATTTCCTTCAAGCCCTTATATCTCCCATCAGAAATAGATATTAGAAATATAATATTTTCCAAACTAATCAATAAAAAATATAAGATGATCATATAAAAATGTGTAGAATAATCGCATCTATAACAAATAAAAAGTTATATAATAAAAGATTGCTAGATTTTGAGATACATCATTTTCATCAATTTTAGGAGAGACAAAAAATAGATAAAAATCAAAATCATCAAAAATTAAAATAAGATTAATGTCACCTATAGTGATTAAAATAGTTTTTGTAGCTGGAGTGATGAAAAATACCATCCTAGACATTATTTTCCCTCTCCTCTTCCTCTCTCCCTTCCTCTCCAGCTCTTCTTGCTGACTAAACATGCAAATGAGTGGCTTGGGGTTTACTTAAATCAGATACTGGAATTATTTATTAAAAATAATAATTTCTCTGACCCAACACCTTAGTGCTTGAGGGACCAATGCTGTTGTGCTTCTCAAGTTACTGTACAATAGAAGAGATATCATCGTAGCGTAACTCTCAGCACCGCTGCTCAATCCAAAACTCTCTAACAGAGAGGGTAGTGCCGCTATGATGCAATAATTTTTAATTTAACTTAATATATATATTAAACACACATATTCATATAGATGATGCCCATGCATGAGGATCTTTTGGTTGTTACAATCCTCTGACCTTATAAAATTATCATCCTTATCATTTCAAAACATCAGACTAGATGAACATTATAAAAGTTACTTTCAATGAATTTAGTACTCTCATTCCTTTAGTTATTTTTTAATCTCTTTGATGACTTAGATTTAAATTATAGAGCATTAGTTGCATTGGAGTATTCAAATTATAAGTAGAAGGTCTTACTTAACTTCCACCTAGTCTTATCACTACAGTCTTTTCCCCACTTTTATGGATAGAATCATCTCTTCCTACTCCAGATGATGCGTCTCCTACCTTAAACTTATCTTACCTTTGATAATACATCTAATTCTTTTCAAGTGCAACTTTCCATTATATTCCCATAGCGTTTACATCTAAAACATTGACATATACTCTTATTTCATTATTTTGTATGCTTTCTCCCACATGTGGTAACTCTAGAACACTACTAATAAAAGCCATCTGACTCCTTAATTTTGGCTAGTGTTGCCTTGCTTTTCTTTTCACTATATACACTTTTGGACACTTCTTTCTTGCTTATATCCCACCTAAACTATGGTATTGCCAAATAATTCTCAATCCATCTTGCTCTTTCAAAAAATTTAGAAAAATCTTTGATCCTTAAAGGAACTAAAGGATGTCTTAATTCATCTCATAATATTCTTAAAAAGTGAACATTTTTCTTCTACAATACTTATTAACTAAGGAGCACATAATTAGGGGCTTGTTGAATTGAAATGGTGAGCTACTCACAGAGCTAGCATGTAATATGAATATACTTATATTTTCTTTGATATAAATATAATAATAGCCCACTTGATACTCAAGTATCCGTGTCGATCAAGTAATAAAGTGATAGAGAAGAATGTCAATGCCATGAGAAAGTGTTCTGCTTAATTGTAATTAAATTACTACTGTCTAATATAAATGTATGAGATATCCTGCTAAATAAAAAAAGATATTTTTTTAGTTTTTTCTACTTAATAGAGACTTGCAAGATAAAAAGATACAAATGTAAATAAAGTATTTTGGTATTATGGATACAAGACAACATAGTTTTTCTAATGAGACTCAATTTTTAGATATGAATTAGAGCATATACAACCCTAGATCTCTATCGAGCTTGTGGGGATGAAAAGGGAGATTTATGGCCTTCCTACAATTATAATTCTTCCATAGAACCTAGAAGGTTTAACATCCTATATTTAGGTATGCTAACATTTAATTTCAATACTCCTATTTGTTCCAATATTTATCCATAGAGGCAATATATCACACTAGATATTAATAGCACATATGGCCTTTATATATATTAAATTAAGAACAGGAGATATTACAAATATCTATAAACTAACTCAAAGCACAAGAGCCTATATTAATACTTGCTATTTGTTTACAATATTAACCCAAAACTCAGAGATTTAGTTAGACATAGATAACACAAAAAGCAAACAAGAACATAGATAACACAAAAGCTAACTCATGTTTATTTCATTCATATAAGAAAATAATACAGGAGAAATGTCATCAGAAAGGATTGATTGATATTCTTCACATGTTCTTCCTCTAATAATAGAATTGCTTACACAATACATGCTAAGATCTCTAAATACAAGTATCTTGCATTTCTCTAGCCTTCCTTAGACTTTACTCTAAGGTATAACTAAAGGAAGAATATCATAGTACAAGACTTCACCTAAGATGATAAAACTCTCCAGCAAAAGAACTAAAAAACTATTTATTACAAGTGCAAAAATGGCCTCGGGCACCACGATGCTTGAAGTGTTGGCGCTGCGATAGTATAAAATTAACTAGCACCTAAGCACTATTAAACTTACTCCATTATGATGTTATGCTGACTTGGCGCAATTAATGATTGAATTAATGCATCATGTGGCTGAGTCGGTGTAGCTCCTCATTTTGATAACTACTATGTCATAATGCTAAAAAATTTGAGTGTAATGGCAATTAAAAGTGTAATCTTGTGCTACACATCATGATGATTGGCACTCTGGCATTCAAATTTATATGACTTAAGTGTTTCAGTGTTGATTTCTGGTGGAGCGATGTTGTGAAGCGCTGTGAAACTAACCTTGGCTCCACCGGGGTATTCCAAAATTTTCCAAAGTAATCAGTGAAGCAATGTCTAAATTAGGTGATGAGGCATTGTAGATAGCAACGCTGTGGTGTAAAACCTACCAGCACTGCAGTGCTTATTCAACACTTATGAATTTTTTCTTTCTCTTGAACATTTTCTACATAAACACAACTAAAATAATATATTTTACTAAATTTTAACATAATAAATAATACACAATTTGATCTTAACAAATTCCTCTCAACTTAAACTCTTGACTGTCCTCAAGTAATGGTGAAATCACCGATTGATTTACTTAATGTCCAAAGAAAAAAATTTATAATTTAAAATGACTAAAATGTAATCTCGAATGAACAAAGTTATTATTTTATTTGGAAGGTCATAATAATTATCTCAATCAATCACCCTTGCTACTGCATGCAATGAACCTATCCACTACAAGTGCATGGGTAAAATTAACTTCTAATTTTAGAAATAAAAATATATTACTTAGGGATTAGTTGTTCTTATAATTAAATTAGAAGTTCATTGGTTCATTGTCATACGTATTACTTCATTCACCTTATCCTATTGGATTTAAGTATTATGATGCTTTTAGACTTTAGCTTCCACATATTCCAATTTTTTAATGTACTCATATTTTTTATTGTGCAAATTTTTAATTTGATTTTTTTCATATTTTTCACTTTTCCATACTTGTGGAGTACATATTTAAGAATTTTGAATATTAATTTTTCTTTCACCCTTCTGTAACCCTAATTAATTTAATGTAAGAATTTAATAAGATCAATAATTTTATAATTTAGTTTACTATGATCTTTCCAATTTAAGTGACCCACTTCTTTTCTCTTAACTCAATAACACATTCTTCATCTCAGTAGTTAGTACATGAGTATATAGTTTCTAAAGTTCAAGTCAAGTCAAGAACTTAAGTGATCTATATTAGTTAATTATTAAGCTTTTTAAATTTAAATAATTAATTATTATGCATTATTCAATAAAACTATCATATTGGATTTTATTATTATCTTAGTTTTATATAATTTTTAATTATTTTTTTTATTTTGGCTAAACAAGCAATCAAAGAGCAAGCTCTATGTAGAGAAAAATATTGAATAGTTAAGCATGAACAAGAATTTAAACTAAATGTAAATAACATAATACAATAATGCAAATACAAGTAGACAAATACTATGACCAAATAAAATAATATAACACATAAGAAATTCGAAACACAAAAATAATTAGGTTACCTCCCATCAGTGCTAAGTTTATTGTCTTTAGTCGATTTTGTCAACTATTCATTTTGAGAATGAATCAAATTAGTAATATTTCTCATATGATTTATGTCCCCTTATACATAAGGTTTCAATCTCCAATCATTGACTTTAAAAATGTGTTCTGTAAACTTTTCTTATGGATATGCTTTCATAATAGTGAATGGTCCTGGCCATCTGAACTTTAGTTTTCCTAGAAATAATTTTAATCTAGAGTTAAAGAGCAAAACCTCTTATACAAGGGTGAATTCTTTCTTAGGAAGCTTACGATTAAGCCATTTTTTAACTATATCTTTACAAATCTTAGTATTTTCATAAGCCTCATTTTTAAATTCTTTTAATTCACTCAATGGTATTAATTGCTTTACTTTTACTCCCTTAAAATTGAAATTTAATTCTTTCACTACCCAAAATACTTTATGTTCTCACTCTACATGAAGGTGGCAAGCTTTTTCAAATACTAACCTATAGGAGACATTCCAATTGGGGTCTTAAAAGCAGTCATATATGCCCAAAATGCAGCATCTAACTTAATATCCTAGTCTTTTTATTTCCACTGGCAATTTTCTCCAACATTCTTTTAATCTACCTATTACTTATTTTAGCTTGAAAACTAGTTTGGGGATGATAATCTATTGCAACCATATGAAAAATGCCATATTTTACCAATGCTATTTCTACTCTCTTATTACAGATTACTTCCCCCATCACTAGTTAGTAATCTAGGTATTCAAAATTTAGAAAAAAAATTCTTTAAAAATTTAAGTGCAACCTAAGCATCAGTTACTGGGATTGCCACTCCTTCAATCCATTTTGATACATAGTCAACAACAATAAGAATATATTGGCATCCATAGGATTGCACAAATGGTCCCATAAAATCTAATCCCCAAATATGAAATGAATCCATTTCCAAAATATAATTTAAGGGCATTTCATTTCTCCTAGATATTACCTACTCTTTGACATTGATCACACTTCCTAACATATTCATTTTCATCCTAAAATAATGTAGGCCAATAAAATCCTTATTGGAGTACCTTAGAAGCATTTCTAACTTCTCCAAAATGCCCTCCATAAGGAGAATCTTGACATTCCCTAATTATAGGTTTTATTTCTTCTTCAGGGATACATCTCCTAATGATTTGGTCATTGTAAGCTTTGAATAAATATGGTTCATGATAAAAAAAAATATTTGGCATCATGCAAAAATTTGCTTCTCTGAGTAAATAATAAATTGAATGGAAGCACACAACTAACAATGAAATTGATAATATAAACATACCATGGTAATCTATTCAGATGCAAAGCAAACAGTTACTCATCAGAATAAAACTCATTAAATTCAAGTTCATTAGATGCATGTTCTTCAACTATCAATCTTGATAGATGATCAGCAATTTAATTTTTAGTTCCATTTTTATCTAAAATGTATACATCAAATTCTTATAACAAAAGAATCCACCTCACTAATCTAAGTTTGGTGTCCTTTTTTATCATAAGGTGTTTGACTACATAATGATCAGTGTATACAATTATTTTTGTGCCAATCAAATAAGACCAAAGTTTATTAAAAGCAATGATAATGGCTAGTAGCTCTTTTTAAGTGGTGTAGTTACATTATGCAATATTCAAAGTTCTACTTGCAATAAAAGGCATGGACCAATCAACAGCAATAATAACAGGTGTAGAAATCAAATGTTATTTTAAACTTTAAAAGCTTCAAGACATACAGTATTAAAACTAAAAGGAACATCTTTCTCCAACAAATGACATAATGGTTTAGATATTTTTGAAAAGTCATTTCTAAATCTACTCTAAAATCGTACATGTCTAAGGAAGCTCCTAATTCATTTAAGTGAAGTGGGTGGGGGTAGTTTCTCTATGATTTAAATTTTGGCTTTATCTACTTCTGATCCTCCCTTTGAAATTTTAAGCCCTAAGACAATCCCTTCGATCACCATAAGTTGAGATTTTTTTTAATTTAACACTAAATTTGTCTCTACACATCTTTTCAACACAAAAGTTAAGTGCTCAAGACAATATTCAAAAGTAGTGCCAAAAATAGAAAAGTCATCCATAAAGATTTCAATGACCTCCTCAATTAAGTTTGAAAAAATTGATATTATACATCTTTAAAAAGTAGAGGGAGCATTACAAAGACCAAAAGGCATTCTCCTAAAGGCAAATGTCCCATAAGGACTGGTAAGGTAGTTTTGTCTAGGTCCTCATATGTTATAGGAATCTGGTGATACCCTGAATATATCCATCTCAAAAATAGTAGAAAGAATGTCTTACCAACCTATCTAACATCTGGCCAAGGAAAGGAAAAGGAAAATGATCTTTTCTAGTTACTTTATTCAGTTTTATATAGTCTACATAGGTTCTTCAACCAATGACATTCCTAAAAGGGATAAGCTCATTATGTTCATTGGATATTACAGTCAAACCACCCTTCTTGGGAACACAATGAATGGGACTCACCTAGGGGTGCAAACGAGTCAAGTTGATCTTGAAGTATAGGGTGTTTGAGTCGAGCTCGACTATCAAATAACAAGCTAGATCTTGAGCTCAAACTTAAGTTGAGCTCAAAAGTCAGGCTTGAGCTTGACTCAATAGGGGAAAAAAGAGCCCATTGAGATGTAGTTTGAGCTACTAATTTGCATCCATTCGTCGCCAGCATCTTTCACCAACGTCCATCCATTCATGTAATCTTCAACAGCATATGTTGCCACTCTCCAACATCCGTCACTTCTGTCAGTCATCATTATTTTTTCCAGCATTAGTTGCCACTCACCAGTGTTCATGTCATCTTTTCCAATGTCAGTCATCATCAACGCCAGCATTAGCCATGATTTCATTTTCCTGTCGACAAGATCCTCACATTTTATTTTTCCTCGTCAATCAGCATCCATCTCGAGCTGCTTGATGAGCTCACCAGGTGAGTGGAGGGTTGTTCGAGCTTGAGCTCGATAAGTTGTCAAGCTAAAAATTATGTTTGAGCTTGACTCGCGAGCTTGAAAAGCTCAGCTCATCAAGCCTGTTCCTGAGTCGAGCTCGATCCAGCTCATGAGTCAGCTTGACTTGGTTGCACCCCTAGACTCACCCAAGCACTATCTGAAATGGGATAGACAATTCCATCATCTAACTATTTAAGTATTTGCTTTTTGATAACCTCTTTCATAGATGGGTTTAGTCTTCTATGAGGATCAACTTTTAATATAAAATTAACATCCATTAAAATCCTAAGCATATATATTATGGGGCTAATTCTTTTGATATCAATAATGGACCACCTAAAAGTTTTCTTATAATCTCCCAAAACCCTAATCAACTTGCCTTTCAATTCTTCTAAGAGTGAAGAAATTATAACATGTAAAGTAAATTTTTACCTAAAAAGGCATACTTAGGATGGTTGGGTAAAATCTTAAGCTCTAAAATTGGTGCATCCTCTACACATGGCCTTAAAGTTCTACCTATAAATGAAGTATCTAAAGTCTTAAATATTCCCCTAAACAATCCAGTATTATCTTTAAAAGATTGAACAGAATCTCCTAAGTCCTCACCATTTTCCTCTAAATCTTCTTCCAAAGAATTTTTTCCTAACAATTCTTCATTAAATCTCTCTACTATAGTTTTCTCTAGATCAACTCTAAAGAAGCCTTTATTCTTTTCATGAGGGTATTTCATGAATTTAAGAACATCAATGGTCAATTCTTGATCTTGAACCCTCATAGTTATTTCCCCCTTGTGAACATCAATCATATCTTTCCCTATTGCTAAGAAAGGTCTCCCCAAAATAATTGGTATCTCTCTATCCTCATCCATATCTAAGATAATATAATCAACAAGGAAAATAAACTTATCCTCCTTAACAAGGACATCTTTTACAACTCTTACAATAAGTGAAAGATCTGTCAGTAAGTTGAAGGGTGACAGTGGTGGGTTGAACCTCTCCTACATCTAATCTTTTAAAAATGAATAAGGGCATAAGATTGATGCTAGATCCTAAATTACACAAAGCTCTACCATAGAATTTATCTCCTATTATCATGATAATGGTGAAGTTACTCAGGTCTTTTAATTTTTTATGAAGTGTTTTTGAATAATAGTACTATAGTTCTCAGTTAAAGCTACAGTTACAAACTCTCCTAACTTCCATTCTTATTCAAAATTACCTTCATGAATTTAGCATAGGTAGGCATCTACTATAAGGCTTCACAGAAGGCTATATTGATGGTTAACTTTTTAAGCACTTCTAAGAACCTAGAGGATTTATTATCTAAATGTTTTTAATCAACCTTTGGGTAAAAGGTGGTGGTGGCCTCTCTACAACCTTCCTAATGGGTCTATCAATTTGATGGATGGGTTCATCTTGTTGGATAGGAGGTTCAAATTCTATGGTTTTGTCTATACAACTATCCTTTGATGTTGATCTTTATCCTTATAAGGGTTCCCCAAATCATTTCCACTCTTAAAATGGATATTACATTGCTCCTCCAATTTTTTATTGCTGATCAAACTAGCAAGTTGCCCTATCTAGTTTTTACTTTTCTAAGGGTTGAATTTTAATCCTGCAAGTGAGTTCCCATTTGTGTTACTATCTCTTCCAAAGATGCATTCCTGTTCCTAAATTGATTGCTTTGACCAAGACTTCATGAGTAACACTATGGAGCTATATTGGTGTGTACTAAGGAGTTCATATGAAAAGAAATTACTACAAGATTTGTGTAAATATTATGACTATGTGATCCAATTTTAACTCCAAAAGTATCTAGCATTTTAGAAATTATAGCTATCTGAGCAGTCAAAATATATAATTCATTTGATTCATAAACACCAGCTATTCTCTTAGGATTCACCCTATCAATAGGTCACTAGAAATTATTTATAGCCATTTTCGCAATTAATTCATATGCTTCCTTAAATGGCTTAGATATCAAAGATCCTCCAGCTATTGCATCTATGATCAACCTAAGGGATCCTACCAATCCAATATAAAAAGTTTGAATTACCAACCAATCGGGTAAAGCATGGTGAGGGGTATTTTCCTAAGACTTTTCTTAAATCTCTCCCAACTTTCATAAATTGTCTTTCCTTCAAACTGGGCAAAAGATGTGATATCATTCCTAAACTTGGCAATTTTTAAAGGTGGGAAATACTTAGCTGGGAATTTGTGTGTCAACTAATTCCAAGAGGTTATGGAGCCTGGGAAAAAGAAATTCAACCACATCTTATCTTTGTCCCTTAGAGAAAATGGGAACATCTAAGTCTAATAGCATTATCGTTGACACTATTACACTTAAATGTTGCACATATTTCTAAGAAGCTGGCTAAGTGTAGGTTGGGATCCTCAACAAGAGTTCCCCCAAACTGGAAATTTTGAACCAACTGAATTATGATAGATTTTATTTCAAAGTTTTAATCCTAGATAGTAGGTCTATTGATACTCTGGTGGATTCCTTCTACTGTAGGGTTAACACACTCTCAAAGAGGTTTAGGATGGTCCTGATCTTGTACTGGTTCTGATATAGCTAAAATCTTTTCATTTTTTTGAATTTTTAAGGGACCTTTCTGTCTCAAAATATAATAATAAGGTCTCGTTACTAGATCTACTAAGCATACAATAATGATGTAACTAAAAAATAAAATAAATATTAAACAATCAACTAAATTAACTTTTATCTTTTTCAAATTTTAAAGAAAATAGTAAAAATAAAGATACATGATATAAGTAGGTCTAAATATGCAACTAGTTTAATAATATAGTTTAAAATTACAATATATACGTTACTTCCCGGGCAATGGTGCCAAAATCTTGATGGGGGCTTATTGGATTAAAATGGTGGTCTATGTAAAGAGATAGCATGCAATATAAATATGCTTAGGTTTTCTTTGTTTTAAAAATAATAATAACCCACTAGATATGTAAGTCTACATACTGATCAAGTAATAAAGTGATAGAGAAGAATGTTGATCTAAAGAGAAAGTGTTCTACTTAATTATAATTAAACTACTACTATATAATATAAATGCACATGATATCCTATAGAAGTGATATCCTATAATATAAATGCACATGATACTCTAAATTTTTAGATATAGATCAGAGCATATACATCTATAGATTTCTATCAAGCTTATAGGGGCCAAAAGGAAGGTTTATGACCTTCTTACAATTTTAATTTCTCCATCGAACCTATGTCATTCCCTAGGATCTAAAGTAATGGAATTTCTTTTAAGCTTTTTCTTTTCATACTATTATCTTTTTAATCTCATTTTATTCATTTATCAACCAAATTGATAAATATCTAGAGTTGATTAATTACATTAAAGAAATATAAAAAGTGGAAAACATAATTCACATTTACTATAATTAATATTTACGTGCTATATCCAGTCTCAAAGCCATATATACAATATCTTTCATAGGATACAAATGAATATCCATAAACCAAAAAGACTGAAGGAAACTAAACTAGCAGTGTGGAAAGAAAATTATGTATATCATAGCCTCAAGCTGCATGCTCCTTACTTTTACTGTAATCATGTAAAACGACATAATGAGCATAAAAGCCTAGTAGTAACTAAAATCAATGCAATGAAAAGAGAAACAACTTGTTGTAAATCATCAAAATAAATTTTAAATCCATATATAGGTTATTTATACTAGTTACTTGTATAAATTAATCATTCTATATTTATCCTACTATTAGTTTATTTAGTGATATCATTCAATCTTTCCCATCAGTCTATCAGTTATAAAGTACAGTAGTATTAGTATCCATATTTAGTAATAATAAGCAGTAATGGTGATCAGTATCCATATTCAATAATCAGTGTCAATAATCAGTAATTAATAATAAGTAGTATCAGTAATAGGTAATCAATACTCTATCAGATATTCATATAAGGGTATATTGAGGGTATCTTTCTACTGCATTTATGATTCCTAGTAAATCATATTCAATTAATCTCAATCATAGAATTCATTTTATCTTATCAATAAGTCAGTTATATTAGTGTTAAGATATTTTTAATGTATATGTCAATACTGGCGATATTATTTATAATTTATCAATACTAGCAGTACTATCTGTAATATCTCAATTCTAGCAGTACTCTTATCATATATTAGCCATCATTAGTACTATCTATACTCTTATCATTGAGCTATCAATATAACCATATGTACTCTTATCAATGATCAATTATCAGCTAGTACATCAGTATTATTTTAGTACATTATTTCCATAAATACTAATCACTTCAATTGTTTTATCCCATATCACATTTTAAAATTATCATGCCAATCACAATACATCCCTTTTAGTCTATTTTCAATATGCCTTTTCCTACTCATTTTATATAGATATTCTTATACACATATTTAACTAGTAAAATATAATAAAACCATTTCAAATCATTCAAAATGATCAAATGTATAACATATCAAAAGTTATGCAGTGAAGGCTTATAAAATTAAAAAATAATGCAATTTTACCCGATTTAGCTGAGATAAATTTGTAGAAATCAAAATTATCAAAAATAGAAGTAAGAGGATAATTAAAATGAATAGAACAATTTTTTTGTAATAGAAAGGATAGATGAAAAAAACCTTGATGGATCTCCTCTTCTCTCTCTCCCTCCCTCTCTCTCTCTCTCTCTCCCTCTCTCTCCCTATCTCTCATATCCTTTCTCTCTTCCATTCCCCATACTCTTTGATTTCTTCCTAGCCAAGGCAAGCGAGAATGAGGCGGTGGGAGAGGAATGGCAGCGATTTAAGAAAAAAATATATTAAAAATAGTTACATACCATTTTTAAAAAGATAGCAAGGTAGTCCTATATAGGTTTGATGGAGAAATATAGAGAGAATAAAGATGATCTACATTTGATACTAAAGGTACAACCACTCATCCACCTGAGAATCCTCATTTCTGCAACGCTTAACTTAGAATTATGCTACTCTTTTATTGGCCAACATTCGGCACCATAAAGCATTACAGGTCCTTTTCATATCATTAGGCGCGCGGTACCGAGCTTGGTACCGAGCGCGGTACCACTCGGTACCGACAATAGTACCGCTCGGTACCGATCGGTACCGCTATCCGGACAATAGAATTTTCCCTTAAGTTTGAGGGGTACTTTCTATCACACAATAAACCGATGCATTCTTCCACTTCAACCATCCAACCAACATAAACTCTGCTGATAATATCCCCATCTATTTCACCATCACTCTGAATAATAGATCCAAGATATCTAAAATGTGTATTCTTATTAATGACTTGATCATCCAATGTGATAATCCCCTCACTAGCTCTATTACGACTAAAATTGCACTCCATATATTCTATTTTAGATCTACTCATGCGAAAACCTTTAGACTATAAGGTAGACCTATCTGGCATGAATCCAAATTAATTTTGAGAAACATTAGCATCACACCACAACCTACGCTCCATAACTCACTCTCACAGTTTTAGAGTATAACACATTAACTTAGTTCCTCTATAATTCGCACAATCTTGTGCATCACATTTACTCAAATGAAAGGTTTTAGACTCTAAGGTTGGCCTACATAAATCAATTTTACCTTCAACTCCCTCTCTAGTCTTATCAACAAGAAGAATATCATCAACAAAAAGCATACACCAATGTACATCCTCTTGCAAATGTCTAGTGAGAACATCCATGACTAAACCTAACAAAAAAAAATGCGAAAAGGAGAAAGTTACCTAATCAGCAACCAAGCTCCCGGCGTGCGCAACAAACGTCAACGGAGCGAAGTGGAACTGCGTCCAAGCATAAAACTTCGTCAAATTAGGGTGAACTGGCGGGAGGAAACGGAGCGTGTGAAAGGGAGAAAGTTACCTACAAAGCAACGGCCGTGCGTCGTCGACAGAGGATCTCGCGCGAGCGAGGGACCTGGCGAGCGAGGGAGGGAGGTCGTCGATAGAATTCGATGGCAAGGTCGTCGTCGAACAAGTTGATCGAGGGAGGGAGGGACGTCGTCGACAGAGATCGAGGGCTGGCGCGCGTCGTCGGTAGCGGAGACCTAAACAGAATGAGCTGAAGTTGAGGGCACGGGGTCGATATGTTGAGATTGCCGGCATATTTTCCGGCAGAAAATACGCCGGAAGTATTACCGACGGATAATCCGCCGGTAATACTTCGTCGGGTTTTAATTAACCGACGGTAGATCCGTCGGAATAGCCGCCGGATATTACCGGCGGAATATGCGCCGGTATATTGAAAAAATCATCGAACTTCCGGCGGTTTAGCCGCCGGAAACGTACCGACGGTATTTCTGCCGGAAAAGACGCCGTAAAATTACCGGCGATTCCATCCGCCGGAAATTTCATCGCTGATTTCGACGTAAATATTTCCGCCGAAAATTCCGCCGATATTTCATTATTTTCCTGTAGTGATAGGACACATCTAGTGTGGAGACCTAAATTGCATCCATCACAGTATAGCATGCATACATCTCATTCATTCAAACATAAGGTGAAACCCAAACTCACTTAGGTTCCCAAAACTAACCTTTGAATGAAATTATAAGGGTGCTCTCATAAAAGGCCTAGTGAGTGTATTGCTGCAAATCTAGTTTTAAAAAATAGAGTTTTGATGATGACAAACATGTTTGTATTCTGTTTTGCTTGGCTAACCCATTTTAGGTACAAAAGATCAAAAGCAATTCAAGCCAACTCAAGATCGGGTCCAAGTGTGTCTAAATGTACTGTTTTCCTTTTCTTGAGTCAATTGTACTGTAACTGATCCCCTAGCTAAGTAACCTTGCACACACACACTCAGGTGGAGAGCTTGAGTGAATTAGAGCTTCTGTTCAATTTATGTTCAGATCGTCCTGGATGATATTCACATCGTCCTGGACGATCAAGTGAAAATAAAAACCCTAATTAGGGTGACTAAGTTAAGTATGTCTGACTAAGTCGATCGTCCTGGATGATCCGAATATCATATGGGATGATAGGCTCAAATCAGAAATTCCCAGCAGCCAGATCAAGTTAGGAAAGTTTTATTTTTAGAGATTTGATCTGATCATCTCAGACGATACGTGTATTGTCCTGGATGATCCAGTACAATCATGCCTAAATTAGTCTAGTGATTAAGGAAAGCAATTAATATTTAATTGATACGATCATATCATCCGGGATGATCGCAGGATCGTCGGGGACAACCATGATCGTCGAGTGTATTTTAGCTGTACATTCAGAGCGATGATCAGGACGATTTTGGCACTTTTTGAACTAATCGTATAGGATGATATCCGTATTATCCTAGATGATCAAGTCATTTTTAGGTCATCCAGCACAAGTTTCTCTGGATGAAATTCTTGAATTTACACTGATCATCCCGGACAATTACAGAATCATACGGGACAATCTGAACAACTTTTTCCACTGATCGTCCAGAAGAGCCAGATCATCCAGGCTAAAATAGGTGATTTTGAACTGATCGTACAGGACGATCTATCGATGGTCCTGGATGATATTGGCCGACCAGTTGAGATTTAGGAAAAATTTTGAGCCCTTATATAAAAGATCTGTTTCTTCCAACAAGAAAAATCATTTGCAACTTTCCTTTCTAGAGAAACCCTAGAGAGAGAAAGAGAGTTTGGGAGACAGAGTGAGGATCTTGTGAGGGGGAGTTTGTGAGGGATTCACAAAGGTTGCTCCAAGCAAGGATCAGAGTCATCTTCTTCGTTTGTCGTCTCTCATCTTATAAGTGTTCTTTGTGGGAGGATCGTTCACAAGAAGATCCGGGTTCTATGCCCGCTTTAAGAGGAAGTGAAAGGAGTTCAGGTTCTCTACCTGCTTCAGGAGGAAGCGAAAGGAATCTGAGGTTCTCTGTCTGCTTCAGGAGAAAGTGAAAGGAGGTTAGGTTCTCTGCCTCACCGTGTCGGTGGAAAGGAGTTTTTATGCAGGCTTCTCCGCCTTACTGTGGGAGCAGAAGGTGAGTCACTTTGAGTTAGTGCAATAACCAGAGGACGTAGGTCAAGTTGACCGAACCACCATAAAATCTGGGGTGTTCTTTCTGATTATTTTCTGCACTTTAGTTTTCTGTGATTATCTGCTTGGGTGAAATCTGTGGTTGATATTTTCATTTATGTGTTTACTTATTTTCGCTGTAAATCATCAAAAAGATTTTTTCTGTTGCTCTCAAATTTTTAAATAACTAATTCACCCCCCTCTTGGTTAATCTCGGGACTAGTTCATCAGCGCTTAACATCCCTATCAAACTTTCAAGTGGTATCAGAGTGGGATTCATAAAATCTAGTTTTTGAAAAACTTTTGAATATGATCCATGGCAAACCTTAGTAATCGTAACACTGCTGAAGGTTATTCAATTACACGATCGTCATTGTTTGATAACATACCTTTTAATTTTTGGAAAACTCATATATCCACTTTTCTTCAATTAATTTATTATCGCATGTGGATGCTCGTTAAGGATGGATATAAACCCCCATTTAGAATGATTAATAATATTAAAATTGAACTGCCTTTCACTGATTGGACTTTTGATGATCGTGACTTAGCCCAACTGAATGCAAAATATTTGAACTATTTTTTCTGTGCTTTAAAATCTGAGGATTACATGCGTGTCTCTACTTGTACAACTGGTAAAGAAATTTGGGATAGATTATGCATCACTTATGAAGGTACAACTAAAGTCAAACAGTCTAGGTTAAACATATTACTTCATGACTACGAACTTTTTTGCATGAAATCTACTGAATCCATTTCTAAAATGTATACAAGGTTCACTCAAATTATCACTTCTTTACATGCCGTAGGAAGAGAACTTACAAACTATGAAAGAGTGAACAAAATTCTTAGATGCTTGCCTTCTTCGTATGATGCTAAAATAACTGCAATCATTGAATCTAAAGATTTGAATACTTACTCTATTGATAGCTTATTTGGATCACTCATTGCTTTCGAGCAAGGGTTGAACCAAAGACATCTTGATGCAGGTGAGAAGAAGAAGGAGAAAACTATGGCGTTGAAGGCCAATGAAACTGACACTGACTCTTTCGGATCTGATAGCGATGATATTGCCTTAATCACTAGGCAATTCAAAAGCTTTCTAAGGAAGAAACATAAGAACTTTCAGAAGTGGAACAAGGGTAAGTCCAGTAAAAATTTTAAGGGTTTGTTTGATACTATTTATTTTGAATACAGGAAGCCTGGACAAATTAAGGATGATTGTCCTACACTTAAAGCTCACCCATGCAAGGAGAAGGGTGAGGAGAAACACAAGTTCAGAAAGGACAAGAAGCGGATTCAGAAGGCATTCTGGGCAGATTCTACATCTAACTCCTCTGAGACTGAAGATGAAGAGGAGGAAACCAATTTGTGTCTGATGTCTAATGATCATCCTAGTCTGTCTGACCAGGAAGAGGTATGTGAGCTTACTTATGATAAAATATTTGAAGTGTCAGAAAGAATTCATGCATCATATAGGAAGCTCAAGAAAACTCATGCTAGCCTGAAACTAGAACTTCTAAATTTACAAAAATAGCATAAAATTTTAATTAAAGATCATTCTACTGTTGATTGCAATCATATGTCTTTACTTGATGAATTTGATGAGCTAAACAAGAAGTATTTTGATTTAATTATTGAACATAATTTACTGAAAACCTCGCATGTTGATTTAGTGAAAGCTTTCAAAGAATTAGACAATCTAGCATGTGAAGTGGAGAGTAGTAATGGTGCATTGAAATTTAAAATTGCAAGTCTTAACAAGGAGAATGAATTTTTGAAAGTTAAAATCAGTGCTTTTGAGAAAAATGAAAAACCTCCTATTTTTGCACAGTTTTATGCACCTCCACCTTTTGAAGAATTTGTTTCAAAATCATCAAAGCATGTTTCATACAAACCTAGGAAGAGGCACTATCACCCATGTAGATTAGTTAACCCTTTTCCTAGTATTAGATGTTTTTCTTGTGGCATATTAGGACACATTTCTCACACCTGTACTGTTCACCGTAGAACACATTAGGTGTGGAGGCCTAAATTGCCTGTTTCACAGCACATCACACATGCATTCCATTCTTCTTTTCATAAGAAGGAACCCAAACCTATTTAGATTCCTAAATCTAATATTTGATGATTTTATAGGTGTGCTCTCACACAAAACCTCGTGAGAGTATGTGGTACCTGGACAGCGGATGTTCAAGACACATGACTGGAGATGCAAATCAGTTCATTTTGCTAGAGGCCAGGACTGGAGGCAAGCTTACACTTGGAGATAACACCACCAGGAGGGTGGTAGGTTCAGGTATAATTGGTGATTCAAAGAATTTTATGATTGATAATGTTTTGCTTGTAGATGGACTGAAACACAACCTAATGAGCATCAGTCAACTTTGTGACAAAGGATACAACATTAAATTCATGCCCACTTGCTACATTTTAAGCTTAAATGACAAAATTATTTTGCAGGGATAAAGGATCAATAATGTCTACATGCTGGATGTAAGTTGCTTTAAATCTGATGTTTCAATTTGCTTAAAAACTACTACTGATGAGTCTTGATTGTGGCATAGGAGATTGTGTCATGCCAGTATAAAAACCCTTAGGAGAGTCACCCAAAAGGACTTAGTTAGAGGTGTCCCCAAGCTTAAGTTCACTAAGGACCACCTGTGTGATACCTGTCAATAAGGGAAGCAAGTCCAGTCCTCCTTTCACTCTGTTAAGGACATTAGCACCTCTAGACCTTTAGAAGTCTTTCACATGTATCTCTTTAGACCCATTAGCACTGCCAGCTTATGGGGGAAAGTCTATGGTTTTGTGATTGTTTATGATTACTCGAGGTTCACTTGGATTAAATTTTTGTCACATAAATCTGAGTAATTTGATGAATTTAAGTCATTCTCCACTTGGATTCAGAAGAAGTTAGGTTGTGAGATCTTGACTATTCATAGTGATCATGGTAGAGAGTTTGAAAATGTGAAGTTTGGAAGTTTTTATGAGGAATAAGGGATTAGTCATAATTTTTCAACTCATAGGACCCCTCAGCAGAACAGGGTAGCTGAAAGGAAGAATAAGACCTTAGTGGAAGCCGCTAGAGCCATGCTTGCTGAGTATTCACTTACAAAATACTTTTGGGCTGAAGCAGTGAACACTGCCTGTTATGTACTGAATATGGTGAATGTTAGATCCAATCTGAACAAGACACCTTATGAGATCATTAAGGGTAGAACTCCAAACCTGTCCCACCTCCATGTCTTTGGCTGTAAGGTTTATATTCTGAACAATGGAAAATCATCCTTAGGAAAGTTTGACCCCAAATCTGATGAAGGAGTGTTCTTAGGCTATTCTAGTGTGGGGAAATCCTTTAGGGTGTTTAATAAAAGGACTTTGGTGGTGGAAGAGACAACTCATGTGGTGTTTGATGAATCTAATCCTAAGGTGACTAGAGTTGAGGAAGAAGAAGAGGAAGGGGAGATTACCCAAGGGGTTGAAAATGTAAATCTGGAGGAAAGGGTAGAACCTCAGACCACATTGCCTAGAGATTGGAGATATTCTTCGAGTCATCCTAAAGAACTGATCTTAGGAGACCCTTTTGAAGGTGTTAGGACTAGGCATGGACTTAGGAAGGAAGTAAACCACTCTGCCTTTATCTCAATGACAGAACCCACCAACATCAATCAAGCTCTTTCTAATGAGTTTTGGATCTTAGCCATACAAGAGGAATTGAATCAATTTGTAAGGAATAATGTTTGGGAGTTAGTAAAAAGAACTAGGAATCAAAGTACAGTGGGAACCAAGTGGGTCTTTAAGAATAAGATGAATGATTTTGGTGTGGTGGTTAGAAATAAGGCAAGATTGGTGGCCAAAGGGTATAATTAGATTTATTTTGAGAGACCTTTACCCCTATAGCTAGATTGAAAGCCATTAGAGTGCTACTAGCCTTTGCCTGTTATAAGGGATTTAAGCTGTTTCAAATGGATGTCAAGAGTACCTTTTTAAATAGGGTAATAATAGAGGATGTTTTTGTAGAATAACCCCCAAGTTTTGAGAGTTCTCAATATCCAAATCATGTTTATAAATTAAAAAAGGCCTTATATGGATTGAAACAGACACCCAGAGCTTGATATGAGAGGCTTAGCACATTCCTGTTAAAAAGAAAGTTTGTTAAGGGGTGCGTAGACACCACCCTTTTTCTGAGGACAGTAGGGGATGATTTACTCATTATCCAGATCTATGTTGATGATATAATTTTTGAATATTCTGATAAATATTTATGTGATGAGTTTTTTAAAATAATGAGTAAGGAGTTTGAGATGAGTATGATGGGAGAATTGTCCTACATTTTGGGGTTTAGCATAAGACAAATGGATGATGGAACCTTTCTCAATCAATCTAAATACACTAAGGATATTTTGAAAAAATATAAAATGGACATATCTAAGCTAATCAACACTCCCATGAGCTCCTCTGTTCAGTTAGATAAGGATTCAAGTGGAAAATCTGTTGATCAGAAGAAGTATAGAGGAATAATTGGATCACTGCTTTACCTAACTGCTAGCTGACCTGATATCATATTTAGTGTTTGTCTCTGTGCTAGGTTTCAGGCTGATCCTAAAGAGTCCCACCTGACTGCTGTTAAAAGAATTCTTAGATATCTTTTAGGGACACCAAACCTAGGAATCTGGTACCCTAGGCACAGCACCTCCTTTGAGATTATTGGATATTCTGATTCTGACTTTGCAGGGTGTAGGGTGGATTGAAATAGCACTTCTAGAACTTGTCAATTCATAGGACAGTCTTTAGTCTCCTGGACTAGTAGAAAACAGAACTCAGTTGCACTTTCCACTGCTGAAGCTGAGTACATTGCCTTAGGAAGTTGTGTGGCCCAAGTTCTTTGGTTGAAACAACACTATTCTGTGTGATAATACTAGTACCATCTGCATTTCTAAGAATCCAATCCAACATTCTAGAACCAAACACATTGATATAAGGCATCACTTCATTAGGGACCATGTTACGAAAGGGGATATTGAGCTACATTATGTAGCAACTGAAAATCAGCTGGCTGACATATTTACTAAACCACTGGCCTTTGACTCATTCAGCATTTTGAGGACCAGATTAGGTGTGATTGACATAAATGCTTGATTCTGATGACTACTAATCTCTGATTTGTCTATTTTTTATTCTGGTTCTATTAGTTAGCTGTTTGATTTGATTATCTTCTTTCTGTTATTTTTATTTTTTTGCTGATTTCTATTTTAGCCTTGGTGTTAGTTTAATTTGAGTATTTATTTTGAATGCGATTTCTTACTTGTTTTCATTTACTATTTCATCTCTTTTGTTTACTATTTTTATCTCTTTCAAAATCAAATCACTGCTCACTACAACTGATAAACTGGATTTCTGACTGAGAGTTTTGCCTTATTTTTATTTGGAAGCTGGTAAGCAATGATTGATTCCACTGGATCTGTTAAACAGAAGAAACATTGATGATTGTTTCTCTTCCTCTAACTCCTTTACTGGTGTATTATTTCTTTTGGATAAAAATCTTCTTCAAAATTAAAAAATTGGCTTTTGAAATAGAGATTTATTTTATCTTCCTACAGTAATCTATCTCATATGAATAGTATTTTCAAAGTCTTGAGTCATTATTATGATTTTCTGAACCAAGTGATTGCACTTATCATACGATGTATAGTTTTTATCTTGTGAATTACTCTTCCTTATTATAGAGAGTAAGCGTTGGCGTCTCTTATGTCTGGAAGGAAATTTTACAGCTGAGATCATTTAACGATTTTGAGAGGTAGAAAGCTTACAAAAGATGTGCAGTGCGCCAAACAAATTGAAAAAGAGGCACAAAATAAGCCCAAAGCTAAAAAGATGTGAAATGTTGCCAAATTAAAAGATTCATAAAGTGTAACAAAAATTAAAAGATGCGCAAAGCACCGAACAAATTGCAAAAGAGGCACAAAATGAGCCCAAACCAAGCTTTCTTTCCTTTCAGATCGTTAAATGTCTTAGAAAAATCTGTGCGCCACTTAATAATTTCTGATTTCTTACTTTGTAATACTATTATATCAGATATTTTTCTGGAACGAGGTTTGAAAGAAGCTCTTTTCGAACCTAATTTCTTTTCTTCTGAATTGAATTTTTATTTTGAAAGGGATTTTCATCTATAAGGTGTCTGAGGTGGGAGTTACGAAAGTCGATTTTCTAACTTTTTTTGAATTTCAACGCTGTCGATCATCTTCTTATTAGTTTTATGGATTTAAAATCAAGGAAAATTTTTTATTTACAGGAGCAGATTGATTTAAAAAAAATCATTGTTTTTTGTGTTCTCATTTTGAAGTTTTATTTACTCTGCTTTTGTTTTTCATTTTACTGTATGTGTTTTTTGTGTTATTTTCTATCTGTACTGTTGTGTCTGTTCATCCTCCTTTTTGTGATGTCAAAAGGGGGAGTTAGTTGTAATAGTTTTGTGTTTTATGTATTAATCTTGGTTTGTGCTGTTTATTTCATTTGTAGTTATTTTCCTGTACTAATTTAGTTTTTCAGTGAAAGTTGGAAAAATATTTATTTTTCGTATATACGTTGGTTAACTCCTGGTTATTTTATTTTAAACTACTGCACTAATATTTTCCATCATAAAAAAGGAGGAGATTGTTGCAAATCTGGTTTCAAAAAGTATAGTTTTGATGATGACAAACATGTTTGTATTCTATTTTGCTTGGCCAACCCATTTCAGGTACAAAAGATCAAAAGCAACTCAAGCCAACTCAAGATCGGGTCCAAGTGTGTCTAAATGTATTGTTTTTCTTTTCTTGAGTCAATTGTAATGTAACTGATCCCCTAGCTAAGTAACCTTGCACACACACACTCAGGGGGAGAGCTTTAGTGAATTAGAGCTTCTGTTTAATTTTTTTTCAGATCCTCCTGGACGATCAAGTGAAAATAGATATCCTAATTAGGGCGACAAAGTTAAGTCTGTCTGATTAAGCCGATCATCTTGGATGATCCAAACATCGTACGGGATGATAGGCTCAAATCAAAAATTCCCAGCCACCAGATCAAGTTAGGCAAGTTTTATTTTTAAAGATTTGATCTGATCGTCCCGGACGATACGTGTATCGTCCTGGAAGATCCAGTGTAATTATGCCTAAATTAGTCTGGTGATTAAGGAAAGTAATTAATATTTAATTGATACGATCATATCATCCGGGATGATCGCAAGATCGTCCGGGATGATCATGATCGTCTACTGTGTTTCAGTTGTACGTCCAGAGTGGTGATCAGGATAATTTTGGCACTTTTTAAACTAATCGTACAGGACGATATCCGTATCACCCTGGACGATCAAGTCATTTTTAGGTCGTCTAGCACAAGTTTCTCTGGACATTCAGAGCAGTTTTCTGAATGAAATTCCTGAATTTACACTAATCATCCTAGACGATTGTAGAATCGTACGGGACGATCTGAACAACTTTTTCCATTGATCGTCAAGAAGAGCTAGATCGCCCAGGCTGAAATTGGTGATTTTGAACTGATCATACAGGATGATCTATCGATCATCCTGGATGATATTGGCCGACCAGTTGAGATTTAGGGCAAATTTTGAGCCCTCTTATAAAAGAACTTTTTCTTCCAACAAGAAAAATCTTTTGCCACTTTCCTTTTCAGAGAAACCCTAGAGAGAGAGTTTTGGAGAGAGAGAGAGAGAGAGAGAGAGAGAGGATCTTGTGAGGGGGGGTTTGTGAGGGATTCACAAAGGTTGCTCCAAGAAAGGATCAGAGTCGTATTCTCTATTCGTTGTCTCTCGTCTTGTCGGTGTTCTTTGTGAGAGGATCGTTCGCAAGAAGATCCGGGTTCTCTGGCCGCTTCAGGAAGAAGCGAAAGGAGTTTAGGTTCTCTACCTGCTTCAAGAAGAAGCGAAAGGAGTCCGAGGTTCTCTGCCTGTTTCAGGAGGAAGCAAAAAGATGTTAGGTTCTCTGCCTCACCGTGTCGGTGGAAAGGAAATTTTTGTACAGGCTTCTCCCCTTGCTGTGGGAGTAGAATGAGAGTCACTTTGAGTTAGTGCAATACCCGAAGGGGAGGCTCCGGGGAGTGGACGTAGGTCAAGTTGACCGAACCACTATAAAATCTGGTGTGTTCTTTATGATTATTTTTTTCACTTTAGTTTTCTGTGATTATCTGCTTGGGTGAAATCTGTGGTTGATCTTTTCATTTATGTGTTTACTTGTTTCCGCTACAAATCATCGAAAAGATTTTTCCTGTTGCTCTCAAATTTTTAAATAACCAATTCACCCCCCCCCCCCCCTCTTGGTTAGCCTCGGAACTAGTTCATCAGGGCTTAACATTCCTATCGAACTTTCATGTATGTGGTACCTAGATAGTGGCTGCTTGAGATATATGACTGGAGACATGAAGCAGTTCATTACACTGGAGGCAAGGTGACTTTAGGAGATAACACCACTAGGAAAGTGGTGGGATTAGGTATCATTAGAAATTCCTAGAATCTTATGATTGAAAATGTTCTATTAGTTGATGGTTTAAAGCATAATCTATTAAGTAGTAGTCAATTGTGTGACAAAGGTTTTGACATAAAGTTTCTTTCTAACAAATACATGATTAGCTTAAATGACAAATTTGTGTTAGAAGGAAAATGGATAAATAATGTCTATATGTTTGACCTCAACTACATTAAAAATTGAAATTCTTTATGTTTAAAAATAATAGTTGATGACTCTTGGCTATGGCATAGGAGACTATGCCATGCTAGCATAAAAACACTTAGGAATATCACTCAGAAAAACTTAGTTAGAGGAATACCTAAGTTAAATTTCACTAAGGACCACAAATGTGATGCCTTCCAACTAGGGAAACAAGTAAAATCATCATTTCATTCAATTAAGGATGTAAACACATCTAGGCCACTAGAAATCCTTCATAAGGACCTATTTGGACCTGTTAGCACAGTTAGCCTAGGAGGGAAAACTTATGGATTTGTGATTGTAGATGACTTCTCTAGATTCACTTGGGTAAGATTCCTAGCTCATAAGAGTGAGTGGTTTAAGGAATTTAGAACCTTCTCAACTTGGATTCAAAGGAAATTAGGATGTGAAATCTCAACAATCCATAATGATCATGGTAGAGAGTTTGAAAATGACAGGTTTGAATCTTTCCATCAAGAGATAGGAATGAGCATAACTTCTCTGCCCATAGGACCCCTCAGCAAAATGGGATAGCTGAGAGAAAGAATGGAACCTTGGTAAAAGCTGCTAAGGTAATGCTAGCTGAATACACTCTTCCTAGATACTTCTGGGTAGAATCAGCGAACACTTTTTATTATGTTTTAAATAGGGTGAACACTAGATCCAAGCTGAATAAAATACCCTATGAACTCCTTAAGGGTAGGACACCCATTCTTTCCCATTTACATGTCTTTGGTTATAAATACTTTATCTTGATCAATGGGAAATCTCCCTTAGGAAAATTTGATCCCAAGTTTGATAAAGGTGTCTTCTTAGATTATTCATCTGCAGGTAAGGCCTATAGAATCTTCAATAAGAGGACCCTAGTAGTAGAACAATCTACCCATATAGGATTTGATGAATCAGATAGGACCTTTGAGCCTAAAGTTAAAGAAGAAGAAGTAGAGGTCATCCAGGGGGTAGAAACCATTATTATAGGAGATAGAGAAGAACCTCATGAGAAATTTCCTAGAGATTAGAAATACTCTTCTAGTCATCCTACGGAATTGATGTTAGGAGACCCATCTGAAGGTGTGAGAACTAGGCATGGACTTAGGAAGGAGGTTAGCCATTCTGCATTTATTTTGATGATAGAACCCACCAATATAGAACAAGCCTTAGGAGATGAATTTTGGATCCTAGCAATGCAAGAAGAGCTAAAATAATTTGTTAGGAATTATGTATGGGAATTAGTCAAGAGAGCTAAGGATCAGAGTGTGGTAGGAATAAAATGGGTCTTTAAAAATAAGATGAATGACTCAAGAATAGTAATGAGAAATAAGGCCAGAATGGTAGTTAAAGGGTATAACCAAATTGAGCGAATATACTTTAAGGAAACCTTTGCCCTAGTAGCCAGGCTAAAAGCCACAAGAGTGCTCTTAACCTTTGCTTGCTTCAAGGGTTTTAAATTATATCAAATATACGTTAAGAGTTCCTTCCTAAAAGGGATAATCAAAGAGGATTTTTATGTTGAGCAACCCCCCAAATTTAAAAACTCATAATTTCCTAACTATGTATTTAAATTGAGAAAGGCATTATACGGGTTAAAGTAATCACCCAGAGCTTGGTATGAAAGACTTAGTTAATTCCTACTAGATAGAGGATTTGTAAAGGGTAGTGCAGACACCACCCCCTTCTTAAAAAAGGTAGAAGATGAAATACTCATTATTCATATCTATGTAGATGGCATCTTGTTTGGATCTTCAAACAAAACCATATGTGATGAATTCTCAAAAATAATGAGTAACGAGTTTGAGTTGAGCATGATGGGAGAGCTAAATTACTTCCTTGGATTTAGTGTACAATAGATGGAGGATGGGACATTCCTTAGCCAATCTAAATACATCAAGGATATTCTAAAAAAATATAAAATGGATAATGCTAAGGCCATGAATACTCCCATGAGTTCTACCATTCAACTAGAAAAAGATCCAAATGAAAAATCAGTAGACCAGAAAAAATATAGGGGAATAATTGGATCACTCCTCTATTTAACTGCCAGTAGACCGAATATAATATTTAGTGCATGCCTCTATGCTCGATTTTAAGCTAACCCAAAAGAGTCCCACTTGATTGCTGTCAAGAGAATTCTTAGATATCAAATAGGCACTCTAAACTTAGGAATTTGGTATCCTAGACACAACACCTCTTTTAAAATCTTAGGATATTCAGATTTTGATTTTACAGGGTGTAGGGTAGATAGAAAAAGCACCTTTGGAACCTGACAAATTATAGGATAATCCTTAGTTTCCTGGTCCAGCAGAAAGCAAAATTCAGTAGCCCTTTTCACAGTTGAGGTTGAATATATAGCAGTAGGGAGTTGTGTTGTGCGATTTTTATGGTTGAAACAATAACTCTTAGATCTTGGAGTACCTATAGGAACCATCCCAATTATGTGTGACAACACTAGTGCAATTTATATATCCAAAAATATAATTCAACACTTCTGCATAACGCATATAGACATTAGACATCACTTCATAAGAGATCATGTAGCCAAAAGAGATATAGAATTGCACCATATAGCTACAGGAGATCAATTAGCAGAAATATTCACAAAACCACTAGCCTATGACACCTTTAGCACCTTGAGGTTAATACTAGGTGTTATAGACATCCATGCTTAATCAAAAAAAAGGAAAAAAAATAATTTTTTTTGTCTATGATGTTTTCTGATCATCACACACACATCTCACTAACTCACTAAAATCTTTAACTTTTTTCTTCTTATCGTACTGTATGATACACAGTCGTAATGTATGATCTTCATAAATGCACAGATCATAGCCCTTTGTTTAATCAATGGTCCATATTAGCTCACTGATATCAACATGGTACTGTACGAACCACTATTCATACTGTACGACACACATGTCACTAACCATTGGGTATTCAAGTCGTTTGGTATGAAATTATTGCCTATCATATTGTACGATACCTCTCTTCGTACGGTATGATCCACGTATCAAATTGGATTAGGATGATATTAACTCGTCCTATATGATACTTATTGCACCTTCATACTATATAAACACCTTTTTTATAATGTATGATACTTTTTGTTGAAAGTTATACCGACTATCACTTAGGACGAGCACAATTCCTTCAGATTGTCTAGTATGATACTGATTGTACTGTACCATTTGCCCAACTTTTTCTGACAGTTCATCCAGACAAATTAACTCCTTGCTCATACTATATAATTTGTGATCATACTGTACCACCAATAACTCAATAAATAGGATCGTTAATATGCTCAATTCACTCAACTCTTCTTCCAACTTCTACTTTTTAATCTTCTCTACTCAATGGCCAGTGGAAGTAAACATGGACGAAAGGTTCCTGGAAGCTCCTCTTCCTCTCATCGTCATGATGATCGCTCTCTCTTCGCTGAGGGTGAAGGAGCTTACCATAAGTATAAAGAGTGCAAAATCACACCTCAGATGCTCAATCAACCCGCACTTAACTTCAAGGTGAAGAGCCCTTCGCTTCCAATTCACTTCAATTTTTCTTACACTAGCCTTCCCATTTAATTCTGAGCTTCTCTACGAGTTCCTTGCAAACCTTAGGATCAACCTAGAAAACTTGACCATGACTTCTTATTTCTGGCATCAGAATGTCAAAATCACCAAAGCAGACTTAGCTGAACTTTTTTATCTTTCTACTGAAGGACCTCGCCCCCAATCCTTAATAACCAGTGATTTTGACTGGAGTTCCATTTATTTGCTACTTAGGAATGTTGCTTTAAATCAACACCAACCTTTGTCCAATCCTTAACTTAGAATGCCCCATCATCCAACATGTTCTTAGGACATCAATCATACCCAAAGCTGGAGATAGGATAAACATAACCCCACTTTTGTCTATCATCACTTACCTATTTATGTCAAATACCCAATTTGATGAAGCCCAAATGATTATAGATTATATCTGAAACATGACTCCAATTCGACATCCTAGTACCTATAGGAAACAAAATATGGCCTTAGGACATCTCATAGGATATATTCTTCACCACAAATACCAACTGACCTTTCCTGGTGAATCCGACAATGTCCCTATCTTTTATACGGATGCCTCTTTATGTATCTTATTTCATCGGGGCAAGAGCATGTTGAGCCTACTTTTGATGAAGAAGGGGAGGCTACTCCAGCAGGAGGACCTCAACCACCAGCAATACCACCACCTGCACCTGCCTACCCTCTAGATGATATTATTCAACGACTCGACCAAGTCGAAACTCAACTTGACTATCACAACCAACAACAGCATCAGCAGCACGAGGATGACATGCGATGGTTTGGTGAGAGATTTACCTTGATTGATCATCAATTTGACTCCATCCATCAGTTCTTTCATCCACCACCACCACCATCTGATCAGGATCCATCTTTTGACTAGCCTTTGTTTGCTGTAACTATCTTTTTTTGTACCTTTGTTATTTGTTTGAAACTCCTCTTTTTGGTTATGTCAAAAGGGGGAGAGAATATATGTTTAAGTTGATATCTATTTTTAATTGATTGTATATTATGTTTATGTTCTATTTTAAATGGAATTTTTTGCTTATGTTTTTTTTTTGGCATTCTATCTTTTTTTGTTTAAAAACAAAAAAGGTTAAGAAAATAAATGTGTGTTCGCAACATGCCCAAAATGATAAAAATCCATCATCTAGTGAGAGGGAGCTTAGGAAGAAAAAATATTTATTTTGCCAATCAACTAATGTTATTTGACATCATCAAAAAGTGTGAGATTGTTGCAATCCAGGATTCCTAGTCTATGATTTTGATGATGACAAATAATATTGATTGAATTATTACATTCTTTCTCAAATATATTAGATATTATTTTTGTCTATGAGTACTAATATTTTAGGTAGAATACACACTGCTCAAGATTACTGAAGACTCAAGACTGGGTATAATAGGATGTGAAAGAGTCTGTAATTTTTATTTTCTTTATTTTTCATTTCTTGAGTCTTGTCATAAAAGAATGTATGCAAATTGGGTGACCATGCACACACATACAGGGGGAAAGATTATTTTAAGTTTAAATTTTTTTCCATATAAATTGTACTGTACAATCTGTTGTCTGGAAATATGCTTAACGGCTAATTGGAAAAATTAGTTTTTGTGAAATAATCGTATTGTACAATCTTGATAGTACTATATGATTCATTTTCAAACTCAAGCCCCAGCCACCAGAATAATTTAAGTAAGGTTTTAAATTTTAATTTTTGAACTGATCGTACTGTACGAGGTTTATCGTACTATACTAATATTTAAAATCTTATTAAAATTAACCCCCATAATTAGTTAATTAAATTGTGGTTTAATTAATGATTGATGATCATAATGTATGATAATGATTGTATTATACAATAAATAGAGATGAAATGTGATCGTACCAAAGATCGTACCACATGAAACCATAATTTTTGACCTAATTGTACTATAAGATATATACATCGTACCGAATGAACTGCATAAACTCAACTATCCATACTATATGATTAAATAGTGTGGGATGATTAACAAAGACAACTTTTGATCATCCCAAGGTTTGTCCTGTACGAACAGAAGAAATAAAGTAGATCGTATTGGACGATCTTTAGATTATACTGTATGATGTATTGAAAAATTATGAATTGTTCATTCTCCTTCGTATTGGATGGGAGTTGTTTTGAATTGACCGTACTATATGAACAGTGATGGCTAACTTGAATTTTTAGGGTTTCTTGAAGCCTATTATAAAAATAACATTTTAAGTTGGTTTTAAAAAAAGAATAGAGAGAGGAACGTGACAGCCAAAGGAACTCTTGAGAGGGAGCTTTTGAAGAAAATTAGGGTTTGTGAGGGGAAGGAGAAGGTGAGCTTGAGCGTGAGGGAGAAGTAGTGTGGGGGGATCACACGGTTGCTCTAAGCTAGTGGCACGCTTTCTCCTGTTGTGGCCTTGGTGAGTCTTACGGGAGCTCTCTAGAGAGAGAAGCTTTTAGGTCAAAGTCCTCGAGTTTTTCTACCTTCTCCAGGAGGGAGAAAAAGGAGGTAAGGTTCTCTGCCTTCTCTAGGAGAGAGAAAAATGAGAAGGTCCATTGCCGTCACCGGGAGGGTGACATAGCGTCCGGCACTCCGGCACACCGGGGAAGGTGAAAGTGAGTTTTGTAAAGGCTTCTCCACCTTGCTGTGGGAGCAGAAGGAGAGTCACTTTTGAGTAGTGCAACTCTCAGAGTGGATGACTCCGGGGAGTGGACGTAGGTCAAGGTTGACCGAACCACTATAATTCTTGTGTGCTTTTTTCATTTTTCGCAGTTTACTTTTCTTGTATTTAATTTTTGCTATAACTGCTTAGTAAAAATATTATTTTAGTATTCCATTCTGAGATTTAAAACTTCATCACCATTGTTGTAATTGTGATCAAATCATTAGCTTTCGCATTCGATTAGTTAAATTATCTTTTTGAAAAAATCTAAAAAATTCATAAAAATTAGAACTCTTGTTTAGAATTTATTTTTAAAATATCAATTCACCCCCCCCCCCCCCCCACCTCTTGGCGCATCTCATACTTTCAAGACACTTAACAGTATAAGACTTCACATAAGATGATAGAACTCTCCAACAAAAGAATTAAAAAAAAATCATTTATAACAAATGTAGAAATGGCCTTAGGTGCCACGACACTCAGAGTATTTGCATTATAGTGGTATAAAATAAACTAGCACCTCAGCACTATTAAACTTGCTCTACTATGGCACAATGCTGACCTGGCATGGTTAAGAGTTGAATCCATATGTCATTTTTTTTTTTTTTGAAGAAGCAAACTAAATGCTATTAATAATAGAGAAAAAACTACTACAAACTACAAAGCAAAAGTTTCCAGTTCCTCCTTTAACAAACTAATAAACAAAGGAGGAACCCTATTACAGCTAACTTCATCCCAAAGAAAATCTCCAAACAAAGCATAGTTAGTATATAAATTTGCTAACTTATTACATCTCCTATCAACACAATTGAAAATAACATGACTAAAATCCTTTAAAAATGCAAGGTCCTCCATCTGTTGACCGCCCTTATTAGCCAAATTTACAAGGAATTTACTGATATTATAACTATCACCTTTGATGATAATTCCCTTATAGATGAACATCCAATCCTTAATAACATCCTTAAAAGCTTGAATAGAAAAAAGTTCCAGCCGAGGAATATCCCAATGAACATAATTCCTTCCAAAAGCTAAAAGAAATTTGCCTTTACTATCTCGAAGTACACCACCAACGCCAGCTTTATATGAAGGTAAAAGACCAACATCAACATTTAATTTGATCCAATCGGGTGGAGGAGGGTGCTAATAATTCAATAATAGTCTAGCCAATTGATTAACACCCTAGTTGTCCGAGTTGAAGCCATAGGCCGAGGAAGAGAATGAAGCAAAGCTCACCGATTGAGCAGCGATCAGGGAAGTGCTATCACAAATACCTTCATGAACATATTTATTCCTAGCATTACATGAAAGATAAACAGTATTGAAAACATTACTTGAGCTTAGCTCGATCAAGCAATGACAGCAATCTCCAAATGTTTTAAAATTAGGAAAGCCAAAGCCCCAACTATTCAAAACTTCCAAAACCTCCTTCAGCTTCACACATTTTATAATGACATGGTCCACATCTTCAATAGCATTGCAACCTCTAGGAAAAGAGAGATTATTCTGCAATCTTTTGTACGACAGGAAATAAAATATTGGAAAAGCATTATTAAAAACATGCCACCAAAAAACCTCAACATGAGGCAGAAGTTTAGCCTTCTTCACCCAGTTCCAGTTAATAACGCAAGCCTGATTTTGCATTAACACTTCCGAAACCATAGCAGATATTGACTTTCCCAACTTTTCAAATAAAAGATTCAATCTTTCCTCTTCCAAATTTGGCCTAATTTGAATTTGGCATATACGCTCCACAAGCTCCAAGCCGAAGAACTTACATAGCTACTATACATCCCAAAAGCAGTCCACAATGAGCTTATCTACAGTTAAGCCCTTTGATTCCAGAACAACCACAAACGTTGGCCATCTATTAATGCACTTATCCCAAATCCACTCATCCTTATACACATCTATAGTGTTGCCAACCAAAATTTCGCACCTAACAATAGTATTTAGAAATCTGCCACCTTCAAAAATAATTTTCCAAGACGACGAGCCTCCTTTAAGTCTTCACCCAACCAGGCACCATATTTTATAAGAAGAGTTTTATGTAACAACGAACCTTTCTCTTGTATAAATTTCCAAGCCAACTTCACTCTCAAGGGACCAACTTTATTAGCACGAGAGTAAAGACCACGACCACCCACTTGATAGGCTTGCACAAAACATTTCAACTAACATAATGGAGGTCGTGCCTTCCACCTTGCTTATTCCAAATAAAATTCCTACACATATTGTCAAGATCCTCAAGAACTCTTTTAGGAACAAGAGAATGTGTACAATGAAAAGTAGGATGAGATAGCATTACAGATTTCACAAGCACAAACTTCCCTTCCAAAGAAATGAACTTACTCCCCCAAATATTTAGCAATCTCCAAGCTTTGTCAATAATGAATTGGAAATCATCCCTTACAAGTCTCCTTAAAGCAATATTTACTCCAAGATATCTGAATTCTTTAACCTATTTGATACCCATAATGCGAGTTATGACTTTCCTTCTCCTCCTCTTAATAGATTTACCAAAAAGAATAGCCGACATATTAAAATTAATTCTTTGACCCATCCAACCACAAAAATCGAGCAAAACACTTTTGACTTCCTTCACAGCCTTATTGGTAGCTTCAGAAAAAATAATGGTATCATCTGCATACAACAAGTGAAAAATCCTAGGGCCATCCAGACAAATCCAAATTCCAATAGAATCTCCTTTCTGAAAAAGAGCATTAGAGAGAAGTTGTGAGCAAAGAATAATAAGAAAGGCAAGAGAGGACAACCTTGATGGAACCCGCTTCTAGCATTTATCCAATTAGAAGAAGAACCATTAATCATCAAAGAGAACCTAGGATTTTCCACACATTCCATAATAAGTTTGGAGAACTTAATGGGGAACCCAAAATATTCCAAAACTTTCCTCAAAGTGTCCCAACACATGCAATCATAAGCTTGTTCCATATCAACATTGAAAGAGACCAAGCCTTTAGTAGTTTTAGAGAATCTGAACTTGTGGAAGACTTCCTAATCAACAAGTACATGATCTGACAAAGATCTTCCCTTGATAAATGCAGATTGCTCTACTGAAATTAGTTTTGGCATAATGGGAATCAATCTATTCAAAAGAACCTTGGCTACCACCTTGTAGACTGTCTTACATAGGCTGATAGACCTGTAGTTGGAAGGAGTCATAGGATTTTCCACCTTCGAGATCAGCACTACAAATGTATCTTTCCACTCTACATTCATATTACAAGAAATAAAAAACTAGACAATAGCATTCCAGAAATCTTGCTTAATAATACTCCAATAAGCTTTGAGAAAGGAATAGGAAATACCATCATTACTAGGAGCAATATTAGAATTAGCTTGATTAATAATCTCTTCCACCTCCTCCAATGAAACATCCCTATTCAACCAGCCTCTTTCATCATCATCAAGAGAACTGAATGTAGACGGCCAACATTCCAACACACCATATTTTTCCTTCCATTTCTTATTAAAGAATCGAATAAATAATTCTCCAATCAAAATTTGATCTTCAACCAAAGTCTCGTTATCATCTTTGACCTTATAGATCAATTTTGAGTTCCTCCTTGCACAAGCAAATGATTGAAAAAACTTAGAATTCATGTCTCCTTCTTTCATCCACTTTGATTTTGCACGTTGCTTCAACCAGGTATTCAAATGGGTCAAGGTGGAGTTCAGCTCGGACACTTTCACCTTGAGATTCCAGCTTTCATCTTCCGAGAGGTGGCCTAAATTCGCTTCTTTCATTTCTAACTCCCATATCTCTTTCAAGAGATAATCCTTCACTTGAATAAAGCTCATAAGCTTTGCTCTACTCCAGAAAAAAAAGTGCTTTTAAAGATCTGTTACACTTGATATTCAAAGTAACCGAAGGATTACCAGCTACTTTTTTATTCCATTCTTTCCTTACCACACCAAAAGATGTCGAAAAAGAAGCCTAAATGTTTTCAAATATGATGATTCTTCTAGCCACTCGATATTGCTCCAAAAAATTCAAAACAAGCAGACAATGGTCTGAAGCCACTCTAGCGAGATGCTTAACCACCATATGACGAGATGAATTGAATGTAACAGAGTTCAAGAAACAACTATCTAACCTCTCCAAGATACAAGCCTCCCCAACCTTATTATTGCACCAAGTGAAATTAGGACATATAAACCCAACCTCATGAAAGTCGTTATTAGCCAAAAAGGCACTCATCTCCTTGGGACCTTGGGAAAAAGTAAATCTCTTCCCACCCCTTTTGTCATCTTTCGATAAAAGACAATTAAAATCTCCACCCACAACCATAGGTGGATTTTTGGTATTATAGACTTCCAATCTACTCCATAATTCCCTTCTCTTATAGTCACCTTTGCTTCCATAAATAGAAGAAATCATCCAAACACCTTTATTTAACATCTCCAATTCACCAACAACAAATTGGAAAGTAGATTCCAAAACAAAAAAAGAAGCTATATTAGACATCCAAAGCACCAAAATCCCTCTAGATAAACCATCTAAAGGAACTTGATAAAAATCCCAATCAGAACCAATCAAAACATTAATTTCCCTTCTATCAATGTTAAAATTTTTAGTTTCTAACAAACTTACAAAAAAATCCCATGCTCCCTAACAAATTCTTTAAGATATAAAGAAGCTTGCCTCTTTCTAGCTCCTTTATAACTCTAGAATGCAACGGATGTCGTCATTGATGAAGAGGGGAAGAGTACCCCGAACTATCTTTCAGCTCACCCTCCAATCTCCTATTTCTGGGAGCCAGCTTATTTGTTCCCAAACCTCTGAGTTCTTTGAAAGTTTCTTCTTTGCCAAAGAAGATCCAAATCCCTTAAAACTAGAGGATTCATTCTTCACTCCTTCAATTCCTACAGCAGTCACAACATCATCTTTGACATAAGTACCCAGCATTGAAGCATCAAATTCACCACCCAGGATAATTTCACCCTCCTCGCCAATCTCATTTAAAACATTGAACTTGTTATTATCAGCTGGAATTGGCTTGGCATCCATACCCAAATCAAAGTTTTCAGCCACTACTTGCACAGCTTCAAGTTCTGCTTGATGATTCACTTCTCCCAAGACATCTTGAACTGCGCTATCACAACCAATCTCTGATTGAGAATGCACATCTCCTAGACCAAAGACCGAAACATTTCTTTCCTTAGACACCAACTCTTAAACAGTAGAAACTACAACTCTACTAGATTCCTTATAAACAGAGGTTTTAACTTAAGCATTACTTACCCCCACGAAATCCAAGTTTTTTTGTACCTGGATTATTAAATCTTCTTCTTCCATAATTCACATGGACCCAAGGACCATATCCATCATTGCTCAAGTCTTCCTTACCAATCAAATTACTCCTAGCCACAGCTTCAACATAATTCATCATAGAGCAAGTATCTCCTTTCCCCCATGGCTTCGGGTTGTTTAGAACCAACCTGAACAATATCTCCAATGATCTCCGAAAAACCACTCTTAAGATGACCAATCTTGCCACACTTGAAACACAATTTAGATACTCTTTCATATTCAATTCTCTGAAAGAATCTTCCTGACCAACCTTCCACCCAAACACCCAGGGGAAGTTTATTTTCCAGCTTGATACAGACACAAATCCTTGCAAACTCCCTCCTACCCCATTGAAACATATTCCCATTGATTAAAAGTGGAGTACCAACCTTGGATGTAATCCTGCAGACATTAACTTCGTCCCAACATTGCAACGAAAGATTTTGCATCCTAATCCACACCAGAGCTGATAGACCCTTCAAAGAAGAAGGAGAAAACATTGGCGACCATTTGTCAATACCAATAATATGTCCACCAACATACCAATGCCCATTTTAAAGAACTTAATCCATCACCTCTACATCATCGAAAGCACATAATGACCAAGCCAAACCAAGCACCGTTAGGTGAAACCTTCCAAATTGTGACCACTGGCTTCTTAATTCCATGTTAACCACATTAAGACGAACATTCTCGAAAAAGACTTTCACTACTAATGCATTCTACAGCTTCTTGGCATTTTTAACTTCATTTTACAAATGTAGATTCACAGCGGAGCCATTGTCTGTCAAATAATCACCAAAGTCCAAATCAGTTACCCTTATATTAGATTTTTTGCTCCATGCATTCTGCAAGACATTCCCACTAGGGTCTTTGGGTATTATAGCAACATTCACCACAATATTAGTAGAGTCCAAAACTCCAAACTCATAAAGACGAACCTTATTACTGTCATTTGTCAATATATTTAAAAACAACACTTCTGTATTCTTCTTAGTAGGAGAAGCAATAGTAGCTTTGCACATAGCACCATTAACAGTTTCCCTCAATGAATTACCCACCAAATCCTCATCACCATGATGAATTGCGACCAAAGTGGCCGTATTGACATTAGACACAGTAATATTCCCATTCACTGTAACAGAATTACATCCTCCTTGCTCCTTCACTATAGAACCAGAGGACGATGAAGCCTCCGCATTTGAAACACTATCACATAAAGACTCCTGGGGAAACCTAAAAGTTTAATAGGGATGTTAAGCCCTTATGAACTAGCCCGAGGCTAACCAAGAGGGGGGGTGAATTGGTAGTTTTAAAAACTTCTTTAACCACAAGAAAGATCTTTTTATAATTTACAGTTAAAATAAATAAAAAAATAATAAAAAGATCAATCACAGATTTCACCCAAGCAGATAACAACAGAAAAAAGGTGCGAAAAATAATCAAAAAGAACACACCAGATTTTATAGTGGTTCAATCAACCTTACCTACGTCCACTCCCCAGAGCCTTACCTCTAAGTATTGCACTATTCAAATCAAAGACTCTCCTTTTGCTCCCACAGCAAGGCAGAGAAGCCTTTACACAACTCCTTTTCACCAAACTGATGAGGTAGAGAACCCAGACTCCTTTTGCTTCCTCCTAAAGCAGGCAGAGAACCCAGACTCCTTTCGCTTCCTCCTGAAGCAAGCAGAGAACCATACCTCCTTTTACTTCCTCATGAAGTAGGCAGAGAACCTTGACTTCTTATTAATGATCCTTCCCACAGAGACACCACATGACAAGAGATGAAGATCGGAGAAGATGACTCGAATCCTTGCTTGGAGTAACCTTTGTGAACACCTCACAAACTCCCCCTCACAAGATTCTCTCTCTCCCTCTCCCAAGCTCTCCCTCTCCCTCTCAAAGCTCTCTCAGGAAAGGACTTTGGAAAAAAGTTCTTCCAATAACAAATAAAAAAGTTTAAATAAAAAGGAAAAAAAATTGTCCTAAAATTTAACTTGCCGTTAAAGATCATCCAAGACGATCGAAGGATCATCCTGTACAATCAGTGTAAATCTTCACCAATTGGCCTGGACAATCTGGCTTCTCTGGATGATTAGAAAATATATTTTATTCAGATCATCTGGGATGATTAGTTAAACTCGAGAAATTCATCCTGAGGATTTTTCGGGTTATCCAGGAGAAAATACTGGATGATCTGAAGAAAAAGACTTGATCATCCGGGATGATATGCATATCATCTCGTATGATTAGTTCAAAAATGACCAAAATCATCCTGCACATTGTTCGGGTCATCCTGCACAAAAATGTTGTATGATTGAAAATGACTTGATCGTTCGTGATGATATTTTTATCATCCTGGACGATTAGTACAAATAGGCTTATATCATCCAGCACATTATACGGGTTATCCAGGTGAAGTCATTTGGATGATGAGGATTTTTAACATATCATCCAGGATAATCTTATAATTATCCAAGATGATGTGATCAATCAAATTAATTCTCGATTGCTTTCCTTAATGACATGGCTAATTTAGGCATGATTACTGTGAATCATCAAAATTATAATCCTTAAATCCTTAAATCCGATCTTGAGTTGGCTTGAATTGCATTTGATCTTTTGTACCTGAAATATTAGCCAATCAAAACAGAACACGAAAATATTTGTTATCATCAAAATTATAATCCTTAAATCCAGATTTATAACAATCTCCCTCTTTTTGTTAATGGCAAACATTTATTCAGTAGTTTCAAATAAAGCAGATAGGAATAATCAATGCACATACAAGAGAAGATTTATCATTACAAATTTTACTAATCATTGACAAACAATGATACTAAATACAACAAAAGAAATAACTACAACACAAAAATAACAAAAGAAATTACTAGTAACAAAAAAAATAACTCCGCCTTTTGACATCACAAAAATGAGGAAGAAAAAGCAACACAAAACAAACTAAAAACATCACAACACAAAAAACTAATAGAGAGGCAGATCCTTATCAGATGGAGGAGGTGGTGGTGGCTGAAAATAGCTATGGATGGTGACAAACGATGAAAACAATAAGAAATATAGAAACTTTTTTTTTTGAATCGATCGGCTCCAGTAAATCAGAATTTTTTCATAGTTTTCAATTCAAAAACCAATAAGAAGAAATTGACGAACTAAAATTCAGAAAAGTTGGAAAATTGATTTTTGTAAACCTATCTCGGACACCTTACAAGTTCAAATTTCTTTTAAACAAAAATCTAATTCAAAAAAGAAGAAATTATATTTGAAAAAAAGTTCCTTTTAAACCTCTTTCCAGAAAAATATCTGATAAAATAGTAGTACAAATGAAGGAATCAGAAATCATGAGTTTCATTCTCAAATGATTGAAATATTAAGTTATGCATTGATTTTTCTAAGGTGTTTAAAGATCTGAAATGGAAGAAGCTTATTTCTTTGTGGACGTATTTTGTGCCTTTTTTTCAATTTGTTTGGCGCACTTTTTGCATCTTTTGATTTTTGGTACACTTTATGTATCCTTTCATTTTTGGTGATATTACGCATCTTTTCAATTTTAGGCTCATTTTGTGCCTCTTTTCATTTCTTTTACAAGTTTTCTTCCTTTCATAATTCCTAAATTATCTTAGTTATGAGATTACCTTCCAGACATAAGAGAAGAAATGCTCATTCTCTACAATCAGAAAGAGTAATCCACAAAACAAAATCATACTCATATGATAAATGCAATCACTTGATTAAGAAGAATATAATAATGATTCAATGCTTTGAAAATACTATTCATATGAGATAGATTACTGTAGAAAGATAAAATAGATCTCTATTTCAAAAACTAATATTTTAATTTTAAAAAAGATCTTCTTTTAAAGAGAAAAATACACCATTAAAGGAGTTTGAGGAAAAGATAACACTCATCAATGTTTCTTCCCTTTAACTGGTTTAGAGAAGTCAATCACTGCTTATAAGCTTTCAAACAAAAACCAAGGCAAAACTCTCAGTTACAAAACCAATTTATCAGCAGTAGTGAGTAGTGATCTGATTCTTAATTAAGTAAACAGCAAATCCAAAATCAAGTAAAAACTCATAAAAAGAGATAACCAGATTCAATAAGAAAATCAAAGAAACTAAAATTAGTAGAAAAATAAAATATCTAAAAGAAAATTGATAAAATAAAAACAGAGAAGAAGAACTGAAAAATAAAAAGTTCAGAAATCAGCAATCATCAGATTCATGCATTTATTTCAATCACACCCAATCTGGTCCTTAAAATACTGAATGTGTCAAAGGCCAATAGTTTAGTAAAGATGTCAGCCAGTTGGTTTTCAATTGTTATATGGTGTAACTCAATGTCACCTTTGGTAACATGGTCCCTAATGAAGTGATGCCTTATATCAATGTGTTTGGTTCTAAAATGTTGGATTGGATTCTTAGAAATGCAGATGGCACTAGTGTTATTACACAAAACTAAAATTGTGCCAACAGGTAATCCTAAATCCAGAATTTGTTGCTTCAACCAAAGGACTTGGGCCACATAGCTACCTAAGGCAATATACTCAGCTTCTGCAGTGAAAAGTGCAACAGAGTTTTGTTTTCTATTGAACTAGGAGACTAAAGACTATCCTATGAATTGGTAAGTTCCAAAAGTGCTCTTTCTATCCACCCTACATCCTGCAAAATCAGAATCAGAATATCTAATAATCTCAAAAGAAGTATTGTGCCTAAGATACCAGATTCCTATGTTTGGGGTTCCTAAGAGATATCTAAGAATTCTCTTAACAGCAGTCAGGTGCGACTCCTTAGGATCAGCTTGAAACCTAGCACAAAGACAAACACTAAACATGATATCAGGTCAGCTAGCAGTCAGGTAAAGTAATGATCCTATAATTCCTCTATACTTCTTCTAATCAACAGATTTTCTATTTGAATCCATATCAAACTAAATAGATGAACTCATGGGAGTGTTGATTGGCTTAGCTTTATCCATTTCATATTTCTTCAAGATGTCCTTAGTGTATTTTGATTGATTAAGAAAGATTCCATCATCCATTTGCCTTATGCTAAACCCCAAAAAGTATGATAATTCTCCCATCATACTCATCTCAAACTCTTTCCTCATTATTTTAGAAAAATCATCACATAAATTTTTAACAGAAGATTCAAAAAGTATATCATCAACATAGATCTAGACAATGAGAAAATCATCTCCTATTTTCTTCAGAAAAAGGGTGGTGTCTACGCTCACCTTAACAAACTCTCTTTCTAATAGGAATATGCTGAGCCTCTCATACCAAGCTCTGTGTGCTTATTTTAATCCATATAAGGCCTTTTTTTAATTTATAGACATAATTTGGATATTGGAAACTCTCAAAACCTGGGGGCTGCTCTACAAAGACATCCTCTTTTATTACCCCATTTACAAAGGCACTCTTGACATCCATTTGGAAAAGCTTAAATCCCTTATAACATGCAAAGGCTATTAGCACCATAATGGCTTCCAATCTAGCTACAGGGGCAAAGGTCTCCTCAAAATCAATCCCTTCTATTTGGTTGTACCCCTTAGCCACCAATCTTGCCTTATTTCTAATCACCACACTAGAATGATTCATCTTATTCTTAAAGACCCATTTGGTTCCTATAATATTTTGATTCTTAGGTCTTTCTACTATCTCCCAAATATTATTCCTTACAAATTGATTTAACTCTTCCTGCATGGCTAAGATCCAAAACTCATCAGAGAAGGCTTGATTCAGGTTGGTGGGTTCAATCATTGAAATAAAGGTAGAGTGGTTTACTTCTTTTCTAAGGCCATGCCTAGTTCTAACACCTTTAGAAGGGTCTCCTAAGATCAGTTCTTTAGGATGACTTGAAGAATATCTCCATTCTCTAGGCAAAGAAACATCAACTTCTACCCTTTCCTCAAGATTTGTAGATTCTACTCCTTCGGTGACTTCTATAATCTCTTCATCTTCTACCTCAGATCTAGACTCCTTAGGATCAGATTCATCAAACACTACATGAGTAGTCTCCTCCACCACCATTATCCTCTTATTAAACACTCTAAAGGATTTCCCTACACTTGAACATCTTAAGAACACACCTTTATCAGATTTTGGGTCAAATTTTCCTAAGAGTGACTTCTCATTATTATTAATGAAAACCTTACAGCCAAAGCCATAGAGGTGGGATAGGTTTGGAGTTCTACCCTTAATGATCTCATAAGGTATCTTATTCAGATTGGATCTAACATTCTCCCTATTCAACACATAATAGGTAGTGTTCACCGCTTCAGCCCAAAAGTATTTTGGAAGAGAATACTTAGCAAGCATGGCTCTAACAGCTTTTACTAAGGTCCTATTCTTCCTTTCAACTATCCCGTTCTGCTAAGGGGTCCTAGGAGCTAAAAAGTTGTGGATAATCCCTTGCTCCTAACAGAAGGTTCCAAATTTGTCATTTTCAAACTCCCCCCCCCCCCCCCCATGATCACTATGGATGGTCAAAATCTCACAGCCTAACCTCTTTTAATTTCAAGTGGAGAAAGATTTAAATTTATCAAATGACTCAAATTTATGTGACAGAAATCTAATCCAAGTGAACCTCAAGTAATCATCAACAATCACAAATCCATAGACTTTTTCCCCTAAGCTGGCAATGCTAATGGGTCCAAAGAGATCCATGTGAAGGACTTCTAAAGGTCTAGAGGTGTTGATGTCCTTAATGGTGTGAAAAGAGGAATGGACTTGCTTCCCTAGTTGATAGGCATCACACAGGTGGTCCTTAGTGAACTTAAGCTTGGGGATACCTTTAACTAAGTCCTTTTGGGTGACTCTTTTAAGGGTTTTCATACTGGTATGACATAACCTCCTATGCCACAGCCAAGACTCATCAGCAGCAATTTTTAAGCAAATTGAAACATCAGCTTTAAAGCAGCTTACATTCAACATGTAGACATTATTGATCCTTTTTCCCTGTAAAATAATTTTTTCATTTAAGCTTATAATGCAACAAGTTGGCAAGAACTTTATGTTGTATCCTTTGTCACAGAGTTGACTGATGCTGAGCAAGTTGTATTTCAATCCATTTACAAACAAAACATTATTAATAATGAAATTTTTTAAATCATCAATTATACCTGCTCCTACCACCCTCCCGGTGGTGTTGTCTCCAAGTATAACCTTGCCTCCAGCCCTGGCCTCCAGTGAAATAAATTGATTTATATCTCCAGTCATATGTCTTGAGCATCCGATGTCTAGGTACCACATGCTCTCACGAGGTCTTATGTGAGAGCACGCCTACAAAATCATCAAACGTCAGATTTAGGAACCCAAAATAAGTTTGGGTTCCTTCTTATAAAAAGAAGAATGCAATGCATGTGTGATGTGCTGTAAAACGTGCAATTTGGGCCTCCACACCCAATGTGTACTAAGGTGAAAAAAATCTAACACCAGGAAAAGGGTTAACTAATCTACGTGGGTAATAGTGCCTCTTCCTAAGTTTGAATGAAGCAAGCTTTGATGATTTTGAATTAGATTCTTCAAGTAATGGAGGTGCATAAAATTATACAAAAGTGGGAGGTGTTTTATTTTTCTCAAAAGCACTAATTTTTATACTTAAAAATTCATTTTCTTTTTTGAGACTTACAATTTCAAATTTCAAATAATGCTCATCACTATCTAAATCAGATGCATGAGATTCTAATTTCTTAAATGCAGCTTCTAATTCAACATGCGATGCTTTTAATGAATCATGCTCAATAATTAAATAAGAATGCTTTTTGTTCAACTCATCAAATTCATCAAGTAATGACATGTGATTGCTATTAAGTATAGAATGATCCTTAATCAAAATTTTATGCTCTTTTTCTAAGTTTAAGAATTCCAATTTCAGGGTAGCATGTGTTTTCTTAAGTTTCCTATATGATGAATGGATTTTTTCAGAAACATCAAGTAATTGATCGTAGGTCATTTCACATACCTCTTCTTGGTCGGACTGACCAAGATGCTCACCATCCATCAAACATAAGTTTGTAACTTCCTTTTCAGCTTCAGTCTCAGAGGAGTCAGATGTAGAATCCACCTAGAAAGCCTTTTGAATCCTTTTCTTATCCTTTCTGAACTTGGGTTTCTCCTTGCCCTTCTCCTTGCTTAGGTGAGCCTTAAGTGTAGGATAATCAGACTTTATATATCCAGGCTTCCTGTATTCAAAACAAACTGTATCAAAAGAACCTTTAAAATTTTTGCTACTCTTACCTTTGTTCCACTTCTGAAAGTTCTTGTGTTTCTTCCTTAGAAAGCTTTTGAATTGCCTAGTGATTAAGGTAACATCATCGCTATCAGACTCGAAAGAATCAGTGTCAGTATCATTGGCCTTCAGTGCCATAGTTTTCTCCTTCTTCTTCTCACCTGTTTCAATTTGTCGTTGGTTTACTCCTTGCTCGTAAGCAATGAATGACCCAAGTAAGTTTTTAATAGAATAAGTATTCAAATCTTTGGATTCAAAAATTACAGTTATCTTGGCATCATATGAAAAAGGCAAATATCTCAGAATTTTGTTCACTTTTTCATAGTTGTGAGTTCTCTTCCTAAAGCATGTAGAGAGGTGATAATTAGAGTAAACCTAGCATATAATTCAGAAACTAATTCACTAGATTTCATGCAAAAGGGTTCATAGTCATGAAGCAAGATATTTAATCTAGATTACTTAACTTCAGATGTACCTTCATAACTAATGCATAGTCTATCCCAGATTTCTTTACTAGTAGTGCAAGTAGAAACACGCATGTAATCTTCAAATTTTAAAGCACAGAAAAAATAGTTCAAGCATTTTGCATTCAATTAGGCTAAGTCCTGATCATCAAAAGTCTATTCGGCAAAAGGCAGTTCAGTTTTAACATTATTAACAAGTCTAAAAGGTGCTTCATAGCCATCTTTAACAAGCATCCACATGCGATAATCTATAGATTGAAGAAAAGTGGACATGCGAGTTTTTCAAAAATTAAAAGGTATGTTATCAAAAAATACTGGTCATGTAATTGAATAACCTTTAGCAGTATTATGATTGCCAAAGTTAGCTATTGATCAAAATTCAAAAGTTTTTAAACTTAATTTTTGAATTCGCTCTAATACCACGTGAAAGTTCGATAGGGATATTAAGCCCTTATGAACTAGCCCGAGGTTAACCAAGAGGGGGGGTGAATGGGTAGTTTTAAAAACTTCTTTAACCATAAGAAAGATCTTTTTATAATTTGCAGCAGAAATGAATAAAAATAATAATAAAAAGATCAATCACACATTTCACCTAAGTAGATAACAATAAAAAATAAAGTGGAAAATAATCAGAAAGAACACACCATATTTTATAGTGGTTCGGTCAACTTGACCTACGTCCACTCCCCTGGAGCCTCGCCTCCAGGTATTGCACTACTCAAATCAGTGACTCTCCTTTTCGCTCCCACAGCAAGGCGGAGAAGCCTTTACACAACTCCTTTTCACCAACCCGATGAGTCAGAGAACCCAGACTCCTTTTGCTTCCTCCTAAAGCAAGCAGAGAACCCAGACTCCTTTCTCTTCCTCCTGAAGCAGGCAGAGAACCTTACCTCCTTTTACTTCCTCCTGAAGCAGGCAGAGAACCTTGACTTTTTGCTGACAATCCTTCCCACAAAGACACCACGGGACAAGAGATGATGAACGGAGAAGATGACTCAAATCCTTACTTGGAGTAAACTTTGTGAACACCTCACATACTCCCCCTCAAAAGATTCTCTCTCTCTCTCTCTCCCAAGCTCACCCTCTCCCTCTCAAAGCTCTCTTAGGAAAGGACTTTGGCAAAAAGTTCTTCCAATAATAAATAAAAAAGTTTAAATAGAAAGGCACAAAAATTGCACTAAAATTCAACTTGCCGTCAAGGATCGTCCAGGACGATTGAAGGATCGTCCTGTATGATCAGTGTAAATCTTCACCAATTGGCCTGGACGATCTAGCTTCTCTGGATGATAAAAGACATATTTTGTTCAGATCATCCAGGATAATTAGTTCAACTCGAGAAAATCATTCTGAGGATTGTTCGGGTCGTCCAGGAGAAAATACTGGACAATCTAAAGAAAAAGACTTGATCGTTCGAGATGATATGCCTATCATCCTGTAGGATTAGTTTAAAAATGACCAAAATTATCCTGCATATTGTTCGGGTCGTCTTGCACAAACATGCTGTATGATTGAAAATGACTGAATCATCCGGGATGATATTTCTATCGCCCTAGATGATTAGTATAAATAGTCTTATATCATCCAGCATATTATACGGGTCATCTAGGTGAAGTCATTTAGACAATGAGGATTTTTAACATATCGTTCGGGACGATCTTACGATTGTCTAGGATGATGTGATCAATCAAATTAATCCTTGATTGCTTTTCTTAATGATCTGGCTAATTTAGGTATGATTGTTGTGAATCGTCTAGGATGATACACGTATCGTCCAAGATGATTAGATAGAAGAACTAAGAAATCAAAACATGCCTAACTTAGTCTGGCGGCTAAGAATTTCTGATTTGAGCCTATCGTCCTGTACGATGGGTGGATCATCCAGGACGATCGGCTTAATCAGACCATCTTAACTTGATAGCCCTGATTAGGGTTTCTATTTTTAATGGATCGTCTAGGATGATATGGCAATCATTAGGATGATGTGATCAAAAATAGAATAGAAACTCTAACTCATAAAAAATCCCCCCTCAGTGTGTGTGTGCAAGGTTACTTATCTAGGGGATCAATTACATTACATTTGACTCAAAAAAGGGAAAAATTACATTTAAACACATGCGGACCCGATCTTGAGTTGGCTTGAATTGCATTTGATCTTTTGTACCTGAAATATTAGCCAATCAAAATAGAACACAAAAATGTTTGTTATCATCAAAATTATAATCCTTAAATCCAGATTTACAATAAAACCCAAAGACCTTAAGAACCTTGAACTTGCTATCAATCAAAACATTTTTTCCTTTCCCTACATTTGGAATGAATTTCTTAGAAGAAACAAAATTGCCTTCATTAATGACAAATGGTTTCACCTTTAACCTTGCTTCTTGAATAGGTAGGTTTAGCCCTACACCCTCCGAGCCGTCTCCAAACGCTGGAGAAGGCGAACTGAAAAATGATCGAACAGGTTGGAATACTGACCCTCTAGATCGGCGACCGTCACCTTGGCCACCGGCTGATGAAGTTCGGCGACCCTCCACCATCGAAAAACTACCGAATAATGCCAAATAGAAAGTTGAAAAAACATTTTCTCTTGCTAAAAACCTGAACGTTCTCTCTCCTCACCAAAACTCTCCACACCACATGTCATTTGGCTGAGTCGATGTGACTCCTCATTTTGATAACTACTCCACCATGGCACTAAAAAAGGTTAAGCACTATGGAGCTTGAAAGTATAATCTGGCACTGCATCATTATGATGATTGGCACTCTGGCATTTAAATTATTGATACTTTAGTACTACGTGCTAATGTTTGGCACAGCAGTACTGTGATGCACTACAGTGCTATCCTTGGCTCTATCACGATGTTAATCTTACTAAATTTTCAGAGTAGCCAATGTTGTAATGTTTGAATTAGGTGTTGGGGCATTGTAGATAACACCACTATAGCATAGAACCAGTGGGCATTGTGACGCTTCTTCAACACTGAATATTTCCTGCACAAACACTAGAAAAATAATATATTTTTACTAAATTTTAACATAATAAATAATACATTTTGACTTAATATCATACATGGCTAAAGTAATAAATTTGACTATACATTACATGACAGTCTTTCCCTCCTACATCTACCTCATAAATGCTTCTTATAGTTGTAATTTGGCATATGGTGGCATGAAACATTCCCTAAACACTATAATAAATTCATTCTAAAAAATTTCAAAGTTCAATTTTTCTTGGAATTTCTACCACTTAGATCCTATCTACCATCTACTGCTTCTCCCAAGAGCAAAAATACAATAAAAGGCACTTTTTTATTATCTGAACACTATATCCCATTTCAACTAATCCTCTATTATTTGTGACTCTATATCGCCTTTAAACTATAGTGGTTTTAACTTGTGAAATATATGCAAATGTTTGTCTTCTTTTTTTTTCCTTTCTTCCTAATTGTTTATACTAGTTAGATGGTCTGCTCCCAACCTATTGACTTTGTATATCCATTAAAAATTTTTTTGCTAAATTTGTAAATTGTGCCATTGGATCTGATATCACTAAAGACATTATACCTTGTACTGGAGCTGCATGATTCTTATTCTACCCATTTATGTCTTCAAGTTCCTAAAGATCCATAATTCATAACCACAATATCCTCACACACCTTTATGACTACATGTAAGGATTTAATGAAATCTAAATGCAAGGATAGGAAATCCTTAACTTAATCCATCTCTCTTAATCAATCTTATAGCTTTGTACTTCATTAATTACAAAAAAAAAACACTACTCTCATGCCATTCATGTCATGACCTAACCTGATATAGCTCATAATAGTAACATATTATAAAAGATTAGAGTGAGCAACCCCAAGATCTATTATGGTAGGATTTAGTTTTTCTTCTAATTAACACCTAGAGCTACTAAATTATTTTATATAAAAAATCCCAGTGAAAACTATGTATTTTAATTCATATATATAACCAAGTACATATATACATATTTTATATTAAAACCAATCTTTTACATAGATCATGAATTTTAATATTCATTAATAAAATATATTTATCATGGTTACAAAATCATCTATTAAAGAAATAAAGAAATAACCTATCAGATCAACTACCTCACTCTTCTGGCTCCTTTCTCTTCCCTAAAATATAGAAGCCATATAATGAGCTAATAGCCTAATAGGTCACCAAAACCTACAATTGTATCAATGCAAAGCATTTAAATAATAAGCATGCCTGTCAATCATATGAACACATAAGTTTATGTATATGCATGGCAAACACAGTGCAATCTTATGATCAGTTTCATTTGAAAAGCTATAAGAATAGGTTACTAGGCATATTAAAGATAACAATTCACATCATATTATGTGCATACCTACTTTACTGGACTCTTTGTATAGTTATATTATGTACATGAGCTTATTCTTATGCTATCATATTTAACATTGTGATGCATGTGAAAATTAACACTATTTAGCTCATGCGATACTATACAATTCATGTAATTCATTATGTATATCATATATTGTAGTTAAATAATCATGTTAGTCTCATTATGAAATAACATATCATATGCATATATTCATTCATACGTTATCATCAGTACTATCAATTATCTTATCATGTCATGTTACTAACATTCATAAAATATATACATTCATATGCATATACTTTTTTATGCAAGTTAAGACATCTAGCCCATTTTCTGGTGTTTTCCCCATACTAGTCATATCAAGGTAGGGTATCATATCATATCATATAGTCATGTGACATCCTACATGGGAGTCATCTCCCCCAAGCCCATCGGCACTCATTTCCATATCATGTCATATCCTCTTATCTCTCCACATATCATGGATCAGTTAACACCACTAACCCATTATTAAAGAAAGCCTATTAACTTCCACTCATGTACAAGGACATATCTCCACCATCCTAAATCATATTAAACTAGACTTTCATGCTTACACACATTATACAACATATATTTCAAATTAAATATACCTACTCTAAACATTACATGTCTCATATCATGTATGCAGTAATGGTAGTTAGTTATGATGTATATGTATATCACTAACATAATATTACATTTGGATTCATAGAGATTTTTATTACTTACATAAGCTCATAATGATTTTTATTACTTATAGATTTTTCTTAGTATTAAAAGACTATATAGTTAACAAAGCACAACCTGAAGGTTCTATTGCGCAGGGTTATATTGTTGAAGGATGGATATCTTTCTGCTTAAAATATCTTGTCTATATTTAGAGAGACTTCTCAATGAAATATTTCATGAGTGGTTGCGTGACACAACATGCTTTTGTATTTCATATTTCGTAAACTTCATATATGATATTAGATTAAAGTATTTAACATAATGAATTAACTATTTTATTCCTTACTAGGTTTCAAGTTCTACTGATATGGTAATCTTAGAAGAAATCAAAGTACTGGCTACGGGCCCCAATAAAATTATATATAGATATAAGGTTCTTCTCATTAATAGTTATATTTTTACACAAAAAATGAGATGAAGGCAAAAAAATACAGAATTTTGGTGTTGTTAACACAACAGAGATTGGAACTTTAGTTATTATGGAAAGATTAATGATATTATTGAAATTAATTACTCTAACATATTCAAGGTGATATTATCTAAATGTGATTGGGAAAACACAAGTTTAACAGGCATAAAATAAGATGAATTTGGTTATACTCTTGTAAACTTATTAAGGATTATTCATACGGGTCAAAAACTTCAGGAAGATCCTTTTATTTTCTCTTCACAAGTGGAGCCTATATTCTACATTCAAGAGCTAAAAATATGAATTCAAATTTTTTGTAAGAGTAAAACCATGAGAAGCATTTGATTGTGATATTTTTTTGTTACTTGTAAAAGTAAGTCTTTTATATATTGCTCTTTATATATTGCTCTTCATATATTGCTCTTTATTCATGCTAAACACTTTTTTTCCAGAAATGATAGGTGACGGTCTTTTAAGCCAAGAAAAGAAGGAGATATGTAGAGGTGGATCAAGTAGAGGAGGATCAAGTAGAGGAGAAAGTAGTAGGGAGTCTGAAACCCCTTCCACTCTAGTCCACCAAGATTCACAGGAAAAGATTGAGTACAATAGGACCCAACAAACTCCACGACATTCATTTTCTAGCTAAGCTCCTGCCCCAAAAGAGGGGGTATGGCTCATACGTATGATTTTTTATTATTTCAAAATGGTTATGCTATTCATGCTTATTTTATTTATTTTGATTTATGAAGATGAGCAAGGAAATCCTATCAGGCATAGGGGGCATACAATATATGCTGATATACAAAATATGCCACTAGGGACATGAATTCACATTGAGGTAAATGAAAATAACATCCCCTGTAACATCCCTGAGTCTATTTTGTTGGGATCATATTTTGGTATTATTCTAAGAGATCCTATTTTGGCTCCAATAGCTTTCCTTGGTTGGAGAAATAAGGGTATGGAGATCTTAAAAAAGAAGATATTATATGAAGTTGAAGTATGTAGAATTCACAGTAAATTTAAAATTTTCAATTTTGTATTATTTACCATATAACATTATCAATTATAATCTAAGTTTGAGTTTCCTAGCCATATATGTCATTGGATTCTTCAATCCCTTAGTGTTAAGTGGCATAATTATAAAACCACTTTGAAGGCTGAGCACTAGGATAGTAGACCAATTGAGGAAATTATAGAGAATATTCCAGCTGGAGTTCATCAAATGTAATGGTGCTAACTTGTTACACAATTATCAAGCCAGAGGAACAGGTAAGTATTAAGATTAAGTTTGTTTGTTTAAAATTTATTACTATAAATTTTTAAATTTAACATTATCATGTATCACAGAAAAGGGCTGCCAAAAATTTTGTGTGCCAAAAAATAAACTTGTCCTCACACAATAGGTCGTTTGAGCTCAGTTCAGAGATAGAAGGAATCAATATAAATTTAAATGTTTAATTATAACTACTAAATGCTTCATTTTCAAATTTATATTTTTATTATAATTTTTTTGTAATCTATTAAGGACAGATTGCAATTATAGAAAATTAATAGGATGCATAAAGATGGAACATGTTCATCTAAGGATGCTATGCAGCAATGGGTACATATATAGTGGTTAAAAATTATTTTTTATAATCAGTTCTTCAACATATTTAACTATATATAATTATAATGTATGTGATTGTAATGTTGATGCAAGCATGTAATCTGCTTGCCGAGGAAGGGCTTACACCTGAAGACGAAAATATTGAAGCTAATGAGAGAGTCTTTAGTATAGTTATGGGACTAGAACATTCAAGTCTAGTTCATACCCAAGGATTTGGTGTCACATCGACCTAATACTTTCCTCAAATCATAAGTGAAGCAAGTGGTGGTAGTGGTAGCAACTTTGCTAAGGTAGTAAGCCTTTGAGAGGAGTTCTGCTCATTTTGTAATGAGATGAGATAGTTTATGCAACAATTTCAGATGAATCAACCACCCCATGGAGGATCAAAAATGGTATGAAAAAGATTGTGTAATTTTAATCTAAATAGTTTGATTATTAGTATCTCATTATCTTAATACTATTTTCAGGGTGGCAATGATAATTCATTTGATGTTTGACACTCTACTGGAAACTTAAGTTTATTCTGCTGATGAGCTCAAGTATTTCTTGTGATGCTTCTAGTTGTATGAATATTTTATATATTTTGGAACTTATGTTGTTTTGATTTTGAATTCTAGTGGTTCTTGTGATGTTTGAACTTGTGATGCTTGCACTTGTAATAATATTTCCTTAGCTTCTTCTTGCTAGTTGGTTTTGGTGATTTGCATTACTTTGAGACCTTAGACTTGGATTGAGAGTATTATTGTTATGAACTACTTGATGCTTCAAGACCATTAGCCACAGTAAATGGGATTCTTCTTCTTCAATTGAATGAGTATTTAGATGTTTCTAACTTTTCTGTTTGGACTTTGGACAAAAAAAGTGATGAATTATGTGATGTTGATGTTTTTTATAGTATTCAGAAAGCTATATATATCCAGTGATGTTAGTTAACTCTTCTGGTTTGAATTTGATTTAAGCAACATAAACGATCTTGTCAAGATCAGGCGTATCGACTTGTTTATTAGTTAATGAAGTTAAATTTACCAAATTATAATTAGTGGCATCAGTATGAAAGTTGATTGTATTTGTATTTATACGGCTGTACCAGTGTAGTTTTAAGTTTCCTTTGTTCTTTGGAGTGGTCATTGTAGGATCTACTCCAAGTTTGGCTAATGTATTTGGAGTATAGTTTATTGATTCCTGATTAAGATCTATGTTTAGAACTCTACTTGCCATATCTCAATTTTTTTCTCTCTTCTTGTTTTAAACCTAATCTCTTAAATCTTCCACACAATGTTTTATATAATTTGGTAATAATGTCTTATGTGTAATTTAACATATATAATGTATATTGTATGATTGCTTCCATTATTTTAGGAATGCGAACTATCTATTTATAATTTATCATGTATGGTTTTGCTATCATCTAACCTCTATTCCGATTATTGGTCTCTTGTTCTTCTTTTTTACTTTTGAAAATTTTTTTGTTCTTTTGGGTTCTGAAAGGGCAGGGTTGGATGCCTTAATCTCTCAAAGTTTCTAAAACATTCCTATTTTGATTAGTTGCTGATGTATATTTATATCGGATCAACATATGAGATTGTAGTGGACATTCCAGTTCTGTATTTAAAAAAAATTTCTTGACATTTATGACCACTGCAAATATGTAAGTTTGTGCCGGTTATAACCACTGCTAAATCTAGCACTTCATCAAATCTAGCCCACCGGTCCTTAAACCACTGCGGAATATCATTGCAGCGCATTGCAATTACAGCAGTGGTGTAGCGATTTTAGAACCGCTGCGAAGAAATTAGTGGTAATTATAACCGTCGGGATAAGTCAAAAATTGTGTTGCTATAGCCCTATTTTTTGGTAGTGAGATTGCCTTCAAATGATTGAATCTGAGGATTCTTATGATATCACCTCCCTTGGAGTAATTCTTGTAATACGCTCCAAAGTTCCTTGGATCATTTTGTGATTCTTTATCCCATCTCCATAGACTTCTTATTCATAATGAAATATTGGTTCTCCATGTTCACAGATCCCTCTTTATTTTATTATTGTACTTTATAGTGCTTGTTTTTTTTTATTCTTGTCTTCAATCCATTCTCACTACACCTAAAAAAATGTTAAATCAAAATTTATTTATGGACGGCTCTCAAACCTTACTAGTAAAATTTATGGGCGAGTAGCTTCCATACTTTGGTAAATAGCTTATATTTTAGGGTGAGCAGTTAAGCCTTAATCGAGTATACTCTTAGGCAAATCCATCATAGCCAGGTAGGACAAGTTCATAGTTATCTTGACGAGCTCACTATGTTTATTTCTTCTTATTACACTAAGTTGACTCAAACTCAGCTGGCTTTACTTAAACCGGACCCTTAAGATCTTTAGATATATAATACAAATTCCACTAATTAAATAAGGTGGGTTTACATATTATTCAAGCTTGGAAACCTCTTGTATTTATTGGTTCCAAGGATGAATTCCCATTTGGTTGCTTATGCAGTCATCCAAATAGGTTTCTTGAATTCTACATTTCATGCTTAGCAATCCTTAGGGCATCCACATAAAATAAAATTATAGAAGAAATGAAAAAAAATTAAAGGAAAGGAAATTATATAAGCATAAGCTATATAAATATTATCAAGATGCTTATGCCTAATTATAATATTTCAGTAAAATGTGTCAAAATGAGTTGACGGATAGAGTTTGGGTTTGACCTAATATTGACCTCACCCGAATCGGACCCGTTAGCAACTCTAATGACTTGAACTCGACCCGTTAACCCATTTAAGTTTAAAATATATATATAACTTATCAACTATAGAGTTTAAATTATTTTATAAAAAAATAAGAAGATCATGCATACAATTAAAAGAATTCAAGAAAAAAATATTAAATGGATCATTTTTTTAATCAAAAGTAGGTTTTCGGGTCAACTCGAACCCGATCCATTTAATAAATGGGTCAGAATTCTAGTCCTGAACTCAACCTATTTATTAAACGGGTCAATCCGAACTCAAATTTTAAGATTGGATTCAGGTCAGATATTTTATTATTACAAGATGAAAAAGTGCACATGGCGCCTATGTTAATGATCAAAAAGTGCATATGTGGCATGAGTACTCAGTCAAGAAGGGTATGTAACGGTGGATCTGAGAAGGATTCTCAGCTACGAAGGAGAGGACGTGAACAGACCTTATAAGCCTATGGCACCAAAGGATGTCAAACAACGGTCGTGGACCAGAGGTGAAAGAAAATGTATATGACTAAGGCTTTGTGAAGGGAGTGTATGAAGAAGATATTTATTTAATGTGTATTTCTCAATTTTTAAAATTTAAACAAAAATGAATTTGGGTTTCATAGAAATGAAATAAATGATTTTATGTTTTTTTTTTTTCTTTTTGGCAATGCAATGAATGTATGTTCGATAAGATTAATTTATTTTCATTTAACAATTACATAATCATGAAACTTGCACTTTTAATTCATTAAATATAAATGAATGGTCTCCAAAACTTTTTTTTTTTTTAATGATAAGCATGAATATTATTTTTTTTTATTTATCAAATTTCTCTTAAATTTATCAAAAATTGATGAATATCTTGTATGGTATCAATTTATTTGCAAATTGAAATTACCTTTTTTCTTCAAAACTAAAGCTTCATTTGAAATAGCCTTTTCATTGTTTTTTAATATAATTAGTACAAAGATTTTTTTTTAGCAATAATTTTTTTACTAGAAAGCTGCTTTAAAAAATAGTAACTTACTTAATATTTTTTAAAGTAGTTTTCTAGTATAAAAATTTATTGAATTAAAATTTTATGTACTGAAAAGCTACTTTATAAAGCAGTTAGAAAGCTAACCCAAATGAAGCATAAATTTACACTACACAAAAGCTTCCTTTGGGAGAGCTATTTTATTGCTATCTAAAACAATTTTTTATAATAAATTTTTTTATTTCACAAAAAAATTGTGCCAAAAAATTTATTTAGAAAATAATAAAAAAATTATCCTAAAGGAGGACTAAGACTACACATATATAAAGCTTGTCATTCGTGTTCCACTCATAATTAGCATAACTTTTAGTGGTTTTTATGAGCCGTTATATTGACAAGCCGAACTCATATAGGAGATTTATTTGTACGTTACGTAGAATAAAAAACCTTCATGTGCATACATGTCGGAGATCCTTACTTTATACAATCAAATTCCAAACTATTGTAAAATTGCATGCTGAACCTAATGTAAATTGCACAGGCAACCCTGAGGACACTTGTCGACCAGACAACGGGCAACAAATCAGGAAATGAACTTTTCCACCAGTGTATGTAAGCCACGTGTCTTCAGGGATGGATTTGCAAATCAGAAAATAAATATTTTGTTACAAAAGCATGATTGGATTTCGAGATAGGAGAAAAGGTCGCCGCATGTGTACGTGGATTGATGCCCGCCTGCTTGCTGGGGAAAAAGAGGCAGCGGCGTGATCGATCTCCACCTCAAACTTTTAAATAATTATAAATCTCGGTTTTATATAAATATTAATATTTATAAGCGAGATTTTCTTTTTCATAACTTTAAAATAATAAAAGTTTCTTTTTTTACTTTAAGATAAGCTTCTTTTAAAATTATAATAGTTTTTTTAATTATAAAAGTTAATCCACATCTTTTAATTAACTTAGGGTAACAACTGCAAAGTTTTATTAATTTGGTTATAAAATTATTATAGAGAAAATAATTTTGCCACTATAATTATAGAAAATAATTTTTTAATATAAAAAAAGTTGAAAATGAGTGAGAAATTAACAGTTAAATAAAATTATGATTACTATTTCAAAAATAAAATAATTAGAAAAGCATCCCAACTAACTCTTAATATATATAATCTATTTTTTAATTATTTATTTTTTAATTATTATATTATAATATCAATATAATGATATAAATACTTAATTTGAAAAAAAACTCTTATTTCTTAGGTTTCGTCTGGGATGACTTTCTTGCGTCTTTTTAAAGTAGCTTTCTATTACAAAAATTTAATTTTTTTAACTAAAAAACTGCTACTATATGGTAGATGTGAAAGCTATCATCCGTAAAATTTAAAATATCTATCATCCGTAATTTAAAATTATTTAAATTATCTATCATCCGTAAAATTTAAAATATGTGAAAGCTACTTTTAACATTTTATGTAGGAATTGAAATTTTAAAAAAATTGCTCATACTCTGGAAATTTTAATATATGGTAGATGTTCTACTTGTAAGATTTTATATAAATATTAAAATTTTTAAAAAATTGCTCATAATATGAAAATTTAAGAAAGTTTTTTTACTATTTCACTTTTCAACCCGCAACTATAACTTTTTTTGCCGTTGTTTTTTTTAATGCTTTTAAAAAAATTGTGCTAAGAAATTAATTTCTAAAATAGATTTAGAAAGCTATTTTTTCTAAAACAATTTTACAAAATAATAAAAAAATCATCCCAAATGACACCTAAGAAAATAATTGCCAAATGAAATTTTAGTTAATATTGAAAAAATAAAACATGAAAAAATTATCTCAATCAGACCATTAAATTCAAATAATAACACTTTGAGATTGATCAAATTAATACAATATGAAAATTTAAATAAATTCTTTTTAATTCATCAATAAATAAAATCACGCATTAATTTTAATAATATATGAAAATTGATAAATATATTTTTGTAAAAATTACTTATAAGACAAGAATATATTATATGAGATTTCTTTCTTCTGTTAACGTAAACAAACCGAAAGTGAATGCAAATAATATATTATGGCCTCCACCTCGGGAAGGGGATTGAATTCCGTTGCTCTCGATTTTTCTAAGATCCAGATAAATTTATATAATTATATTTTGACGCCTTATTGGTGTGGTACAGATCATGACTTCCTGTGCAAAGTACATCTTTTTGGTGCTATATGTAAGAAAAAAAATCATAGATTGGTACCTTTGTGGAAAGGACATTTAATTTAGTAAATTATTATGAGGGAGAATAAAAACCACGCGCGACGTGTCGTGGTTTGAATGGATGGCTTAAACTGAGGAGAATCTAATTAGAGATTAATAACGTTATCTTCTGCAAAGTTTAGGCAGCTTTTAGTTCAGAAGAAAAATGGCTTAATTCTGTATGGAGGAGAATTCTCTACGAAAAATGGCTTCAGCTTCTTAAATTAGTTTTTTAGTATAAAATTTTATTTAGAATAATTTTCTTATAACTTTTTAAAGTAATATTTTAGTATAAAATTTTTTGAATTAAAAAATTTTTGTCCCGAAAAATTGTTTCATAAAATAATAAGAAAGTTGTCACAAACTAAAGCTTCATTTGAGACAGTTTTAGACAACTATTTTTTTTTTACTTTCAAGAGAATTTTATACTAAAAATAGCTTTACAAAGCAATAAGAAAGCCGTCACAAACAAACATTATTGCTTCGTTTGGGACGACTTTCTTACTGCTTCTTAAAATAATTTTCTAATATAAATATATTAATTTTTGTTCTAAAGTATAGTAAGAAAGCTTTCCAAAACAAAGCTTTAGTCTTTGTTTGGGACAACTTTTCTACTTTTAAAATATATTTTTTTTATTCAAAAATTTTTTGAACTAAAAAATTTTGTACTAAAAAATTGCTTTAAAAGCAATAAGAAAATTCTCTGAAATAAAGCCTAAATATGAATTTTCTTTGATCCATGAAGCATGTTATTATTATTATTATTTCTTAAATTTGTATTTTATATCTTCATTATATTATAAGCAATGCAAAAAAAAATCTTTCAAATAGGAATTAATTTTACAAATTTTTTATAAAATAAATTATGACATACTAAATATTGGCACTGAAAAAATACATATATTTATTAATTAAATATTAGAAGCTTACAACTTACTACTAGTATGTGATATTATGCTCTCTATTGCACCACTTATACTCTTTTAAGTGCAAATGTATGGTTTGGTGTATGATCAAAAATAAAAAAAATCATAAAGGAAATGTTTTGTTAATGGACTGATTGCTCTGTTAGATGAAAATTACGGAAGGATATTCTAATATGCATCAAGAAGGTCTTGAATTTGCTTTAAGATTAGCGTTGTTTAACATCTTCATATACAATACTAGTCTCAAAACAATCTAATTATTTTCAAACAGATTCTTATAAATTTATACCAGATATTTTAACACAATTTTTTCCTACTCTATTGAATCAATCAGTACATTAAAAGAAGTCATCTTTGACCTACGATGATTTCAGACTCAATAAAAAATGATTAATTTATATTTATAGCATGATACAATTTTAAGAAGAGAAACTTGATGCTTAAGTAAAATAATTAAGTTTTTTTTTTCGGATGTAAGTGTTTCAAATAAATTCTAAGATCCTGAGGAATTTCTAGATTGGAGAAAATTGAATAGTGATCAACAATCTAAGATCCTGAATACCGAGTATCCAGCCCATATTATTAATCGAAAATATTCTGGCCCACTCAAGTATCGAGCCCATATGCAAGGCCAGCCCAAATAAGGCCTTTCGGCCGCACAAATATCTCTGTACACAAATTAAAAGAGCTCAATAGAATTGGAGTTTTTACATGTTTGTGAAGTACAAATTTTAAAAATTAAAATAAATCTGGAAAAAAAATTAAATCCACCATAGTCGCTGACAAAGCTAGCAATTGGTATCTGAGCTAGCAACTACGTTTAGATAAAACGTATGATGGAGCTAATAAGAAAATAGAAAATAAGGTCTGTAGCAGCCTATGTCAACGACCAACTATACTATTAAATAATCAAGTCGCTAATGATATCTGTGAGTTACATTTATAAATAAACTAATATAAAACACTGCCGTTGCCAGGTCCCAAGTCCTGGATGAGAAAAGTGGAGGGTTGCGTTAGGTAGTTGACAGCCAGCGTAAAACTTGTCGAATAATAATGACATGAATCCTTTAAGAAATTGTGTTAATGCTAGGGCGTCCCCTGGAAGCGACGCGTTGTATGGCCTGAATACAGCGACAAGTGTGCAAGGGCCGCTGCACCGCCGCCCGGGTGCAGTGTTAAATAGGCAAGGGTTCTCACATCAAGGACGGATGTGGGCAAAGAAGCTAGTCTATGAAACTAAAATTAGGATAGGATCTTGGAATATAGGTTCCCTTACAGGAAAATTAATGGAATTAATAGATGTTATGATTCATAGGAAGATAAATATTCTGTGCATTCAAGAAACTAAATGGGTTGGAGAGAAGGCTAAGGAGATTGATAGTTTAGGATTTAAACTTTGGTATTCGGGTAGGAGTCGTACTAGAAATGGTGTAGGCGTGATTTTAGATAAGAGTTTGAAGGATAATGTTATAAATATTAATAGAATTGGAGATAGAATTATAGCTTTAAAGATTATTGTTGATGCTAAGGTTGTTAACATTATAAGTGCTTATGCTCCTCAAGTGGGTTTGGATATGGATTCAAAATTAAAATTTTGGAATGACTTAGAAGAATTAATACAAAAGATACCTCTTGAAGAAAGAGTTTTTATTGGAGGAGATTTAAATGGACATATTAGTAGAGAGGTAGATGATTTTAAAAGCATTCATGGTGGCCATGGTTTTGGAACGACAAATGAAGGTGGTAAGTCTATTTTAGATTTTTGTTTAGCTTATGATTTTTTAATTGCTAATACCTTATTTAAGAAAAGGAATGAGCATCTCATTACTTATAAAAATGGATATAATACAACTCAGATTGATTATCTTCTTATAAGAAAATTAGATCGTTTAGATTGCAAAGATTGTAAAGTTATTCCGAGTGAAAACTTATGTACCCAACATCGTTTATTAGTTTTGGACTTGAAGATAATGGGGAAGAAAATAAAAAATAAAGTAAAACGATTTCCTAGGATTAGATGGGGGCATTTAAAGAATATTAACAAAAATATTTTTGAGAGTAAGATTTTAGATCTTAAGATTTTGTCTGTGCATGAGGATGCTAATGTTATGTGGGAAAAAGTGGCTAGTTATATTAAGAATATTGCAAAAGATGTGCTTGGAGTTTCAAAGGGAAAAGCTCCTAATAGTAAAAATAGTTGGTGGTGGAATCCAAATGTGCAAGAAAAGATTAAAAATAAGAAGATTTGTTATAAAAATTGGTTTAATTATAAAAATTCTGATAATTGGAAAATATATAAAAAGGCACGTAAGGAATCTAAGAAAGCAATATGCGATGCAAAGAGTTTAGCTTTTAGTGATTTATATAATAGATTAGATACTAAGGAGGGAGAAAGATATATGTATAAGCTAGCCAAACAAAGAGATAGGAGTAGTAAGGATTTAGTTCAAGTGAAGTGTATTAAGGATGAAGATCAAAAAGTACTTTTTTTAGAAGATGATATTCAACAAAGGTGGATGAGATATTTGCTAAACTTTTTAATGAAGAATGTGAAAATGAAATTGACTGTAGTGATCTTAGCACCCTAAATGAAAATAAAGATTTATGTTTTTATCGGCGTATTAGTAAAACCGAAGTTAGAGAGGCTTTGAAGAAAATGAAGGGTGGAAAAGCTGTTGGACCTGATGATATTCCAATAGAGGTGTGGAAATGCTTAGGAGATAAAGGAATTTCTTGGCTTACTAAACTTTTTAATACTGTTTTGAAGACTAAAAAGATGCCAGATGAGTGGAGAATGAGTGTGTTAATCCCTATTTTTAAGAATAAAGGTGATGCACAAGATTGTACGAATTATAGAGGAATTAAGTTAATGTGTCATACTTTAAAACTATGGGAACGAGTTATGGAGCATAGGTTGCGGCGTGATACTAATGTTTCTCAAAATCAATTTGGATTCATGCCGGGTAGGTCTACTATGGAAGCCATACATTTATTAAGAGGTTTGATGGAGAAATATAGAGAGAATAAGGAGGATTTACATATGATATTTATTGATTTAGAAAAAGCATATGATAAAGTTCCAAGAGAAGTGCTATGGAGAGTTCTTGAAAAGAAAAGAGTTAATAACGCTTATATTCAAATCATTAAAGATATGTATGCAGGAGCTATTACTTGTGTTCAAACACAAGGTGGTTTGACCAAGTATTTCCCTATTTCGGTTGGATTACATCAAGGATCAGCCTTAAGCCCATATCTTTTTGCTTTAGTCATGGATGTTCTCACTAGACATTTGCAAGAGGATGTACCTTGGTGTATGCTTTTTGCTGATGATATTCTTCTTGTTGATAAGACTAGAGAGGGAGTTGAAGGTAAACTAGAATTGTGGAGGTCAACTTTAGAGTCTAAAGGTTTTCGCTTGAGTAGATCTAAAACGGAATATATGGAGTGTAATTTTAGTAATAATAGACCTAGTGAGGGCATTATGACTTTGGCCGATCAAGTCATTAATAAGAGTACACGTTTTAGATATCTTGGATCTATTATTCAGAGTGATGGTGATATAGATGGGGATATTATCAGCAGAATCCAAGTTGGATGGTTGAAGTGGAGGAATGCATCAGGCTTATTGTGTGATAGAAAAGTACCTCTCAAACTTAAGGGAAAATTCTATAAGATGGTGGTGAGACCTGCAATGCTTTATGGTGCCGAATGTTGGCCATTAAAAGAGAAGCATAATTCTAAGTTAAGTGTTGCAGAGATGAGGATGCTCAGGTGGATGAGTGGCTTTACCCTTAGAGATAGGATACGAAATGAGCATATTCGTGAAAAGGTTGGAGTAGCTCCAGTGGAAGATAAGATTAGAGAGAGTCGCCTTAGATGGTTTGGTCACGTAAAACGGCGGCCTCCCGATGACCCGGTTAGGAAAGTAGAGGTCTTAGATTTGACTTATGTTAAGAAAGGTAGAGGTAGACCTAAAAAGACTTGGTTAGAAAATATTAAAAATGATCTTTCTTTATTAGATTTAAACGAGAATTTGACTTTTAACAGGACACAATGGAGAAAAAGGATTCATGTAGCCGACCCCACGTAGTGGGATAAAGGCTTGATGTTGTTGTTGTTGTTGTTGTTGTTGCTATTATTATTATTATTATTATTATTATTATTATTATTATTATAACCAAAATACATTAAATCAATTCATCACTACAAAGTACAATGCTGATTGCTACTACCAAAAAAATAATTAAAATACATTAAATATTAACCAAAATGTAATAGTCAAATTATTTCAATTTCTTAAACTTTAGAAATATTTTGAGGAGATTTTATTCCTTCATTAAAATACATTGAATATATTTTTTGGTTGACCGACAGTTACACATGCAGCTTGACTCATCTAAAATGTTCACTCTATTTGATCTACCAGACATGTCAAATACTAGAAATTCTTTCAAGTTTATTCTAATAGGTTCAAGAATTCTTCTGGCTTCCTGGTCAATCCTAAGTAGGGAACTTGGGTTTGCTATGAATGGATTGTTGCTCTCCAACTCTTTGTCTGTAATCATCCCAATCGGCACATGAACATACTAATAATATTGTAGTACAGTATAGTAATCAGTGCCTGAATAGGCAATCCTCATGCACATTTTAGGATGTCGTTAAAGGATTTAGACACATTTATAATAATGATTCCAATGATTTTATTCATGTGGGGTGATGTGAGAAAAATGGTATCTAACTTGCTATATATTTTCTTTTGGTGGTATGAATGAAATTAAATATTGATATAATATTTGTGAATTTCTATCATCTGATAATTCTAGCTAGATGGCTCTGTGTTATTAATATTAGAGAAATAAAAATAATTCTTTCAATTAAATCTTAGGTCGTGATAGAAAGGACCTCATACATCAGTATGCATAAATTTAAGACATTGAGTAGTTCTAGGATTAGCTACAGTAAAAGATTGACCATAAAATTTTGCATGAACACAAGAGGAGCAGTGAGCAGATGCTGAAGTTGATTTGCAGAAAGGAAAAATATTAGGACTGGTGGCCCAGCCGCTAATGCTAGAAATTGGAAGCATAGGAGGAGTTAATGAATGCTACAGTAGAAGGTTTGGAGAAATATTGGAATGTGGAACTGAGGGACTTAATAAGCTACTATGAAGAAAGAGACCCTGTGTTGGTCTTGGAGTCCATGGTGGTAAAACCATGAGTATCAAAGAGAATGGATCATAGGTTGTCAACAATAAGTTGATGAATAAAGAGAAACTTATGAGAAAGATGCGAAACATATAAAATATTAGGCAAGCAAAGCATATGAGGATTAGGTTGAATGCCTTGATTGGAATGCTCAATGAGAATCATGTTACAGCTGCCCACCTGCACTTAAGAGGAACCAAGATATGGTTGAATGGATTGAAGTTGATAAGCATCAGAAGTTAGATGGATAGAGACCCAAAAGCCCAAAAACCAATCAGAAGAGGAGGCATCTTCACGTGTGAGAAAGGCTTGCAAAGCAGACTAATAATTGAGATAGATACAATTCCAACATTTTATCGCAATGTATCCAATTCTACCACAAATTTGGCATTCAAGGTAAGATGCCATAAACCATCATCCATGAGCAGAATGCTGAGCATAACGACCTCCAATAGAGTCAGAGGAGGGCCTGCCATGACCCATAGGAACATATGAGGCACGACTGCGAAGGCAACCATGAAAAGAAGCAAGAGAAAATGGAGAGTCAATCGATCTATCAAGAGCTTATCTCGAGCATGACCAGAAGTAATGTCGAGCTCCTCACTACACAGCAATCCATAGAGAAACTGAAGTGATGTAGTTCAATACAAATGACAGTTTTGAAAGCATTATAGGAGGAAGGCATTTCATTAAGTGTATAAAAGATGATATCTTTCGAATCAATGTTAGAGCTGATAGCTGAAAGTTCGAGGAGATTGTGAGACCTCAAAGAACAAGCCCGAGGCTAACCAAGAGTGGGAGTGAATTAATTATTTAAATATTTTTTTAGCAAAAAGAAAAATCTTTTTATAACTTTTTTAATATTTAAAAAATAAAAAATTTTATCCCTCGATATGGAAGCAAATTAATTTCACAAATATAAAAAGATCAAAATTTTCAATCACACATCAAACACAGGAAAATAAAGTGCAAAATATAATAAGAACAAACATATCAGAATTTATAGTGGTTCGGTACAACCTGACCTACATCCATTCCCTAAAAACCTTCTTTTCAGGTATAGTACTAAAACTAATGTCTCTCCTTTTGCCCTTACAGCAAGGTGGAGAAGCCCTTACAAAATATCTTCCACCAATCTGGTGAGGCAAAGGACCTTACTCTTTTTCACCCTCCTAGTAAAGGCAGAGAACCTAAAATCTTTTTTCACCCTCTTAGTGAAGGTAGAGAACCTGAAATCTTTTTTCTTCCTCTTGGAGATGGTAGAGAACTAAGACATAGTGCTGTAAAATGTCTCCCCAAAGCCACCAAAGGATCAAGGTAGAAGCTTGAAGAAGATAGGGAAGAACCTTGCTTGGAGTAACCTTGTGAATCCCTTATAACTCTCCCTCACAAATAACTCTCCCTTTCTTCTCTCCCAAAGCACTCCTTAACTCCCTCTCTATGCTCTCTCTAAAGACACTTAGCAGCAAAAGTCTCTTTAAAATAAGACCAAGTGAGAGTTTAAATAAAGTGCATCTCAAAAAGCCCTCACTTTCAATCTACCGACTCTGATCGTCTAGTACGATCCAAGATCGTCCTGTACGATTAGTTTAAAGTACTCATATTAGTACTATACAAGGAGAAAAACCCTGTACAATCAGTTCAAAGAGATGAACTGATCGTCTAGAATGATTGAGAGCATCATCTAGTACGATTAGCATAAAATAGCCTTTTTAGAGAATACAAAATATATTGCCCGGTATGAATAGTTTAAGAGTTTGTACTGACCATCTAATATGATAGGAGATGATTAATTATCATCCCATGTAGAGCTCGGTTCGTACAGTACAAAATTAAGGGGTCGTCCTGTATGATTAGTTAAAAAATTATGGCATTTCATCTTGGGCGATAGGCGACAATAAATTATCATCCCATGCATCGCTCGGGTCATATAGTACGATTGTCACTGATCATCTTATATGATTTGATTAAATAAATTAACCATAATTATTCCCCTATTCATAGGATTAATTTAAATATAATTGTCATATATCATAAAGTATGATGCATATCGTACGGTATGATTAGACATAAATTTTAAATTTTAAAATATTACCTAAATTGTGATTGGCTGTTATATTGCTGATTATAATTGATCGTCCTATACGATATGGATCATATAATATAATGAGTTTAATCAATCTTAATTATCACAGGTGTCCTAATTAGGGTTTTTTTATTAACTAATCATCCAGTACGATTAGTTCAAAAAATATAACTTCTTCCTAACTCAATAACTCACCTCATTAAGTGTGTGTGCAAGGTTTTTTAGCTTTAGGATCCATCAGAATATACGGTTGACTCAAGAAAGATAAAAAGTATAAAAAGACTGAAATGCAGACTTTAATCCTGAAAGTTCATGAGGGTTGTGAAACCCTGTAAAACTAGCATGAGGTTAACCAAGGACGCGCGGGGGGGGGGGGGGGGTTAAATTGGTGTTTTAAAAAATTCCAAAAAAAAAGAAAAAATATTTTTTTATTTTTCTAAATGTTTTAAAACTAAATAATCTTAAGTGGAAGTAGATACCAAAATCAGAGATTTCAACCACAGAATAAATCATAGAAAAATGTAAACAAAGTAATAAGAAAGAGCACACCAAATTTTTTAGTGGTTCGGTCAAATCTGACCTACATCCACTCCCTAGAATCTCCCATTCTAGGTATTGCACTGATCAATTAGCATCTCTCATTTTGCCCCCATAGCAAGGCAGTGAAGCCCTTACAAAATCTTTCCACTGACCCTATGAGGCAGAGTACCTTGAATCCTTTTACTTCCTCTTGGAATAGACAGAGAATCTGCAATCCTTTTACTTTCTCCTAGAGTAGGCAGAAATCTGATAATCTTTTTACTCCCTCTTGGATTAAGCAGAGAACCTGACAATCCTTTTACTCCCACCTGGCATAGGCAAAGAACCTGGATCTGATGCTGATGATCGTCTCCCTAAAGCCACCAAGAAACCAAGGATAAAGATTAAAGAGGATGATCGAATCTTTGTTTGGAACAACCTTTGTGAATCCCCTCATAAACTCTCCTTCACAAGATCCTCCTCTCTCCCAAAAACACTCCTTCTCCTTCTCTAAGCTCTTTTTGGTTAGAACAACAGTAAAATATTTTTTTAGTAGCAATTAAGAAAACATAAATAGGAGGCTTAAAAAATAGCCCTAATTTTTAATTTGGCGGCAAAGATTGTCCAAGATGATTCAAATATCACCTTGTACGATTAGTACAAACTAGTTCTTTTAACCAGTACGATCAATATTGCTATGTACGATCGGTTCAAATATTCGAACAAATCATCCTGTATGATCTTTTGATCATCTTGGATGATTAGTTCATGAGTGGCTATTAATTGTCCAGTATGATGGCCGAAGATTAATTAGCATTTCATGTAGCACACGATTCATTCAATACGATGCTTAACTATTAATTATCGTCCCATACAACAGATGGGTCGTCCCGTATGAAGTAGAGGTATCATCCAGGATGATTAGTTGAAAAAGTTATAGTTTTCATCCTGTACGATGGGTGATGATTAATTATCATACCAAGTAGTGCTTGGATCGTACAGTATGATTGTCTCTGATCATCCTATATGATTTGATTAATCAATTTAACTATAATTAATCTCCTAATCAAGGGATTATTTTAGGCATGATTGTCATGAATCATCGAGGACGATATTGATCGTCCTGTACGATAAGAATAAATTTTGAATTATGAAATCTTGCCTAAATTGTAATTGGCAGCTGTTTGTTTCAATTTCTACTGATCGTCCTGTATGATATAAATCATCCAAGATGATTAGTTAAGCAAACTTAATAATCAAGGATGCCCTAATTAGGATTTCTTTTTTAACTGATCATCTAGGATAATTTAGAATCATCCAGAATGATATGATCAAAAAATAAAAAACTCTCTAACTTACCAAATTTCTCCTGCTGAGTGTGTGTGCAGGGTTACTTAGCTTCATGATCCACCACAGTACATTTGACTCAAGAAAAGGTAAAAGATGTATTGGAATAGAAATTACAGGCTGATTCAATCCTAGTCTACCTGATCTTAAGATGATTGATGTTCCAAGTGAACCTATGGGCCTAAAAGGTTAGTGAGCAAGGCAAACAAAATAGATATGTAAGAATAACAATAGTAAAGAAATAAGAATATTTGTTATCATTAAAATCATAATACTTGGATCCAGATTTGCAACAATCTCCCCCTTTTTGATGATGGCAAGCATTGTTGATAGAAAATTTCAAATCAAACAAGAATTTTTTTTAATTTTAATTAAAAAATGAAACATAAAAAAACATTAAAAAATAATAAATGAGTCATAAAAAGAAAACAATAGCAAAAAACAAAATTCACTAAAATATAAGCAAACAGCACACTACTCCTCTTTTTGACATCACAAAAAGGAGAAAATAAAAGAAAAAAATGCTAAACAGAATAAAATACAGAAAAGAGCACAAGTACAAACATAGAAACAAACACTAACAGAATAGTCGAAAAAGGAACCCTGATCAGGTGGAGGTGGTGGTGGTGGATGAAAGTATCGATGAAAAGAAGCAAACTGCTCCCTAAACTAGGTCATATCCTGGTTATGTTACTGCTGCTGCTGGACTACATAGGCATCAAATCTAGTCTCCCACTGGTCTCTCCACTAGCTAATCTATCTAGGACTACTGGCGGATAGGGGTATGTGCAAGAATAGGTGCTGGACCTTCCTCTTCCTCTTTTGGGCGGTCACCATCATGAATGTTGCGATGACGAGCACCATGAAGGACTTGGAAGGAGCTATTAGAATAGAAGACTGGAAAGTGATCAGGTGGTGCAGGATATTGAATGTTATATTTGGATTCAAGGATAAAGGAAATGAGGTGTCCTAAAGCTAAATTGGGCAATCTCTTATGACTAGGATCTCAAATGACTGTAAGATTTTCAAGGTACCGAATAAGGAGGTTAGCTGCATTAAAGTCAATTTCAGCCATTATGAAATAGGTGGTAAGAGACAACACCGGAGTAATATTTATCCGATCACCAGCTTTTCAAATTATGGAGTTGTGAAGAATATGTTGAATGATCCTAGCATTTTGTACTAAGGTGTTAATGGTACAAATGTGAGAGTTAACATTGTATTCTCTTAGAATAGAATAGTGTTGGCTTGGGTCCAATCAAAATTGGGATTTGCAGCTAGAGTGTGAATTTTTTTGCTAGTAGTTGAGAGATGGAGAATTTCATGTAGGTCTTGATAGGTGATATCTACTGGCCTCCTATTAACAAAGGATTGGAGGGCAGTACCCTCACTATTGATTCTGAGGATCGTGAAAAATTCAAAAAGTAATTCAAAGTTAAAGGGAAAGGCCAAAGTAAGGATGAATCCAAGAGTGGTATGGGCAAAGAGTTCAAGCACCTGTAAGTTTAACACTTCTTGGTTGACTATTTTGGATGGATTAATACCAGCATTCTTATAGTGATGATATGCAGCTTCGTTAGCTTCTTCAGTAAATCTAGGATCCTAGAAGAGCTGCCTGTGAGGGGTCGGGAGTGCTTTCCACCAGCCATTACATATGTAAGAAGTTAAAAGGTAAGAAGAGAGATTGGAATGGTGTGAGAAAAATTATGAAAAATAGCTATTTATAAAGTACTCGACAGATCAGACAGTACGATAAGTTTATCGTACATGATGATCTGGTTCAATCAATTCTTCCAAGTGAATGGTCAAAAAGTTTGTTCATATCGTATAGTATGATTAGATATCATACTAGATGATTAGACATAGAGTGATCGTTCCGAGGAGTCAGCTTGTACGACTGTTGAATAAAGGGATCATACAGGACAAATACGTGGATCGTACATGACAATGTATAATAATGTATCAGCCTAACAACATTCAAATCATCTAACTATTTTTGCCATGTGGATCGTACAGGATGAAACAGATATCATCCAGTATGATCACCAATAATTTACTCAAATCAACCGTTGGATGTGAAGCGATAAGTGATGGGAATTCATGTGAATATCGTACATGACGATGTGGATCATCCTGGATGATGTGAGTAAAAATTGAAATTTTTAGGAGATGGAATTGTTGCAAATCTGGTTTTGATGATGACAAACATGTGTCTATTGTGTTTTACTTGGCTAACCTGTTTCAGGCACAAAAGATCACAAGCAACTTAAGCCAACTCAAGATCGGGTCCAAGTGTGTCCAATGTAATATTTTCCTTTTTCTTGAGTCAATTGTAATGTAAGTGCTCCCCCGACTAAGTAACCTTGCACACATACACACTCAGGGGGAGAGCTTGAGTGAGTTAGAGTTTCTGTTTATTTTTTGTTCAGATCGTCCTGGACGATGGTCACATCGTCTTGGACGATCCAGTAAAAATAGAAACCCTAATTAGCGCGACCAAGTTAAGAGACTCTGATTATGCAGATCGTCCTGAACGATCTTTGGATCGTACGGGACGATATGCCCAAATCAAAAATTCTCAGCCGCTAGATCAAGTTAGGCAAGTTTTTATTTTAAGATATTTGGTCTGATCGTCCCGGACGATAAGCGTATCATCCTGGACGATCTAGTACAATCATGCCTAATTTAATTTGGTAATTAAGGAAAGTAATTTATATTTGATTGATACGATCATATCGTCCTGGACGATCGCAGGACCGACCTGGATGATCATGATCGTCTAGTGCATTTCAGCTGTACGACCCAAACTATGTACAGGATGATTTGGGAACTTTTTGAACTAATCGTAAAGGATGATATCTAGATCGTCCTGGACGATCAAGTCATTTTTCAGTCGTCCAGCACAAGTTTCTCTGGACGACCCGAACTGTCTCCTGGACGATATTCATGAACAACTTTTTGAACTAATCGTCCAGAAGAGCCAAATCGTCCAGGCTGAATCAGCTGATTTTGAACTGATCGTACATGACGATATATCGATCATCCTGGACGATCTTGGCTGACCAGTTGAGATTTAGGGCTATTTTTGAGCCCTCATATAAAAGATCTTTTTCTTTGTTTTAGAAAAAATCTTTTGCCACTTTCCTATCTAGAGAAACCCTAGAGAGAGAGAGAGTTTGGGAGAGATAGAGAGAGGATCTTATGAGGGGGAGTTAGTGAGGGATTCACTAAGGTTGCTTCAAGCACGGATCAGAGTCGTCTTCTCCGCTCGTCGCCTTTCGTCTAGTTGGTGTTCGTCTTGGAAGGATCATCGCAAGAAGATCCAGGGTTCTTTACCCGCTTCAGGTGGAAGCAAAAAGAGTTTGAAGGTTCTCTGCCTGCTTCAGGAGGAAGCAAAAGGACGTGGGTTCTCTGCCTCATCGTGTGGTGGAAAGGAGGTTTTCTTGTACAGGCTTCTCCACCTTGCTGTGGGAGAAAAAGGAGAGTCACTTTCTGTTTAGTGCAATACTCGGAGGAGAGGCTTCGGGGAGTGGACGTAGGTCAAGTTGACCGAACCACTATAAAATCTGGTTTGCTTTTCTGATTCAGTTTTACACTTTACTTTTCTGATATTAACTGCTTGGGTGAATATCTGTGATTGATCTTTTCGTTCTTGTTTACTTGTTTTCACTGCTAAGTATCGAAAAGATTTTCATTGTTGTCATGAAATTTTTAAATAACCAATTCACCCCCCCTCTTGGTTAGCCTCGGGACTAGTTCACTAGGGCTTAACATCCCTATCAAACTTTCAAGTGATATCAGAGCGGGATTCAAAATTTCAGTTTAAAAACTTTTGAATTTGATCCATGGCTAACTGTAACAATCGTAATACTGTTGAAGGTTATTCTATTACAAGATCACCATTGTTTGATAACATTCCTTTTGATTTTTGGAAAACACGCATGTCTATTTTTCTTCAGTCTATTGATTATCGTATGTGGATATTAGTTAAGGATGGATATGAAGCACCACATAGAATTGTTAATGGTGTTAAAACTGAACTGTCCTTTGCAGATTGGACTTTTGATGATCGTGATTTAGCACAGTTAAATGCAAAATATTTGAACTATTTCTTTTGTGCTTTAAAATTTGAAGACTATATGCGTGTTTCTACTTGTATAACGGGTAAAGAAATCTGGGATAGATTGTGTATAACATATGAGGGTACAACTGAGGTCAAACAGTTTAGGTTAAACATCTTGTTACATGATTACGAACTTTTTCGCATGAAACCTAGTGAGACTATTTCAAAAATGTACACAAGGTTCACTCAAATCGTCACCTCTTTGTATGCTCTAGGTAGAGAACTTACAAACTACGAAAGTGTGAACAAAATTCTTAGATGTTTGCCTTCTTCATATGATGCTAAGATTATAATGATCACTGAATCTAAAGATTTAAATACTTACTCTATTGACAGCTTACTTGGATCACTCATTGCTTACGAGCAAGGGGTGAACCAAAGGCAACTTGATGCAGGTGAATGAAAGAAGGAGAAAACAGTGGCACTGAAGGCCAACGAGAGTGATTCTAATTTTTCCGGGTCTGATAGCGATGATGTTGCCTTAATCACTAGGCAACTCAAAAGCTTTCTAAGGAAGAAACATAAGAACTATCAGAAGTGGAACAAGGGTAAGTCCAGTAAAAATTTTAAGGGTTCATCTGATACTGTGTGCTTTGAATGCAGGAAGCCCGGACATATTAAGGCTGATTGTCCTACACTTAAATCTCATCCAAGCAAGGAGAAGGGTGAGGAGAAACTAAAGTTCAGAAAGGATAAGAAGCGGATTCAGAAGGCGTTCTGGGCAGACTCTGTATCCGACTCTTCTGAGACTGAAGCTGAAGAGGAAGAAACAAACTTGTGTTTGATGGCTGATGATCACCCTGGTCAGTCCGACCAGGAAGAGGTATGTGAGCTTACTTATGATCAGTTATTTGAAGTTTCTGAAAAAATTCATACATCGTATAGGAAGCTTAAGAAAAGTTATACTAGTTTGAAATTAGATTATTTGACTTTGCAAAAAGAGCATGATGTTTTAGTTAAAGATCATTCCACTGTTGATTCCAATCACATGTCTTTGCTTGATGAATTCGATGAGTTGAACAAAAAATATTCTGATTTAATTGTTGAGCATGATTTGTTAAAAACATCGCATGTTGAATTAGAAGTTGCTTTTAAGAAACTGAATGATATGGCATGTGATTTAGAAAGTAATGAAAGTGCAAGAACTTTTAAAATTGCAAGTTTAAATAAACATATTGAGTTTTTGAAAGTGAAAATCAGTGCTTTTGAAAAGAACAACACTTCGCCTACTTTTGAACAGTTTTATGCACTGCCACCTTTTAAAAAATTTGTTGGAAATTCATCAAAGCATGTTTCATACACATCTAAGAAGAGACACTATCACTCACGACGTTTAGTTAATCCTTTTCCTGATGTTAGATGTTTTTCATGTGGCATGTTAGGACACATCTCACACACTTGTACTGTTCACCGTAGTACACATTGGGTGTGGAGACCCAAACTGCCTGTTTTACAGCACAGCACGCATGCATTGCATTCTTCTTTTCATAAGAAGGAACCCAAACTTGTTTGGGTTCCTAAGACTGACGTTTGATGATTTTGTAGGTGTGCTCTCACATAAGATCTCGTGAGAGCATGTGGTACCCGGACAGCGGATGTTCTAGACACATGACTGGAGATGCAGATCAGTTCATTTCGCTGGAGGCCAGGGCTGAAGGCAAGGTTACACTTGGAGATAACACCACCAGGAGGGTGGTAGGATCAGGTATAATTGGTGATTCAAAGAATTTTATGATTGATAATATTTTGCTTGTAGATGGACTAAAACATAACTTGCTGAGCATCAGTCAACTTTGTGACAAGGGATACAGCATCAAATTTCTGCCCACTGGCTGCATTTTAAGTTTAAATGATAAAGTTGTTTTGCAGGGGCAAAGGATCAACAACATCTACAAGCTGGATGTAAGTTGTATTAAATCTGAGAATTCAATTTGCTTAAAAACTACTGCTGACGAGTCGTGGTTGTGGCATAGGAGATTGTGTCATGCCAGTATGAAAACCCTTAGGAGAGTTACCCAAAAGGACTTAGTTAGAGGTGTGCCCAAGCTTAAGTTCACTAAGGATCACCTGTGTGATGCCTGTCAGTTAGGGAAGTAAGTCCAGTCCTCCTTTCACTCTGTTAAGGACATTAGCATCTCTAGACCTTTAGAAGTTCTTCACTTGGACCTCTTTGGACCCATTAGCACTGCCAGCTTAGGGGGGAGAGTCTATGGGTTTGTGATTGTAGATGATTATTCGAGGTTCACTTGGGTTAAATTTTTGTCACATAAATCTGAATCATTTGATGAGTTTAGATCTTTCTCTACTTGGATTCAGAAGAAGTTAGGATGTGAGATTATTACCATCCATAGTGATCACGAAGGGGAGTTTGAAAATGAAAGATTTGGAAGATTTTGTGAGGAGCAAGGGATTAGTCATAATTTTTCAGCTCCTAGGTCCCCTCAGCAGAATGAGATAGCTGAAAGGAAGAACAGGACCTTAATAGAAGCCGCTAGAGCCATGCTTGCCAAGTATTCACTTCCTAAATACTTTTGGGCTGAAGCGGTGAACACTACCTGTTATGTGCTGAATAGGGTGAATGTGAGATCAAAATTGAACAAGACACCTTATGAGATCATTAAGGGTAGAACTCCAAATCTGTCCCACCTCCATGTCTTTGGCTGTAAGATTTTCATTCTGAACAACGGGAAGTCACCCTTAGGGAAGTTTGACCCCAAATCTGATGAAGGAGTGTTCTTAGGATATTCTAGTGTGGGAAAATCCTTTAGGGTGTTCAATAAGAGGACTTTGGTGGTGGAGGAGACAACCCATATTATGTTTGATGAATCTGATCCTAAGGAGTCTAGATCTGAAGTAGAAGATGAAGAGATTATTTAGGTTACCCAAGGGATTGGAAATGCAAATCTGGAGGAGAGGGTAGAACCTCAAACCCAACTGCCTAGAGATTGGAGATATTCTGTGAGTCATCCTAAAGAACTGATCTTAGGAGACCCTTCTGAAGGTGCTAGGACTAGGCACGGACTTAGGAAGGAAGTGAACCATTCTGCCTTTATTTCAATGACTGAATCCACCAACATTAATCAAGCCCTTTTGGATGAGTTTTGAATCTTAGCGATGCAAGAAGAATTGAATCAGTTTGTAAGGAATGATGTTTGGGAGTTAGTAGAAAGACCTAAAAATTAAAGTATTGTGGGAACCAAGTGGGCCTTTAAGAATAAGATGAATGATTCTGGTGTGGTGGTTAGGAATAAGGCAAGATTGGTGGCTAAGGGGTATAATCAGATAGAAGGGATTGATTTTGAGGAGACTTTTGCCCCTGTAGCTAGATTGGAAGCCATTAGGGTGCTACTAGCCTTTGCCTGTTATAGAGGATTTAAGCTATTTCAAATGGATGTCAAGAGTGCCTTTTTGAATGGGGTGATAAAAGACGATATGTTTGTAGAACAACCACCAGGTTTTGAGAGTTCTCAATATCTAAATCATGTTTATAAATTAAAAAAGACCTTATATGGATTGAAACAGGCACCCAGAGCTTGGTATGAGAGGCTTAGAACATTCCTGTTAGAAAGGGAGTTTGTTAAGGGGAGTGTAGACACCACCCTTTTTCTGAGGAGATTAGCGGATGACTTACTCATTATCCAGATCTATATTGATGATATAATTTTTTGATCTTCTGATAAGTATTTATGTGATGAGTTTTCTAAAATAATGAGTAAGGAGTTTGAGATGAGTATGATGGGAGAATTATCCTACTTTTTGGGGTTTAGCATAAGGCAAACGGATGATGGAACCTTTCTCAATCAATCGAAATACACTAAGGACATTTTAAAGAAATATGAAATGGACAAAGCCAAAATAATCAATACTCCTATGAGCTCCTCAGTTCAGTTAGATAAGGATTCAAGTGGGAAATCTATTGATCAGAAGAAGTATAGAGGAATAATAGGATCACTGCTTTACCTGACTGCTAGCCGACCTGATATCATATTTAGTGTCTGTCTTTGTGCTAGGTTTCAGGCTGATCCTAAAGAGTCCCACCTGACTGCTGTTAAGAGAATTCTTAGATATCTTTTAGGGACCCCAAACCTTGGAATCTGGTACCCTAGGCATAGCACCTCTTTTGAAATTATTGGATATTCTGATTCTAACTTTGTTAGGTGTAGGGTGGATAGAAAGAGCACTTCTGGTACATGTCAATTTATAGGACAGTCTTTAGTCTCCTGGTCCAGTAGAAAATAGAACTCAGTTGCACTTTCCACTGCTAAAGCTGAGTACATTGCCTTAGGGAGTTGTGTGGCCCAAGTTCTTTGGTTGAAGCAACAAGTCTTGGATTTTGGATTACCTGTGGGCATAATTCTTTTTCTGTGTGATAATACTAGTGCCATCTGCATCTCTAAGAATCCAATCTAATATTCTAGGACCAAACACATTGATATAAGGCATCACTTCATTAGGGACCATGTTACAAAAGGGGACATTGAGCTACATCACGTAGCAACTGAAAATCAGCTGGCTGACATATTCACTAAACCACTGGCCTTTGACTCATTTAGCATTTTGAGAACCAGATTAGGAGTGATTGATATAAATGCTTGATTCTAATGACTGCTGATTTCTGATTATTCTGATTGTTATTCTATTTTCTGTTAGTTAGTTTTTTGGTTTTTGATTTGATTTTTCACTTTCAGTTGGTTTTATTTCTTCTGCTGATTTCTGTGTTAGCCCTATTGTTAGTTTGATTTGAATATTTACTTTGATTTGATTTTCTACCTGTCTTTATTCACTGGTCCATCTCTTGCACTTACTATTTTATGCTTTTCAAAGTCTGATCACTACTCACTACTTCTGATAATCTGAATTTCTGACTGGGAGTTTTACATTATTTTTGTTTGGAAGCTGGTAAGCAGTGATTGACTCCACTGGATCTGTTAAAGGGAAGAAATATAGATGATTGTTTCTCTTCCTCTAACTCCTTTGCTGGTGTATTGTTTCTTTTGGACAAATATCCTCTTCAAAATTAAAATTTTAGTTTTTGAAATAGAGATTTATTTTATCTTCCTACAGTAATCTACCTCATATCAGTAGTGTTTTCAAAGTCTTGAGTCATTATTTTGATTTTCTAAACCACGTAATTGCACTTATCATATGACGTCTGGCTTTTGTTTTGTGAATTACGCTTCCTTATCGTGGAGAGCATCTCCTATATCTGGAAGGTAATCTCACAATTGAGACTATTTAACGAGTATGAAAAGAAGAAAACTTACAAAAGATGCGCAGTGCGCCAAATCAATTAAAAAAGAGGCACAAAATGAGCCCAAAGCTGAAAAGATGCGAAATATTGCCAACTAAAAGATACACAAATTGTATCAAAAATGAAAAGATGCGCAAAACACCAAATAAATTGAAAAAGAGGCATAAAATGAGCCCAACCAAGCTTTCTTTTCTTTCAGATCGTTAAAGGTCTTAGAAAAATCCGTGCGCCACTTAATACGTTCAAAAGCTTGTGTTTGAAAATCCTGATTTCTGATTTTTTACTTTGTAACACTATTATATCAGATATTTTTTTGGAACGAGGCTTGAAAGGATCTCTTTTCGAATCTAATTTTTTTTCTTCTGAATTGGATGTTTAGTTTGAAAGAGATTTGCATCGATAAGGTGCCCGAGGTGGGAGTTACGAAAGTAAATTTTTCTAACTTTTTTCTGGATTTCAGCGCTGTCAATTATCTTCTTATTGGTTTTTGGATCTAAAATCAAGAAAAAATTCTGATTTATTGGAGCAGCTTGATGAAAAAAAAAATCATTGTTTTCTCTATGTTCTTGTTCTAAGTTTTCTCTATTTTTATGTTTTGTTTGCACTGCTTTGTTTTGTACTGCTTGGTTCTGTTGGTTTTGTTTACCCTCCTCCTTTTTGTGATGTCAAAAGGGGGAGTCAGTTGTAGTCGTTTCTGTATTTTGTTATGTGTTATGTTTCCTGTATTGCTTTAGTTGTTAAATAAAAATTTGAAAAAAAAATATTTGATTTTAAATCTCCTAGTTATTTTATTTTTCAAATTACTGTATAAATGTTTGCCATCATCAAAAAGGGGGAGATTGTTGCAAATCTGGTTTTGATGATGACAAACATGTATCTATTGTGTTTTGCTTGGCTAACCCATTTCAGGCATAAAAGATCACAAGCAACTCAAGCCAACTCAAGATCGGGTCCAAGTGTGTCCAATGTAATATTTTCCTTTTTCTTGAGTCAATTATAATATAACTGATCCCCCGACTAAGTAACCTTGCACACACACACTCAGGGGGAGAGCTTGAGTGAGTTAGAGTTTTTGTTTATTTTTTGTTCAGATCGTCCTGGACGATCCAGTAAAAATAGAAACCCTAATTAGGGCGACCAAGTTAAGAGAGTCTGATTAAGCAGATCGTCCTGGATGATCTTTGGATCGTACGGGATGATATGCTCAAATTAGAAATTCTCAGCCGCCAGATCAAGTTAGGCAAGTTTTTATTTTAAGATATTTGGTCTGATCGTCCCGGACGATAAGCGTATCGTCCTAGACGATCCAGTACAATCATGCCTAATTTAATCTGGTAATTAAGAAAAATAATTTATATTTGATTGATACGATCATATCGTCCTGGACGATCGCAGGACCGTCCCGAACGATCATGATCGTCTAGTGCATTTTAGCTGTACGACCCGAACTGTGTACAGGACGATTTGGGCACTTTTTGAACTAATTATACAAGACGATATCCAGATCGTCCTGGACGATCAAGTCATTTTTGAGTCGTCCAGCACAAGTTTCTCTGGACAACCCGAACTGTCTCCTGGACGATATTCCTCGATTTACACTAATCGTCCCGGATGATCGCAGGATCGTACGGGACGATATGAACAATTTTTTGAACTAATCATCCAGAAGAGCCAAATCGTCCAGGCTGAATCAGCTGATTTTGAACTGATTATACAGGATGATATATCGATCGTCCTGGATGATCTTGGCCGACCAGTTGAGATTTAGGGCTGTTTTTCAGCCCTCATATAAAAGATCTTTTTCTTTGTTTTAGAAAAAATCTTTTGCCACTTTCCTGTCTAGAGAAACCCTAGAGAGAGAGAGTTTGGGAGAGAGAGAGAGGATCTTGTGAGGGGGAGTTAGTGAGGGATTCACTAAGGTTACTCCAAGTACGGATCAGAGTAGTCTTCTCCGCTCGTCGCCTTTCGTTTAGTTGGTGTTCGTCTTGGAAGGATCATTACAAGAAGATCTAGGGTTCTCTGCCCGCTTCAGGTGGAAGAAAAAGGAGTTCGAAGGTTCTCTGCCTGCTTCAGGAGGAAGCAAAAGGACGTGGGTTCTCTGCCTCACCGTGTGGTGGAAAGGAGGTTTTCTTATACAGGCTTCTCCTCCTTACTGTGGGAGCAAAAGGAGAGTTACTTTCTGTTTAGTGTAATATCCGGAGGGGAGGCTCCGGGGAGTAGACGTAGGTCAAGTTGACCAAACCACTATAAAATCTGGTTTGCTTTTCTGATTCAGTTTTGCACTTTACTTTTCTGATATTAACTGCTTGGGTGAATATCTGTGATTGATCTTTTCGTTCTTGTTTACTTGTTTCCGCTGCTAAGTATCGAAAAGATTTTCATTGTTGTCGTGAAATTTTTAAATAACCAATTCACCCCCCCCTTTGGTTAGCCTCGGGACTAGTTCACTAGGGCTTAACATCCCTATCGAACTTTCAGGAATGGGATGATCAGAGGATTCCAAAACAAGAATAAAAACACTAAAAAATAACAAAAAGAAATCAACTAAAAACCAATCATAGATAAAAAAAATATACATATTTTTTTGAATCGATTAACCCTAATAAATGATAAATTTTCCTTGTGAGTGGATTACAAATAAATAAGAAATAAATTAACAGCATTGAAATTCGAACACAGACTCCTTATAGGTCAAAATTCTTATTTAGAAAAGAAATCAGATAAGAAAAGTGATCTTGTTCAAACTTTATTTAGAAAAATATCTGATAGAATAATATTGTAAAGTAATCAATCAAAATCATAATTTTTAAAAATCAAGTGTTTGAATATATCAAGTGGCAAAAGAATTCTTCTAAGATTTAAAGATTTGAAAGAGAATGAAGCTTAGTTTTGTGAGCTCATTTTGTGCCTCTTTTTCAATTATTTAGGGCACTTTACGCATCTTTTAATTTTTAATACACTTTGTGTATCTTGTAATTATTTGATGATCATTGCGCATCCTTTTTAGTTTTCTTTTGGGCTCATTTTGTGTCACTTGTCATTTTTGTAAGTTGGCTTTCTTTTAAAACCTTTAAAGACTCTTAGTAGTGTGAATATCTTCTAGATATAAGAGAAGAAAAACTCACTCTCTCATATAAGGAAGAATAAATCACAAATCAGACTCATCTCTATATGATAAATGCAATAACCTGATTAAGAAAACTTAAAAGTGATTTAATGACTTTGATCAAGATTCATATGAGATAGATTACTTATAAGAAGATAAACTAGATCTCAATTTTAAAGTCTAACTTTTAATTTGAAATAGATTTTTCTTCGAAAAGAAAATACATGCTAAAGGGGTTAGAGGAAAAGAAACAATCCTCGATGTTTCTTCCTTTAACTGATTTAGGGAAGTCAATCACTGGTTACTAATCTCTAAAACCAAAAGCAAGGCAAAAAAATATGATTTAAAATACCAGCAGTGAGCATTGGTCTGATTCTTTTAAAACTGAAGGAAAAGCAACATAAAATAGAAATACATGAACAAAAATAGAGATGCAAATAAAATAAAAACAAAAATAAAAGCATCAGAAAAATAGAAAACAGTAATTTCAAGCATTAATATTTATTACACTTAACATAGTTCTTAAGATGCTGAAAGTTTCAAAAGCCAGTGGATTGTGAGATGATCAGGACACACTTATAAAGAACTATAATAATAAAACCAAAAGAATAACATGAAGTAAAAATAAAATCATGAAAAATCATAAGACAAAAACACATATATTGAAAAGCTCATGAATGGCTGATTTCAAGTGATAGGCATAAATATCGAGCCCAAAAATCATATGCTCCTACTGGGTCTTTTGTGAGAGCCCACACATCAAAAGATCATGGAAGAATAGTTTTGGGATCCCAAGTGAGTTTGGGTCCCTTCTTAAATTTGGATAAATCATCAGAATGCATGTCATGCTGTGTTTGTTGCAGCTTTGGTCTCCATACCCAATGTGTTCTATGATGAATAGTATAAGTGTGGCAAATGTGTCCTAACATGCCACATGAATAACATCTAACATTAGGAAAAGGGTTAACTAACCTATGATAGTTATGATTCCTATTCCTAGGTTTATGAGATGCATGACATGATGAGTGTTTACAAACAGGTTTATTTTGAAATGCCTTTATTTTATCTAGCATCATTTCATTAGCACTTTCAAGAGCAAAAATTTAAATTTTTAATGAGTGCTCACTGAGTTCTAAAATGTTAACACATGCTTCTAACTCTTTAAATGACTTTTCTAAATCAAGATGTAGTGCTTTCAAAGACACCTGTGTTTCAAATAAAGCAGAATATTTCTTATTCAATTCATTAAACTCATCTAACAAAGCCATATGATCTTTATCAACATCAGAACCATCTTTTCTAAGCATTTCATTTTCTTTTTACAGAATTGAGCATTCATTTTTCAAGCTAGCGTGCTTCTTTTTCAATTTCCTGTAAGAATCATGAATTTTTTCTGAAACAGTAAGTAATTCATCGTATAAAAGTTGACATACCTCATCTTGATCAGACTGATCAAGATAGCTGTTTGCCATTAAGCACAAATTTTTCACTTCCTCTTTTGCTTCTGTTCCAGATGAGTCTGAAGTAGAGTCTGCAAAAAGAGCTTTTTGAGATTTTTGCTTGTCCTTGTGGAACTTAGCTTTATCATCAGCATTCTCCTTTCTTTGGTGGCCTTTAAGAGTTGGGCAATCAGTTTTGACATGCCCTGAATTCCTGCATTCATAACATACAATATCATTAGAAGCTTTAAAATTTCTGTAATTCTTACCTTTATTCCTCTACTGATGACGCTTTTGCTTATTTCTTAGAAAACTTCTAAACTGTTAGTCATCAGTGCAATTTCTTCATCTACTCTATCAGAGGAACTGTCTGAACCACTAGCATTAAAGGCTACAGTTTTCTCCTTTATTTCTCTTGCATCAAGTTATCTTTGGTGCACTCCTTGCTCATAGGTAATGAGTGATCCAAGTAAATTATCAATAGAATAAATATTTAAATCCTTGGATTATATAATAGCAGTAATTTTTGCATCGTAGGAAGAAGGTAGATAATGCAGAATCTTATTTACATTTTTAAAATTTGGCAATTCCTGACCTAAAGTATACAAGGATGTGATGATTTATGTAAACCTAGTATATATTTCAGATATGGATTCATTAGGTTTCATGCAAAAGAGTTCATATTCATGCAGCAGAAAATTTAACCTAGATTGTTTCACTTCGCTTATTCCTTCATAAGTAATATATAATCTATCCAAAATTTCTTTTTTAATAGTAAGGTAGAGACACGTATGTAATATTCAGATTTTAAGGCACAGAAAAAATAGTTCAAATATTTAGCATTCAGTTGTGCTAGATCTCTATCATCAGTTATCCATTCAATAAAAGGAATTGTAGTTTTAACACCATTTACAAGATGAAAAGGTGCAAAATATCCATCCTTAACTAACATCTACATGCGATAATCAATTAATTGTAAAAAGGTGGACATGTGAGTTTTCTAAAAATCAAAAGGAATATTATCCAATAGAGGTGGTCGAGTAATTGAATAACCTTCCTCAGTGTTGTGATTATTAAAGTTAGCCATTTATCAAAATTAAAAAGTTTTCTAAAACTTAATTTATGAATCCCGCTCTGATACAACTTGAAAGTTCATGAGGGTTGTGAAATCCTGTAGAACTAACCTGAGGCTAACCAAGAGGGGGGGCGAATTGGTGTTTTAAAAAATTCTTAAAAAAAGGACAAAATTATCTTTTTAAATATTTTAAAACTAAGCAATCTTAAGCGGAAGAAGATATCAAAATTAGATATTTCAACCATAGAACAATTCACAGAAAAATGCAAAAAAAGTAATAAGAAAAAGCACATCAAATTTTATAGTGGTTCGGTCAAATCTGACCTATATCCACTCCCTAGAACCACTCTTTCTAGGTATTGCACTAATCAGTTAGTGTCTCTCATTTTTCCCCCACAGTAAGGTGGAGAAGCCCTTACAAAATCTTTCCACCGACGTGGTGAGGCAGAGTACCTTGAATTCTTTTACTCCCTCTTAGAGTAGGCATAGAACCTGACAATCCTTTTATTAGAGTAGGTAGAGAACCTGGATTTGATGTTGATGATCGTCTCCCTAGAGCCACTAAAGAACCACGGACGAAGATTGAAGAGGACAATCGAATCCTTGGTTGGAGAAACCTTTGTGAATCCCCTCATAAACTCCCCCTCACAAGATCCTCTCTCTCTCTCTCCCAAAAACTCTCCTTCTCCTTCTTTAAGCTCTCTTGGGTTAGAATAGCAACAAAAGATTTTCTTAGCAACAATTAAGAGAACTTAAATAGGAGGCTTCGAAAACAGCCCTAATTTTTAATTTGTCAGCAAAGATCGTCTAGGACGATTCAAATATCATCCTGTACGATTAGTATAAAATAGTCCTTTCAACTAGTACGATTAACATTGCTATGTATGATCGGTTTAAGTATTCAAATAAATTATCCCGTATGATCTTTTGATCGTCCTGGACGATTAGTTCACGAGTGGCTATTGATTGTCCAGTACGATGGCTGGCGATTAATTATCATCCCATGTAGCATATGGTTTGTCCAGTATGATGCCTGATGATTAATTATTATCCCATACAGCATAAGGGTCATCCCGTACGAAGTAGAGGTATCGTTCATGATGATTAGTTGAAAAAGTTATAGTTTTCATCCTGTATGATGGGTGATGATTAATTATCGTACCATGCAATGCTCGGATCGTATAATACGATTATCTATGATAATCCTATATGATTTAATTGATCAATTTAACTATAATTAATCTCCTAATCAAGGGATTATTTTAGGCATGATTGTCTTGAATCATCTAGGACGATATGGATTGTCCAGTATGATAAGAACAAATTTTGAATTATGAAATATTGCATAAATTGTGATTGGCAACTATTTGTGTCAATATATACTGATCATCCTATATGATATAAATCGTCCAGGATGATTAGTTAAGCAAACTTAATAATCAGGGATGCCCTAATTAGGATTTCTATTTTTTAACTGATCATTTAGGATGATTTAAAATTGTCCGGTATGATATGATAAAAAAATAAGAAACTCTCTAACTCACCAAATTTCTCCCCTTGAGTGTGTGTGTGTAGGGTTACTTAGCTTCAGGATCTATCATAGTACATTTGACTCAAGAAAAAATAAAAGATGCGTTAGAATAGAAATTATAGACTGACTCAATCCTAGTCTATCTGATCTTAAGCTGATTGACGTTCCAAGTGAACCTATGGACCTGAAAGGTTAGTGAGCAGGGCAAACAAAATATATATGCAAGAATAGTAGTAGTAAAGAAATAAGAATATTTGTTATCATCAAAATCACAGTACTTGGATCTTGATTTACAACAAATCCTAGTCTACCCAATCTTGAGCTGATCTAGGATGTAAGTGAAGTGTGGACTTGAAATATTAGTGAGCATGACAAAAAATAGATATGCAATAATTTTAATTATCAAGAGATATCATAGTGAAAAATTAAATAATATTTGTTATCATCAAATTCACAATACTTGGGTCTAAATTTTCAATAATAGCCATATTAGCATTAACTTTTTGCTTGATTTTTAAAAAAATATTGAACCATTGATTTATCATTTACATGTTATTGATGAAGTTCATTTTCTAATTGGAGGATGCGAGAGTGATTGGTAAATTTCAAGCAATGCTCAATCGTTAACTAAATGTTATGATATGAATATAAATTAAGAACACATGGAATAAAAAAAGGGAAATTATATAATACAGAGCTGCAGCTAGATTTTAATCAATAAGTATTCATGTTTGAAATTGAATATTAACACTAATAGTGCCATCAACAAGTACATATTGTTTAGGAGATTTTGGTGTAGTGCCATCAAGATAGCTATCAAATCCATTCGCATTAAAATAATTTTAGAATCTGTGATCACCAAATGAGATGATTATCTATGGTTAATTGAACACAAATCACAGATTTTATATTTAACATAAAAAATTGAGCTGTGTGGGAATACGTATATTACTCATTTTAAGGGGAGTAGATTGAGAAAGTGATAGAACAAGAATCTGTTGAATGATCCATTTCCTATCAATACTATCATTGTCATGTCCCAAGTCCAAAATGAGAAAAGTTGAGGGTAAAGCTAGGGACTATTGGTAATGATTGGAGACTATTGGTAATGCTAGGGAGTTCCCTGGAAGCGGCGGGCTGTATAGCCTGAATATAACGAGAAGTGTGCAAGGGCCACTACATCGATACCTAGGTTTAGTGTTAAATAGGCAATGATTCCAACATCATGGATGGATGTGGGCAAAGAAGCTAGTCCATGAAAGTAGAATTTGGATAGGATATTAAAATGTAGGTTCTCTTACAAGCAAATTAATGGAATTAATTGATATTTAATTCATATGAAGATAAATATTTCATGCATTCAGTTAAGTTAGAGAGAAGGCTAAGAAGAATGATAGTTTATGATTTAAACTTTGGTAATCATGTAGAAGTCATATTAGAAATGGTGTAGATGTGATTATAGATAAAAGTTTGAAGGATAATGTTATAAAAATTGATAGATTTGGAGACAAAATTATTGATTTGAAGATTATTATTGATGCTAAGATTATTAATATTATAAGTGCTTATGATCCTCAAGTAGGTTTGGATATGTGTTTAAAATTAAAATTTTGGAATGAATTAAAAAAATTAATTCAAAAGATACCTCTTGAAGAAAGAGTTTTTGTTGGAGGAGATTTAAATGGACATGTTTGTAGAGAGGTGTAGGATTTTAAAAGTATTTATGGTGGATATGGATTTGAAGTGACTAATAAAAGTGGTAAGTCTATATTAGATTTAGCTCTAGCTTATAAATTTTTTATTGCTAATATCTTATTTAAAAAAAGATATGAGTACCTTATCACTTATAAGAATGAATATAGTAAAACTCAGATTAATTATTTTCTTATAAGAAAAATAGATAATTTAGATTGCAAAGATTGTAAAGTTATTCCGAGTGAAAGTTTATATATCCAACATCGCTTATTAGTTTTGAACTTTAAGATGAAGGGGAAGGGGCAGAATATGAAAAATATAGTAAAACATTATTCTAAGATTAGATGAGGACATTTAAAGAACACTAACAAAAATATTTTTGAGAGTATAATTTAAGATCTTAAGATTCTGGCTATACATGATGAAGCGAATGTTATGTGGGAAAAAGTAGATAGTAATATTAAGAATGTTATAAAGTATGTGCTTGAAATTTCAAAAGAAAAAGCTCCTAATAATAAAAATAATGGGTGGTGGAATCAAAATATGCAAGAAAAGATCAACAATAAGAAGCTTTGTTATAATAATTTCTTTAGATTTAAAACTCTGAAAATTGAAAAAGATATAAAGAGGCTCGTAAGATGTCTAAGAAAGCAATCTGTGATGCAAAGATTTTAGCATTTAATGATTTATATAATAGATTAGATCCTAAAGAGGGCAATATATATATGTATAAGTTAGCCATACGAAGAGATAGTAGTAAGGATTTAGTTTAAGTGAAGTGTATTAAGGATGAATAATCAAAAATTGATTTTTTTTATTTTTATCGGTGTATTTATAAAACTAAAGTTAGAGAGGCTTTAAAGAAAATGAAACGTGGAAAAACTAGTGGACTTGATGATATTCCAATAGAGGTGTGGAAATGCTTAGGAGATGAAAGAATTTCTTAGCTTACTAAACTTTTTAATATTATTTTGAAGACTAAAAAGATGCCAGATAAGTGGAGAATGAGTGTGTTGATTCCTATTTTTAAGAATAAATGTGATGCACACGATTGTGCAAATTATAGAGGAATTAAGTTGATGCGTCATACTTTATAACTTTGGGAGAAAGTTATGGAGCATAGGTTATGACATGATACTAATGATTCTCAAAATCAATTTGGATTAATGTTGGGTAGGTCTATGATGGAAGCTATTCATTTATTGAGAGGGTTCATGGAGAAGTTTAAAGAGAATAAGGAGGATCTACATCTGATAATTATTGATTTAGAGAAAGAATATAATTAAGTTCCAAGAGAAGTGCTATGGAGAGTTCTAGAAAAGAAAGGGGTTAATAATGCTTATATTCAAGTCATTCAGAATATGTATGTAGGAGCTATTACTTGTGAACAAACACAAGGTGGTTTGACCAAATATTTTCCTATTTCAGTTGGATTACATCAAGGATTAGCCTTAAGAACTTATCTTTTTTGCTTTAGTCATGGATGTTCTCACTAGACATTTGCAAGAGGATGTACCTTGGTGTATGCTTTTTTCTTATAATATTCTTCTTGTTGATAAGACTAGAGAGGGAGTTGAAGGTAAACTCAAATTATGGAGGTCAACCTTAGAGTCTACATGTATTCATTTGAGTAGATCTAAAATCGAATAGATGGAGTATAATTTTAGTAGTAATAGATTTAGTGAGGGGTTTGTGACTTTGGGCGATCAAGTCATTAATAAGTGTACTCGTTTATCTTGGGTCTTTTGTTCAGAGTGATGGTGAAATAGATAGAGATATTATTAGTAGAATTCAAGTTGGATGGTTGAAGTGGAGGAATGCTTTGGGTTTATTGTGTGATAGGAAAGTACCATTCAAACTTAAGAGAAAATTTTATAAGATGGTGGTGAGACCTGCAATGCTTTATGGCACAGAATGTTGGCGATTAAAAGAGAAGCATAATATTAAGATAAGTGTTGCTGAGATGAGGATGCTCAGGTGGATGAGTGGATTTACTCTTAGAGATAGGATACGAACGAGCATATCCATAAAAAGGTTGGAGTAGCTCTAGTGATAGATAAGATTAGAGAGAGTCGCCTTAGATGGTTTGGTCATGTAAAACAGCAACCTTCCGATGACCCTATTAGAAGAGTAGATGTATTAGATTTGGCCTATGTTAAAAAAGGTAAAAGTATACCTAAAAAGGCTTGGTTAGAAAATATTAGAAATGACATTTCTTTATTATATTTAAATGAGAATTTAATTCTTAACAGGACACAATGGAGAAAAAAGAATTCATGTAGCTGACCCCACGTAGTGGAATAAAGGCTTATTGTTGTTGTTGTTGTTGTTGTACAAGCAATAAAGAGTCAAGAAGAAATGAAGATGAAAAAAAAGAGATAAAAACCGAAGACATCAGATGCGTGAGGCGCTGATACCATGGTAAACTTCAGCGGCAATTTAGATACATCAGATTCGATATGGCAGTAAGAACAAGAACTAGCAGAATACAGCTTTATATATTTATGTATTATCTCTATTACATGTTGTTGACCTCTACTGTGAAAACAAAAAAGCATACCTCAGACTAAATCCTGAAAATCCTATCGAGATCCCGCTGATCCAGTGCCGAAGCGATCAAATCCCGGAAATCTTTCGCAGAAGCCTCGAGCGCGTCTTCCTTTGAGTCGTTAAATACGACGCTCTCCCTGAGCTCGCTCTCCTCTCCTGTTCGCGATTCCACACACGCAGAAACCCACGAAGCCTCTCCGACCTCCACCTCCTTGCTCTCAGTCCCGCAACCCTTCCTCTTCACTCAAGCCGAAACCTTCACAACCATTCTTCCCCACTCCCTGTTCTGATTCCACGACTCCCTGCTGTTGGCCGAAGAACCCCATCACTATTCCCTCATCTGCCCTAGCCGACTACCTGCCCGATCTCCTGATTCCCCTAGTTCGAAGAGAAAGAGAGAGGGGAAGAGAAAGAGGAAGCCCCCCTACCTGGCCGGCACATCCTCTGCCCGATTCCCCTTAGCCGGCCGAACCCAGCAGCTCCCTAAGCCGCTGAAACCGACGCGTCTTGCCACTGTAGCCGAATCCCCTAGTTCCCCAAGCCATTCGATCCCTCTACCTCTCCATTTCTTCGACCAAATCTCCATCTCCTTCGGTGACCTATCTCCCCCTCCGATCCATCCTAGTCGTCTCTGCCTTAGCCCCACTCCCATATACAGGTATTTAGGTTAGATTTTATTAAACCTACGTTTTATCTTATTTTGACTAATTAGCTTTTATTATAGTAATCTTTATAATTAACTAGTAGTTAGTTATAATTATGACTAATTAATCCTAATTAATTAATTATAATTAATTAATAAAATTATATTTAGTTAATTAATTACAACTAATCATTTATAGTTAATTATTATTGATTATAATTAACTATACTTAATTATGTGTAATTAGTTACTAATTATAATTAGTTAATTAATTATAATTGATTATTTATAATTAATTATTATTAATTATAATTAACTGTAATTAGTTATTATTAAATAACATTAATTATTATTAATTATAATTAACTATGATCAATTATGGTTAATTACGATTAATATTAATCAATGACAAAAAAAGAAATGCCTCTCTTGCCTCGTGCCACAAGCCTCCACCATCGGTCCACACTAGCAAAGGTATGATTCTTAGACTTAAATTCCCGTTCTCGTCATTAGCGGCGAGCTGGCAAACCCCCTACGCGCTCACGTAGCGTAGTAGGGAGGGAAGCTAGCGCGACGCCTACGACGAGGCGGGCAATCGCCTTAAACCCCACCCTCGACGCTTGCGATGAGCCGGCAAACCCCCTACGTGCTCACATAGCGTAGTATGGAGGGAAACCGGTGCGGCGCTCGCGACGAGGTGGGTAATCCCCGGACCGCTCATGTAGCGTGAGGGGGAATAAAAATTAAGTACCCACATGTGGGGAAATTTCTGTGTTTCTTTGCAACAGGTTCCCAAGACACCTAAACGCTCACGTAGCAGGCGGGGATTGAAGAAAATTTGTTGCCGTGGTGTCTACGGACATCTACCTGAAGCGCGCACGTCGCATGGAGGGGAAGGCAACCTCTTGGTTTTTTTCCCCTAAACAGGGGAGATGCCGGGAGCCTGCCGAAATTTCATTTGAAGATTTTGAGGACTTGAACAAAAAAGGGACTTGAACACAAGCAAAAGAACTTACAAGGACTTGGACCTCATTTAGAACTTGAATTTGAACATGAAATGGACTACGCTCAAAGTTGAATAAATTAACAAAAGTCTTAAATAAATGAAAGGTTGAACTTGGTTGATCACAAAGGCTTGAACCACTCTTGAGACTTCAAAGACTTGAACTTGTAAAGGACAACAGAGGGACTAGAACTCAAGTGAACCTTAAAAGATCTAAACTTGAATAGGGAACTTAGACTAAGCATGCAAATTGGTAACATGGAACTATACTCAGAACTGAACAAAATGAAAGGAACAAGAGCTCGATTTGAATAATGACATCAAATTTGCAATGGAATATCAAGAGATCATCACTTTAATTGGAGATGTGGATGTTAACAAACAAGTTCATTGCAAACTATAAGCTCCTTTCAAGGACAATAGAGGGGTTTGTAATTCTTAACATCATTTGCCCATGAGCGATGATCAGATGAAAATGTAACGACTTGCTTGAAAATCACAACGCAAAAGGCTTCCTCAATACTACCACTCATTCATGGATGATAATAAAAAGCTCCAATAATTGATCTCTACTTGAGATAATTATAATGAACAAACATTGAAGACCTTCAAGAATACAAACATCCGCTTGCAAGCAGACAAAGACTCACGGTATGAATTTAAGCGGACACCAACAAACATGGGTGAGAGAGTTGAGCATATCTCATCTAACAGAAAAGTACAACTTGGTTGTCAATGCTGATTTAAAGTCTCTTCAGTAAACATTGTTGTGATGTTGATTGCCAGTAATATTATAGGGCCCTTAAAACATCTATGAGCTAGATTCAAATTGTCCATGCTTGCGAAATGAATGGAGTTAATCGAAGCGGAAGATACACTTATGGAAGACATGCAACAATGAAAGATACAGTCATGAGGAACTTGACCATAATGAGATGGCGATAACCTAACTCCAATCTAATGTATTGATTTCCCACAAAGCAGAAAAGGCAATTAATATTATCCTACTCCTGAGCATAAGAGGTGTATACGGAAGCCTTCTACGAATAAAAAGCTAACATGTGATGAACACCATAATACACTAGATTCGACATCAAGATACGAACACATGCATCTAAGCTTGCAAGCAGTATTACAGCTTCCTCATAGTCAACGTCAAAGCACAAGCATACAGAAACAGTGTAACAGTGACGAATGCAAATATCCATTGATAATAATGAAAGGTTTGTTATATGCACCTACAAGTGTTAATCAGCAGCAGGTCAGATACTACAAAACCCTTACAATCAACCATTATTCAATGGTCAACAAATACATTGATATCCTGCGAACTAAGGGCAGATGATGTATAGCAAATGCAAATGTCCACATGTTCTCATAAGAAACCCGTTGGTTAACATGCATAGAGAGATTGTTGATAAATATAACTCAATTGGCAGTCAACATCAACATATAAGTGAATGCACTAAGCTCTCTATGAATGATGACAGTAGACATGGAGCAACTACGATAAACATCCTGCAAACATTGGGGAGACAAAATGCTAGAAGGCAAAAGATAGAATATCATAGCAAGTGCAAATACTTGCGGGCCCTTGTGGAAGACCCGTCATATGCACCATATGCCATCTACAAGCAAAGTGTCTGTAACAGATACAAGCTCCTATGAGCCGCTAAGGGAGGCCGTTATACATTCAACTTGTTACCTATGGGAAAATACAAAAGATTTGCAATACATACAAGTTTCCTACAAATACAGATGTATGCACCGCATGTCATATGTGGGTAGATACAAAATGACTTCAGTAAATGCAGTATCCTGTAGTCAATTTCAGCCCGCGAATGAATACATCTACCCGCAACAACTGTGGATGTATTGTAGGGATCAGAACCATAGTGAAATGCATAAAGACTTGCAATGAATGCAAATATTTACCAACAAAGGCAGGAGATTCGTTAGTGTACTACAATCTACCTGCGTAAATTATGCAAGTAGTGCACGACAGTCTGCCTATACAAAGCAGTAAATAACTTTGTTCACAAGCCGCTACATCACGCCACCGGATCTGCAACCTTTATACAAGTAGACAGAAGGCGTCCATAAGCTACAACGCCATGCCGCCAAATCTGCAACCTTCGTACAAGCAGACAGAAGGCATCCATAAGATACAACGCCACGCCACCGGATCTGCAACCTTCGTACAAGTAGACAGAAGGCATCTATAAGCTACAACGCTACGCCACCGGATCTGCAACATTCATGTAAGCGGACAGAAAGTATTTACAAATATTTTAAAGTACCCCCGCACATGCACCGTAATATGTATACACATAGGTACACAAAAAGGGGGGTACACAATCACTAAACCCACATGGGCCCCGACGAGCGTGTTATTGGTACACACATGATGTTTAGGGATGCTGCACGGGTTAATAAATGAATTCCGGTTCGAGCCCGATCCTCCTATACGGGTAGATAGGAGTCGACACGGCTCGGACCATTAAATAAATATGCGGTCATGAGATCGACCGAGATATTTATTTTATAGTTCATATTAGGCCTTCAAAGCCTATAATCGAGAGAATTCACTAACAAAGGTCCAAAGCCTATGAAACCCGATCCTCTATCGACCAGTAGATAGAGTCGACAGGGTCCAATCAATAAAATACAAATGACCCCTTTATACCCTGATGATGGTCGTGTTGAATGCAGATTTCAACCGAAGGGGTTCACAAGCACTTTCAAATACCTCACAAATTCCTAAACTTCCCACAAACTCCAAAAAGATCCTAAATCCAAAATATTTAAAACTGAAATCCAACCATCAATAAAATAAAGCAAATTCATCCGCCCTCCGCAACAGTTTGCCGAGGTAGACAAGTCTGAAAATACTTCAGCTCAAAAAGAGCTAATGCTTGGTCGAAAATATCACTAGGATCCATTCTCAAACAATCTCCTGCCATCAAGGATGTGGTACGAGTCCTCTAACCGACAGTTTCGCCGCCAAATGGCACTACAGGATAAACGGTTATGATTCGGGGCCCTCTGAACCAGATGGTCGCCGCCAAATGGCACCATTATATTATGGTTATGGCCAGAGCCCGTATGCTCCCCAATGGTTTCAAATCCTTGAGATATGAATTAATAGGATATGATCGATAGGGCACAAAGCCCTCTGTTAGCTAAGATGGATTCAAATTTGTCCCCTTAGGCAAATATTCAACCCAGGTCTACAAGGTACCCTTGGACGAAGCAACCCATGGCTGCCGACAAATATCCTTCTGTCAGGTTGGGTCGACTACCTCCTCTGACTAAGTAGACCAGGGACCACGATGGCCCGGGATGATGGAACCATGGGATCTTGATCGGGTCCATCATCCATTCCCTCACCATCCACTTTAAGTGCAAGATGGTGAAATTTCTAATTTTAAATGTCAAATCTCTTAATCTTCCAAATTTCCAAATTCTCTGATCATTCCAAATACTTACGCTGCTACTATATGCCAGATAACACGTATCTTTACATATCTGATTGACGACTAGCCTTAATCAAAAGTTTTCTCTCATTACCAGGAGGGGTAATTAACTATAGGGGCTTGTGCTTAAAGGAAACCAGAACTCAGATCATAAAGTCCTCATAAAATGAGGGTGAAATCTCTGGGTAATGTCTTATCTACAAACCCATCTGCCTTCCAAAATTTACCCCGAAACTTTTTCTGTTAAAACTCCCCCCGAAGAAAGCAAAAAGCAGGCGGAGGCCGGGGCCGAATTTTTGGAGTCCACAGATTTCTGGCGACTCCGCTGGGGAATGGTTTCTCTTTCCATCTTTAGCTAGTCATCTCAGTGCCATAGTAACAGCTATTTTCAACCCAGATTCAAAATTTTGAATCTTCTAAAAATGAGCAACTCAACAAATTCATCGAGATAACATATTTAGCAGGATCTATATATTTATTTTATTTGCTTGCTAACATTATCTACTTTGTTTTGTTTTTCCATTCTGTGCAAGTCTCTGTGCTTTGAAAGTGTGGGGTGATGTATCAGATTCTGATTACTAACCCTTACCTTTCATTCGTGCAGATGGATCTACAGAATGCACCGATGACTGTCCAACTGGGACAAGGAGCCAGGATCCAACTGGCAAATCCCATTATTGAAACTGGAAATACTGGAGCTACTATCCAGTTTGGCAGTGCCGACTTTACAGCTATTACCGTAAGAGCTATTGGTGTCCCTCCACGCGGCATTGAATCTGAAGGGGCTAGGAGGCCCCACTCCACTGAAACTACTACCCGTCGTGTGCATCCGTCAGCGCCACGACCTGTTGTCAAATACCCTCAAAGGAGGATCTCTGTGTTTGAACGACTTTCTCAATCTGAGGTCCTAGCCACCAGAAGAATAGTGACTGATGGGAAAATCTCAATGGTACCTACCAGGACCACTATGCTACCAATGGGGTCATCTGTACCTGGGAGGAACAATACTGAAGCTTCCTCATCTGGAGGAAGGCCCACCAAGAGGCAGAGAAGGAAGATAAATGCTGAACTTCGAGCTCAGCAGCTACTAGTGCCTGTGCATCCCTCAAACCTGCCTGCTCCAGAGCATATATCCAACGTTCCTACCTGGAACAAGTTTACTGACCTGACATGGGTAAAGAGAAACAGCTCAACTAGAGAGCTGAAGAAGTCTTTCTGGGATCAACGGCCTGAAGTCCCGCCTCCTCAAAAGAAGAAGGAGCCTGAAACTCTCTCAGCCCGGGTATATCGAGTCCTGAAGACCGTGAAGGAGAGAGGACTGAAAAAGAGAAGATATCAGCAACCACTGATGGTTGAAGCTAGGAGAATTCCACCAAGAGAACGTCTGTCTCTTGGTGTGGAGAGAAGAGAAAGAAGATCTGCCCCGCACGGTGAACATCATGGCGTGACACCTGAACCTCGAGTTCAGGGATCCACCGCCGAAAGGTCCCGGCGAAAAGGAAAGAAAATCTGAAGGCCAAAGCCTCGTAGAGAAGATGATAACAGAAGAAAAAGAACTGACTTGGGCGTGACATCCAGTACTGCTTCCCGGAGATCCGCCCCCAGTTACAAACAACGTCAAAAGTGGGTCCAAAGGAGGGTCCACGATGATGCTCCTCCCGACGGTAGACACCTTGGAGAATCCTCCAAGGGATCCCGTCACGGACAAACTCCTCCCAAGAATGAATCCAACTTCAATCGCAGCCCGCAGATCGAAGAGATCTTCATGCCGAATCAAGAATCGGAGATCCAGTGGCGCCGCCGCTCGGAGATCCGACTACTAGAAGAAGAAGAGGAAGAAGATATGGGAGATGAAAATATTGAAGAATACATGGAAGAAAATATAGAAGAAAATATTGAAGAATACATGGAAGAAAATCTAGAAGAAAATATTGAAGAATACATTGAAGAAAATTTAGAAGATGTAAACAATACTTTAGACATGGAAGTGGTCTACATGGTGAGACAAATCAATGTTGAGGAGGAGGCCTACTACGATGACGGTGAAGATGACGATCATTGGCAACCATCGCCTAGACAAGTATACCAGCGCCGCCGCGAAGATGGGTCCACTACTGGCAGAGGTGGCCATTCCCAAGAAGAACGAGAAGAGGCTAAGGAGAATCCCTTTGCTGACGAGAACGTCAGGCTCGTAGAAATGCAGAGACAAATGAAATGTCAAATGAGGGCCAAGGATAGGGAAATCTCTCAATTGCATGAGAAAATGATAGAGATGATGACCCAAATGACGGCAATGATGCAGATTATGCAGAGAAATGCTGCAGTTGGTTCTATGCCCAATCCTCCCCCTGATCCTCCAAACTTATAAGTACCGCAAGTCTCAGGAGTATGGGACACTCCTGAAGGTGGTCATGAGGCTCAGAATATCACTCGCCAACCCACTCCGTAGAATATTGCAAGTACCTCCGAGCCTGTGACTGCTACACAGCTTGAAGGGATTATCACTGAAAGGATCAATGCTATCATAGCCTTTGATCAGGCAGAGAAATTGGTGGGTAAAGGTCGCCCTTACCCAGGAGAGTATGATCAGGTACCGTACCCGAAGGGATATTCAGTGCCAAAGTTTAACACTTTTGATGGTAATAAAAATCTTAGACAGCACCTGGCACAATTCAAGGCCTCCTGCGGGAACACTGGAGGAAATGATGCTCTACTCTTCCGACATTTCATTAGCAGTTTGATGGCAGCTGCTTTTGAATGGTACGCTGAACTACCAAATGACTCTGTAAAGACATTTGCAGAGTTAGAAAATATGTTTGTGAAGAGGTTCGCCAGTGCAATCGAGAAAATAACGATCGCTGACCTTGCTCTTAATAAGAGAAAGAAGGAAGAATCAGTGACCAAATACATCACTCGCTGGCGCAACTTGAGCATGAAATGTGAGCAGCAACTTGAAGAAGAGCATGCCGTACAGTTGTTAATGGGAAACATTGATGATAAAATGCAACCATTCCTGTGCATGGCTACAATCACCATATTTCAAGACCTACTGGATAGGGTGGCGAAGTTTAAGAAATTAAACCTGTCAAAGTCAGAAAACTATTCTGATAAGCCTAAGAAAACTAAAGCCTCAGGTGCTAGAAGAGGTGAGGCTGACTCCATATTTTTCTCCAGAGCTGATAAGGAGAAACATGTGATTTACAATGTAGACAAAGGCAAGCAGCCAATGCAATATCAAGAAAAGCCTAAGCAAGTCTACAACCCTAACCCCCAACCGAAGCTGATACTTAGGGGGAATGATAAACCATGAACTTATCAGGGCGGTGGAGAATGTCCGAGGCAAACAACGGGAACGGGTGATCGAACGTTCCCCTCCCTCAAAGATAAAATGAATAAAGAATATTCATTTAAAAGGGAAAGTGTTGCCAAATTATTTCGACAGGCGTTGCAAGCAGGTTTAGAACTGCCAGAGTGCAAGAGACTCAAGGAGTCAAAATATAGTGCGACAAAAACTATTGCTCGTATCATCGAGTAATGAGTCATCCAATTGAAGATTGCTATGTCTTTAAAGATTGGCTTGAGAGAAAATATCAAAGAGGAGAGCTCACATTGTCCGACAATGTACTGACTCATCCCAGAAAGGAATCAACTCGGGTAGTTACGACTTCCTCCGTACCCCCGATTGAAGAAAGGAAAAATGAAAAGAAGATAGCTCAAGAAGAGCAGTGGGAGACTGCAGTCTCCAAGAAAATCGTGAAAATGCTGAAACAGCTCGAAGGAGTTCCGGGTGTAAAATGGAAATCTCCTACAGAGCCAGTATTAAATCTGAAGACATTACCTGTGGCACAAGCGTCTACTTCTAAACAGTTTCCCAACCAAGTTGGAACTTCAAAGTCTGGAAAGAAAAAGTCCTCCAAGAAGAAGACAAAACTGAAGAAGCCCAAGGAGAAGAAAACGGAACCCAAAGGGTTATAGATAGTCTGGATGAATACTACCAGACTGCGAGGCGTCCTATTAAGCTTGTTGACTTTATGTAAAAGCTCAAGATTGATGAAGCAGAGGAAGCTGATGAGGATCCTCTTCCCACAGAAGTTTGTCGAGTCATTTCAGTAACGCCAATAACTCCGACAAAAGAAAAATATATCAGAGAGATGATCATTGAAACCTGTCTGGCAACATCGTCAATGGACTACAGCTCAGAGGAAGATCTGTATTTTCCAAAGACACATGAATGTGATCCCGATATAGCGTCGCAGATAGGACATATAAATCTGGGAAGTGACTCTGGATCAACGAATGAATCTTTAGACACAATAATGGCTGACTCTGAAGAAGAAATTCCATTAAATGAGTCTGAGCCAGAAGAGATCGCTCAAGTGCAGTTGAGAAGTGGCAATATACTACCATCTCCGCCAAAGAAGCAGACCTCCAATAAAGATAAGGGAAAAGAGATAGTTATCAACGAAGATATTATCTCCGAGGATCCCAAGAAGAAACATACTCCAGTTAAGGGAATAGATTATAATATCTTATCCCATCTGAGGAAGATCCCTGCCCAGCTCAGCATATACGACACTCTGGTGATGTCTAAAGATCTTCGGGAGACTTTGATTCAGGCTCTCAAAGACCCCGAAAGATACGAGGCGTATTTCACTGAGTGCAACCTGACTGAGGTCCTGCAAGCTCGTAATGAACCGTTCATCACTTTCACTGAGGATGACATGATGCTCGGGACTGCAGACCATAATCGACCTCTGTATGTTACTACAGAAAGTGACGATTTGGTAATCAGTTGAATTCTGATTGACCCTGGATCCTCCATCAACCTTATTAGCTTAAAAGCACTAAGATCGTTGTGCCTCAATGTGGAGCACCTCGTGCCAGATAAGCTTATGGTACATGGTTTTAATGAGAAAGGGCAGAAAACCCTTGGATCGTTTATGCTCCCTCTTGTATTTAGAGAATTCTATACAGAAGCTAAGTTCCATGTATTTGACACGGACACTTCATTCAAGGCTCTACTAGGTCGCCCCTGGCTGCATGAATATGGCGTTGTCCCATCAACATTACATCAGTGCATGAAGTATCTCAAGGATGGAGAGGAGTTCAGGATCTCTGGTGACATCCAGCCCTTTACAGTCCATGAAGCAACAGTCTATGAAGATGCGCAGTATTTCATGCCAAAGAAGTAGAGACTGTCAAATTCTCTGAAGGCTCAAGCATCAAACCCAGAGCGTGCAAAGGGACTTAAACAAAAAGGTGAGAAAATGCAAGTGGGGAGAAAGAAGGCGACGCCGACTCTTCCCAAAGAAGCTACCACTTCCACTGCTAAAGAAAGAAAACATGTACCTCACCTTGGGAGCGACACAGATGAAGATGATGTCACCTCTACAAAATCCCAGAGGGTATGCCATTCGATGGACGAATGGAGTAGGTAGGTCGCATATTCAAATGATGATTATGACTACGACTCTATCTACATGAACACAGTGCAAAATGTATTCTCTAAAAGAATAGATAGCCTGTCAATTTCAGACAGCGTGCTCATAGTCACTTGCGTTCCCCTACAATATTTCAAAGAAATAATTTCATGAGATGTGCATAAAGTTGAAGAACTTGTGACCCGTTATCTGCGTCCAATCAGAAAAGGGATTGAGTCAGGGAATATATTCTATTCCGTAGGAAAAGATGAAGAAGTGAATCGTGATTGGGATCATGTCTTCATCGATTCTGAAGAATTACTACCTACGAGGCTATCTAGGTTTAATACCAAAGGTATTCAAAGAATGTTGCGAAAGTGGATCAATATTCCCACCTCCAAACGACAACTTCGTATGTGTCTAAGTCTCTGGTATGGAAGGAATCCGCGTCCAATGCGGCGGAAGGAGATGAACGCATATAAAGGTATTGGATTCGTCAGGCGAAAATGCATCCGGAAGGAGACTTGCAGAGCCATCACTTACAGGGAAGTCGAATCCAATAACATTTCTGATGAAGAAATCTATGAAGCTGATGATTATGATGATCAGCCTCTAGAGGTAAAGCCTGCACCTGAAGAGCTTGAAGATGGTGGATAGGTGGCCACCATAGACGAGCTAAAAGAAGTCAACTTGGGAACCGAGGATGACCCTCGCCCAACCTTCATTAGTTCTCTTCTGCCGGAAGACCAAGTGGAAGAAATAAAAGAACTTCTTTGTGAATTCAGGGACTGCTTTGCCTGGACATATGCTGAAATGCCTGGCTTATCCCCTGACGTAGCAGTTCACAGGTTGGCAATTAAACCAGTTGTGACACCCGTCAAGCAAGCTCCAAGGAGAATGAGATTAGAGATTAAAGAACAGGTGATCATAGAGACGAAGAAGCTCATAGAAGCGGGCTTCATCCGAGAAGAAAAATACACCCACTCGATTGCCAATATCATCCCCGTGAAGAAGAAGAACGGTCAGATACGTGTCTGTATCGACTTTCGGGACCTCAACAAGGCGTGTCCAAAAGATGATTTTCCGCTGCCTGTATCCAAACTCCTGGTAGACAACACGTCAAACTACGACATGTTCTCATTTATGGATGGATCATCAGGATAAAACCAGATCAAGACGGCTCCTGAGGATGAAAAGCATACGTCATTCAGAATGCCCATCGGTATTTTCTGCTACACGGTCATGCCCTTTGGCTTGAAGAACGCTGGTGCCACCTACCAACGGGCGATGACCCATATTTTTGATGAGTTAATACATCAGAAGGTCGAGTGCTATGTAGATGACTTGGTCGTTAAGAGCATGGACCGGAAAGATCACTTGAGTGATTTAAGGATTGTATTTGAGCAAATCAGAAAATTCAACGTGAAGATGAATCCTATCAAATGTGCCTTTGGAGTCTCATCAGGCAAATTCTTGGGGTATGTCATTCGTCACCTGGGCATAGAAGTTTATCCCAATAAAATCAAGGCGATTATAGAGATGCCACAGCCAAGAAGCCTCCGTAAACTTCGCTCATTACAAGGACAGCTGGCTTTCATTCGGCGATTCATATCGAATCCGTCGGGTAGGTGCCAGCCATTTTCAAAATTGATGAAGAAGGACGTTCGCTTCAAGTGGGATGAAGAATGTCAGGAAGAATTTGACAGTATTAAGAGATATTTGTTAAATCCACACATTCTCGCAGCGCCAATTCCGGGGAAGCCTCTTATACTGTATACGGCAGCACTAGAAGAGTCCCTCGGAGCATTACTGGCTCAGCACAATAAAGAAAGAAAAGAGAATGCACTCTACTATATCAGTCAGAGATTGATCGGAGCAGAAGTACGTTATTCTTCCATCAAAAAGCATTGTCTCGCGTTGATTTTTGCAGTCCAGAAGCTCCGCCATTATATGCTCTCCCACAAAATCACCTTGAAATCAAAGATCGATCCGCTGAAGTTCTTGATGACAAGACATGCGTTGATAGGTCGTTTAGCAAGGTGGGCAGTGCTATTACTACAATTTGATATAGTGTGCATGCCACAGAAAGCGGCAAAGGGGCAAGCTCTGGCAGATTTCCTCGCTGCACATCCGATCCCTGCAGATTCCCCGCTCAATGATGATTTGCCAGATGAACAAATCATGTAGGTTGATAAAGAAGAAAAGCTATTATTTTGGGAGATGTATTTTGATGGGGCATCGTCTATCAAGTCTACCAAACCTCCAAATCTTGCAAAGGCCCAAGCTGGCATCGGTCTTGTCTTTATAGAACCCAAGGGAGGTGTAATGAGATTCTCATTCAGTTTAAATGAACCTCGGACCAATAATGAAGCTAAATACGAAGCTCAAATAGCAGGACTAGAGATTGCAATTGATGTCCAAATCACAGATCTCCAAATTTTTGGTGATTCTCAACTTGTGATAAATCAAGTTCTGGGCATTTACAAGATTTGCAAACTTGAATTGGCCCACTACCACCGACGAGCTCTTGAGCTTCTAAAATAAATACCGAATGTCAGGATAACTCAAGTTCCTCAAGGACAGAATGCAAAAGCAGATTGTCTAGCCAAACTGGCCAAGGAGCTTGCAAATGAGGATAAAAGGCCACCTATATTCATTACGATTGAAAATTGTCAGGTCTTAGAGCCAGCAACCCTACAATTCCCGCAGGCAGAGGGAATACCAAATTCGAGCCAGCAGGATATAACCCCAGTTAATCCTCAACCTCCCCAACCAGTTGATCTTGAATATCAACATGAAGAAAATCAAGCTCCTAAGAAAAGACGTAAGGCCAGTCTAGCTTCAGAATCATGGTGGTATTGCTTAGATGTTGAAGTCGAAGATGATTGGAGGCGACTATTCATCGACTACTTCAAAGAAAGCAAACTCCCAACAGATAAATCTCTGGCTGCACAAATCAGAAAAAGAGCATTGCGATACACGTTTGTCAATAATACGCTGTACCGACAAGCTTTTGATCAAATGTGGCTAAGGTGCCTAGGGACCAAGGAAGCTGATAAAGTGGTAGCAGAAGTTCATGAAGGACTCTGCGGAGCACATCAGTCAGGTCCCAAGATGGCTACCAAAATCAAAAGAATGGGCTATTATTGGCCAACAATGGTGAGAGATTATATCAACCATGCTAAGAGGTGCCACGAATGTCAGATTCACGGTGATGTTATTCATCAACCGCCAAATCCACTACATCCAACGATATCGTCCTGGCCATTTGAATGTTGGGGCACAGACATAATTGGGCCGATAGATCCGCCGTCATCGGCCGGACATCGCTTCATTCTTGCAACAACAGACAACTTTTCAAAATGGGCAGAAGCGGCACCATTCAGGGAAGTTACGTACGAGCACGTGATCAACTTCTTCACCCATAATGTCGTCTACAGATTCGGTGTACCACGCCGAGTGATTTCAGATAATGGCACGGCATTCAAGAGTACAAAAATCTATAAGTTTGTAGATCATCACAAGATTGATTGGCGGTACTCGTCTATATATAACCCAAGAGCCAATGGTTTGGCTGAGACCTTTAACAAGACGTTGGTGAAGTTGTTGAAGAAGATCCTCACCAAGAACAAAAGAGAATGGCATACAAAGATGGCAGAAGCATTGTGGGCGTATCGTACGACCTATAAAACACCAACTAAAGCCACTCCCTACTCACTAGTGTTCGGGGTTGGAGCCGTTTTGCCACTAGAAGTTGAACTACCATCTCTTCGGGTCGCTATCTAGAATGAGCTCACTCAAGAGCAAAATGCTCGATTGAGAATGGAGGAGCTCGATGCACTCGACGAAGTTAGATTGCAAGACCAGCAAAACCTAAAAATCTACCAGGGAAGGATGGCGAAATCATTTGATCGGATGGTGCGCCCTCGGTCCTTTCAAGAAGGGGAATTGGTCCTGGTGCTGAGAAGGCCAATCATCCCTCACCAAAAAATTGGTGGTAAATTCATATCCAATTGGGAGGGCCCCTTTATTATTGAAAAGTAATACCAAGGAGGAGCCTACCAGCTTATCAATCTGTACGGTTAGAGGCCTATGCCGCCGATCAACGGTCGACATCTGAAGAAGTACCATGCATAAGATTGCCCGAAGAAATGTTATGCTTAATGTACTGTGTATTTCATGCATGTTTATTAACGTATACACTCTACATTTTTGAAATTCTCTTGTGTTGCAAGAATGCATTTCAAAATCTTCCTACAGGACAGGCGGCATTTTAAATATTTATTTGGGTTGACATCATGCTCCGCGCTGAGATCCCCAAATAAATATTTAAAATATCAAGATTTCAAATTTATTCTATTCTGAAATGTCCCTGCAAAATAGGGGGCATTTTAAATATTTATTTGGGTTGACATCGTGCTACGCGTCGAGATCCCCAAATAAATATTTAAAATATCAAGATTTCAAATTTATTCTATTCTGAAATGTCCCTATAAGACAAGGAGCATTTTAAATATTTATTCGGATCGACATCGTGCTACACATCGAGATCCCCAAATAAATATTTAAAATCACAAAATTTTAGATTTACTCCATTATGAAATGTCCCTGTGAGATAGGGGGCATTTTAAAATATTTATTCGGGTCGACATCGCGCTGCATGCCGAGATCCCCGAATAAATATTTAAAATCACCAACGCAAATTTTCTTTTATACTAAAGAATACAACGAATTCTTTTCAAAGTATATGCAGGTGAGCTTCAAAAGATTGAGACACCACCTCCTCCAACAAACTAAGATTTCAAAGGTCAAAAAGTGACTTTTGCAACTACACACTCTAACAAATTGAGCCAGAACAACCTGAAGTCTTTCAGCAGCCTGAAGCTTAAGGTTCGAGTGGGTGTAAGAGGTCGGATCCAATACGCCCAAATATGGCCGGATCGCTGGCAGCTCCGTCTACTCAACACGCCATAAGAAAGGCCGTAGTAGCGGAACCCCCACTTCGTCAACCTGTTAGTAAGGATTGTAGGAAGTACGAAGGCAAATTTGACTCGACAAGTTCAAGTGATCGTAGTCCACTAAACTCTCCCAAATGACCGGGGAATCAAGGTTCCATTGGGAAGGAGAAATCTCGAGCAACTACCAAATTCGCGTAGGCTCTAAATCTTCAACCACAAAGGAATACTCAAAATCTATCAACTTCAGCAAAATCAGCATTGGGAAGCATATTTCCCCTAGCTCAAGTCTGAAGCCTGAATGGGTGTAAGAGGTCGGATCCAACATGCCCAAATATGGCCGAATCGCTGGCAGCTCCATCTACTCAATACGCTAAAAGAAAGGCCGTAGTAGAGGAACCCCCATCTCAATAACCAGAGGATGAAGAGCTGTCAAATCCCAGCTCTCCCGATCTGATGAACTCAAGTGACTCAGATTAAAGTTTCCTCAAGTGGTTAAGGATCAAGATACTACCCAAGTTTGGTATTATCAATCGAATCCAAAACCTGCAAATCCTTCAACAAATCCGCAAAGCACAAAGCTAGGATCGAAGGAATTTTTCTTCAACAAGTCCACCAAAGCACAAAGCAAAGGACCGAAGAAATTATCCCAAAGTTCATGAAAAGCTTAAGGCTGAACTAAGAGGATTTTGTCATCAATAAGTCTGCTATGCACAAAGCTCTGGACCGATGACTTCTCGCCACTAACCTAAAACAAACCTAAAAGGTTTAGGTCACCGGCATCTACTCCTTCATCAAGCCCGCCAAAGCTAGAGGCATAGGGCAGAAGGTACAAAAATCACCTGACAAGTCAGTAAGGACAAATCAGGTAATTCTCTATCAATGTCCGCAGCATAAAGCACAGGACAGAAGGAACCAAAATCTCAGGAAAGCTAAAGCTATGAAAAGAAGTATCCTGAATGACATCTACAAGTGTCCCTAAGGACTGGGGGCATTTTAAATATTTATTTGGGTCGACATCGCGCTGCGTGTCGAGATCCCCAAATAAATATTTAAAATTATTTATTTCACCATCAACACAGCTCAAAGTGCAATCACAGAAATCATAAGAACAGTAGAAAGAGAACTCGTCAACAACTGAATTTACAAAAAATGCTTCATTTTATTAATTCAGAATCCATGTACAAGTTTCTAATTCATATCTCTTTTACAAGTTTACACCAACAAAAAAAAGAGAGAAAAGTACAATGCCATTCGCAGAGGACTACACATTTGTCTCCTAAACTATGCCTGAAGAGGAAGCCAACAGCTCTGCTCAGCTCCTTCCGAAGACCAGGTATTCTGCACTTCTGGAACCTGCACAGGGCAACAAGGGTCAGTAAGAAGCCAAAGAAAGAAAAGAAATAGAATAAACAAATTAAAAACATACCAGAACCAAATCCCTCGGTAACAGCGAGCTGGCTAGATCCTGTCTGCACAAAAAAAATAAAGAATTATCAGTACAGTTTTAAGTCAAAATTGAAAACTAAGAAAATAGTAGTGTCAAAAGGAGAATAGAAAGTGGCATTACTATATACTATCATCAACCTACAAAGTGCTACTTTAGGAATCTACGCATAAAGTACTCTATGAGTATCTTTTGGATCCCTACCTAACTAGAGCTAGCATGTCAATCCTATTGATGACTATAGGTGCATCTAAAGATCTATAGAGACATAAGGATAGACTCTTGAAGATCTACAGAGTGAAAACCCTTAGTGTGACATCCAAGCAAATTTTGGAGATCCACTAAATGACAATCTTGGTGTGACATCCAAGCAAACTATTGAAGATCCACTAAGTGAAAACCTTTGTGTGACATCCAAAGCAAATATCTGGAGATCAACATGGTCAATCAGCGTATAACAAACGTGATTCGCTCCGGACACGAATCACATTTATTGGGGGGCATTTGTTGACCTCTACTGTGAAAACAAAAAAGCATACCTCATACTGAATCCCACAAATCCTGTCGAGATCCCGCTGATCCGGCGCCGAAGCGATCAAATCCTGGAAATCCTTCGCAGAAGCCTCGAGCGCGTCTTCGTTTGAGTCGTTAAATATGACGCTCTCCCCGAGCTTTCTCTCCTCTCCTGTTCGCGATTCCACACACGCAGAAACCCACGAAGCCTCTCCGACCTCCACCTCCCTGCTCTCAGTCCCGCAACCCTTCCTCCTCACTCAAGCCGAAACCTCAACAACCATTCTTCCCCACTCCCTGTTCTGATTCCACGACTCCCTGCTGTTGGCCGAAGAACCCCATCACTATTCCCTCATCTTCCCTAGCCGACTACTTGACGGATCTCCTGATTCCCCTAGTCCGGAGAGAAAGAGAGAGGGGAAGAGAAAGAGGAAGCCCCCCTACCTGGCCGGCATATCCTCTGCCCGATTCCCCTTAGCCGACCGAACACAGCAGCTCCCTAAGCCGCTGAAACCGACGCCTCTTGCCACTGTAGCCGAATCCCCTAGTTCCCCAAGCCATTTGATCCCTCTACCTCTCCATTTCTTCGACCAAATCTCCATCTCCTTCGGTGACCTATCTCCCCGTCCGATCCATCCTAGTTGTCTCTGCCTTAGCCGCACTCCCATATACAGGTATTTAAGTTAGATTTTATTAAACCTATGTTTTATCTTATTTTGACTAATTAGCTTTTATTATAGTAATCTTTATAATTAACTAGTAGTTAGTTATAATTATGACTAATTAATCCTAATTAATTAATTATTATTAATTAATCTAATTATATTTAGTTAATTAATTATAACTAATCATTTATAGTTAATTATTATTGATTATGCTTAACTATACTTAATTATGTGTAAATAGTTACTAATTATAATTAGTTAATTAATCATAATCGATTATTTATAATTAATTATAATTAATTATAATTAGTTATTATTAAATAACATTAATATTATTAATTATAATTAACTATGATCAATTATGGTTAATTATGATTAATATTAATCAATGACAAAAAAAGAAATGCCTCTCTTCCCTCGTGCCACAAGCCTCCACCACCGGTCCACACTTGCAAAGGTATGATTCCTAGACTTAGATTCCCGTTCTCGTCATTAGCGGTGAGCTGGCAAACCCCCTATGCGCTCACGTAGCGTAGTAGGGAGGGAAGCTAGCGAGACGGCTACGATGAGGCGGGCAATCGCCTTAAACCCCACCCTCGACGCTTGCGACGAGCCGGCAAACCCCCTACGCGCTCACGTAGCGTAGTAGGGCGGGAAATCGGTGCGGCGCTCGCGACGAGGTGGGTAATCCCCGGACCGCTCATGTAGCGTGAGGGGGAATAAAAATTAAGTACCCACATATGGAGAAATTTCTGTGTTTCTTTGCAACAGGTGCCCAAGACCCCTAAACGCTCACGTAGTGGGCGGGGATTGAAGAAAATTTGTTGCCGTCGTGTCTACGGACATCTACCTGAAGCGCGCACGTCGCGTGGAGGGGAAGACAGCCTCTTGGTTTTTTTCCCCTAAATGGGGGAGACGCCAGGAGGCTGCCGAAATTTCATTTGAAGATTTTGAGGACTTGAACAAAAAAGGGACTTGACTTGAACACAAGCAAAAGAACTTACAAGGACTTGGACCTCATTTAGAACTTGAATTTGAACATGAAATGGACTAAGCTCAAAGTTGAATAAATTAACAAAAGTCTTAAATAAATGAAAGGTTGAACTTGGTTGATCACAAAGGCTTGAACCACTCTTGAGACTTCAAAAGACTTGAACTTGTAAAGGACAATAGAGGGACTAGAACTCAAATGAACCTTAAAAGATCTGAACTTGAATAGGGAACTTAGACTAAGCATGCAAATTGGTAACATGGAACTATACTCAGACCTGAACAAAATGCAAGGAACAAGAGCTCGATTTGAATAATGACATCAAATTTGCAATGGAATATCAAGAGATAATTACTTTAATTGGAGATGTGGATGTTAACAAACAAGTTCATTGCAAACTATAAGCTCCTTTCAAGGACAATAGAGGGGTTTGTAATTCTTAACATCATTTGCCCATGAGCGATGATCAGATGAAAATGTAACGACTTGCTTGAAAATCACAACGCAAAAGGCTTCCTCAATACTACCACTCATTCATGGATGATAATAAAAAGCTCCAATAATTGATCTCTACTTGAGATAATTATAATGAACAAACATTGAAGACCTTCAAGAATACAAACATCCGCTTGCAAGCAGACAAAGACTCACGGTATGAATTTAAGCGGACACCAACAAACATGGGTGAGAGAGTTGAGCATATCTCATCTAACAGAAAAGTACAACTTGGTTGTCAATGCTGATTCAAAGTCTCTTCAGTAAACATTGTTGTGATGTAGATTGCCAGAAATATTATAGGGCCCTTAAACCATCTATGAGCTAGATTCAAATTGTCCATGCTTGCGAAATGAATGGAGTTAATCGAAGCGAAAGATACACTTATGGAAGACATGCAACAATGAAAGATACAGTCGTGAGGAACTTGACCATAATGAGATGGCGACAACCTAACTCCAATCTAATGTATTGATTTCCCACAAAGCAGAAAAGGCAATTAATATTATCCTACTCCTGAGCATAAGAGGTGTATACGGAAGCCTTCTACGAATAAAAAGCTAACATGTGATGAACACCATAATACACTAGATTCGACATCAAGATACGAACACATGCATCTAAGCTTGCAAGCAGTATTACAGCTTCCTCATAGTCAACGTCAAAGCACAAGCATACAGAAACAGTGTAACAGTGACGAATGCAAATATCCATTGATAATAATGAAAGGTTTGTTATATGCACCTACAAGTGTTAATCAGCAGCAGGTCAGATACTACAAAACCCTTACAATCAACCATTATTCAATGGTCAACAAATACATTGATATCCTGCGAACTAAGAGCAGATGATGTATAGCAAATGAAAATGTCCACATGTTCTCATAAGAAACCCGTTGGTTAACATGCACAGAGAGATTGTTGATAAATATAACTCAATTGGCAGTCAACATCAACATATAAGTGAATGCACTAAGCTCTCTATGAATGATGAGCAACTACGATAAACATCCTGCAAACATTGGGGAGACAAAATGCTAGAAGGCAAAAGATAGAATATCATAGCAAGTGCAAATACTTGTGGGCCCTTGTGGAAGACCCGTCATATGCACCAGATGCCATCTACAAGCAAAGTGTCTGTAACAGATACAAGCTCCTATGAGCCGCTAAGGGAGGCCGTTATACATTCAACTTGTTACCTATGGGAAAATACAAAAGATCTGCAATACATATAAGTTTCCTGCCAATACAGATGTATGCACCGCATGTCATCTGTGGGTAGATACAAAATGACTTCAGTAAATGCAGTATCCTGTAGTCAATTTCAGCCCGCGAATGAATACATCTACCCGCAACAACTGTGGATGTATTGTAGGGATCAGAACCATAGTGAAATGCATAAAGACTTGCAATGAATGCAAATATTTACCAACAAAGGCAGGAGATTCGTTAGTGTACTACAATCTACCTGCGTAAATCATGCAAGTAGTGCACGACAGTATGCCTATACAAAGCAGTAAATAACTCCGTTCACAAGCCGCTGCATCACGCCACCAGATCTGCAACCTTTATACAAGCAGACAGAAGGCGTCCATAAGCTACAACACCACGCCGCCAGATCTGCAACCTTCGTACAAGCAGACAGAAGGCGTCCATAAGCTACAACGCCACGCCACCGGATCTGCAACCTTCGTACAAGCAGACACAAGGCATCCATAAGCTACAACGCTACGCCACCGGATCTGCAACATTCATGCAAGCGAACAGAAGGTGTTTACAAATATTTCAAAGTACCCCCGCACATGCACCGTAATATGTATACACATAGGTACACAAAAAGGGGGGTACACAATCACTAAACCCGCATGGGCCCCGACGAGCGTGTTATTGGTACACACGTGACGTTTAGGGATGCTGCGCGGGTCAATAAATGAATTCCGGTTTGAGCCCGATCCTCCTATACGGGTAGATAGGAGTCGACACGGCTCGAACCATTAAATAAATATGTGGTCGCGAGATCGACCGAGATATTTATTTTATAGTTCATATTAGGCCTTCAAAGCCTATAATCGAGAGAATTTACTAACAAAGGTCCAAAGCCTATGAAACCAGATCCTCTATCGACCAGTAGATAGAGTCGACAAGGTCCAATCAATAAAATACAAATGACCCCTTTATACCCCGATGATGGTCGTGTTGAATGCAGATTTCAACCGGAGGGGTGCACAAGCACTTTCAAATATCTCACAAATTCCTAAACTTCCCACAAACTCCAAAAAGATCCTAAATCCAAAATATTTAAAACTGAAATCCAACCATCAATCACATAAAGCAAATTCATCCGCCCTCCGCAACAGTTTGCCGAGGTAGACAAGTCTGAAAATACTTCAGCTCACAAAGAGCTAATGTCTGGTCAAAAATATCACTAGGATCCATTCTCAAACAATCTTCTGCCAGCAAGGACGTGGTACGAGTCCTCTAACCGGCAGTTTCGCCGCCAAATGGCAATGCAGGATAAACGGTTATGATTCGGGGCCCTCTGAACTAGATGGTCGCCGCCAAATGGCACCATTATATTATGGTTATGGCCAGAGCCCGTATGCTCCCCAATGACATCAAATCCTTGAGATATGAATCAATAGGATATGATCGATAGGGCACAAAGCCCTCTGTTAGCTAAGGTGAATTCAAATTTGTCCCCTTAGGCAAATATTCAACCCAGGTCTACAAGGTACCCTTGGACGAAGCAACCCATGGCTGCCGACAAGGATCCTTCTGTCAGGTTGGGTCGACTACCTCCTCTGATTAAGTAGACCAGGGACCACGATGGCCCGGGATGACGGAACCATGGGATCTTGATCGGGTCCATCATCCATTCCCTCACCATCCGCTTTAAGTGCAAGATGGTAAAATTTCTAATTTTAAATGTCAAATCTCCCAATCTTCCAAATTTTCAAATTCTCTGATCATTCCAAATACTTACGCTGCTACTATATGCCAGATAACACGTATCTTTACATATCTGATTGATGACTAGCCTTAATCGAAAGTTCTCTCTCGTTACCGGGAGGGGTAATTAACTATACGGGCTTGCGCCTATAGGAAACCATAACTCAGATCATAAAGTCCTCGTAAAATGAGGGCGAAATCTCTGGGTAGTGTCTTATCTATAAACCCATCTGCCTTCCAAAATTTACCCCGGAACTTATTCCGTTAAAACTCCCCCCGAAGAAAGCAAAAAGCGGGCGGAGGCCGGGGCTGAATTTTTGGAGCCCACACATGTATACATATAATTCAGAATACTTAGTTATAAGCCAGTGGTTCAGATTATACTAGCTGAACCATCAACGGTAAGGATGCTGCAGTCTAAAAAATTGATGATTGAGCGCTTCTATAACAACCCTTTTTGAAAACTTATCATATAGGACTGCCTATCTCTTGTCAGACTAAATATCTAAAAATGATAATCCTTAACGAAACCTTCAAATGCCTCTATAGAAAAAATTTTGTTTGTGTTCGACTTATTAATATATCAAGCCGAACTTAAGCTAAGTCAAACAAGATATAGTCTTTTGTATGTACAAATATTCATAAAACATTTATAAATATGAATATAAATGATCCAACAAGACCGAACATGATAGAATATATATGCATAATCAAGTTATTACTGAACCGAACACGATCAAAGAAGACCTTGTGTTTAGCTCAATATACAAACTTATACAAATTAGTTGAGCTCAACCAAACTATCAAGCCGAATACGATCGAACACAAACAAGAAGATTTTTAGACAACCCTTGCATATCATAGATTACAAAGATAAAAAACTGTTTAAAACAGTATCAGACATCTGAATTCTTCTGCACTTCAGCAGGATGCTTTGTCTTAACAGACATTTTCTTCCAGAATTTGAATTGTAAAACTCTTCTTTCCAACATGTTCTCAACCTCCTCGATTGGAAGACCCTTTGTTTCTGGAACACAAATAACCACAAAAAATAGAGCAGCCACTGATATTACCCCAAAAATCAGAAAAGTCATTGATGTTCCTATTGCCTGTGTTAGAGTTAAAAATGACTGAGCCACAATAAGATTAGAGATCCAATTGGCTGTAGCAGCAATTCCTCCACAAATTCCCCTAAACCTTAGAGGATATATTTCGGAATTTACAATCCATGGGACAGTTCCCATTCCAGGAGAAAAAAATATGATGTAAAGAGCTAACCCAATCACTGCAATCCATCCAAATTTGCTTGGGCATCCTTTGGTATACCATAGCCTTCCTTCTTTGTGGCATTCTTCCTTCACATTATCATTTGATTCCAAGCATGCTCCTGGATAGAGCTGAAGAAAAACACAATTAGATCTAATTTAAGCACTGAAAGGGTTGAAAAAACAGAAAAAAATAGAAAAGAAGATAACGGGCAAGTTGATGATTGCATGATGTCGTTGTCGCAAAAAATTTCACTATGATTTGATAGTAGATATTGCAACCTTAACTTCTCTTATACAAACATGAAATAATGCCTCTCTCTTTTCAAAGAAAAATCTAGGGCAACCAGTAATATAATAAAATTCTCAAAATGCCATTTATGAAATCAATAGTTTGTTAGGCGATTAACTCTCAATAGCCCATTTTTGTTAAGGGAAAAATTTAGGCTGCACAGTTTCACAAATTGACCTTCTGGAACGATAAAAATACTTTTTTCTTAGGACTGGAGCTATCCTATATAAGACAAAAATCGTTCACCTAATTGGCGGAGTAAAGGACACACCCATGATTCAATCCTAATGCTTGTAGATAGAAAATATTTTTTGTTTAAAATAATGCTTTTATTCATCCTTTTCATGTGTGAAAATGAAATCAAATCATTTTAAATGAATTTTGACGGTAATGGTATTTTAGAGTTTAAAATAAATATTAATTTTTAATAATATTCAACTAAACGGTAGAATTTAGAAAATTAAGCATTTTTAAAACTTCTATTCCAGCTTCAAGCAACCATATGGGGCCTAAAGCAGTAATTGCATTCTGTTGACCATCAGACTTGAAGCAAAACTCAGCAAAAAAAAAAATCACTAAAGAATCCCAGAAATCCCGCAAGAAATCCTGTTACCTGATTGAGCGGCGCCGCTAGCATCACTTCTCCGCGATTCCTGCAGGAGTTCCGCTGAATCGTACCTTTTTTGCATCGTTAAAAAGGGGACTTGAGGCTCTTGTTTGAGGATCGATCCCAAGACTCCAGCTCCTTCGACTCTTCCCTTCTCCTCCCACGACATTCCCAACCGACCTCCTTCTACCTGTTCGCAAGCCGTCGGTCCAGGGAAAGAAAGAAAGAGATAGAGAGAAGGAGAGAATAGCTTTGCCTACCTCATTCCCTCCTCAAGCCAACCTCCTGTAAGCCGCAAGGGGATCCGACTCCTCTCCTCCGTTCGCAGAACCAACCCGACCCCATCTCCTCTCCGACCCAGCTCCCATAGTCGAGAGCTTCACCTCGCCTCTCCATCCCGACGTCCAAGCCCTACGCCCGATCGGCCAGATCTCCTACCCGTCGGATCTCAAGCCTTGTCCGAACCCCAGGCGACCGAACTCCTCTCTGCTAAGCCACCTACCCGATCTCCCTTTGCAGTGCTGCCTCTAATCCCCTCCAACCCGACGCCTCTAAACTCCTCAAGCCGACCTCATCCGACCCATTAAGTAGCCCAAACATTCTACTATAGGTAAAATTTTGTTAAGGTATTCTTGTGATCACATTTCTTAGTAGATTTTTATTCATGAATTGCTATTTTTACGAATAATAATAATAATAGTAAATATTACTATTATTATCAGTAATGATAATAATAACAATTACTATTAATATTATTATAACTAATTAAATCTTATTATTAATTATGTTTAATTACTATTAATTATATTAAATTGTAATTAGTTGTAATTAATTATTATTAATCATAGTTAATAATAATTAATTATCTTTAATTATGATTAATTATAATCAATTGTGATTATTTACAATTAGTAATAATAAAGTGCTCTCACCTCGATCTACGAGCCAACACCTTTACCCCGACGCTCGCCAAGATATGATCCCTAAACCCTAAAAGCTCCGAGAACTTGCTTTCGTCGTTCGCGGTGGACCGGGAAAACCTATGCACGCGCTTTATTGCACATGGTGGGTTGGGACCCCGGTGCGACGCCTACGACGAGAGGGGTAATCTCCGAGAACTTGCTTTCATCATTTGCGGCGGACCGGGAAAACACCTATGCACGCGCTTTATTGCGCGTGGTGGGTTGGGACCCCGGTGCGGCGCCTACGACGAGGCGGGGTTATTTATAAGTACCCTCGAGCGAGGGGAAAGCAAACTGCCTTTTGAAACAGGTACCGTCGAAGACCCCATACATGCGCTTTATTGCGCGTGGTGGGAATGAAGACCACGGCTGAGGTGTCTAAGGACACCTACCATGCACGCGCTTTATTGCGCGTGGTGGGAAGGCCTAGACTCTTGTCGTTTTTTCCCCTAAACGGGGGAGACGCCAGGAGGCTGCCGAAATTTCGGGTGATCATATGACTGTACTTGGACTTGTTTGAACTCAAGGGAGGAGGACAACGAGACTTGTGAACTCAAACACAAATTGAACATTAACCAAAGTTGCAAGCATTGAATCCTAACTTAAATGAACTTGAATCTGAGGAAGTCATAATGAACTGTATAGAACACTTATAAACTGGAACCTGAACTGGATAAGATTCAAACAAATTTGAGTTTGAACATAGTGAACTGGACATACAGATCGGATCACATGAACTTGATTTGAACTTGCAAAGGACAGCAGGGGACTTTGATCTGAACTCAAATTAAACTCATCTTGAACTTGACAAAGAACATAGTGGGCATGAATTGAAAAGTTTGAATCCAAACAAATTTGGTGTGGATCACAAAAAGAGCTTGATTTGAACTTGAACATCCGAGCTTAATGTGATGACAAGGAATTGGACTCAAATAATCAATGAGGAATTTCGTTTGAACATGAAATATTGGGAAATTTATCACCTTGATTAAGATACTCACATGTTTGAAATCAACAATGCAAGATCTTCAATCATGCAATCGCCTACACACGATCAAGAACTTCAGACATGGCATGTTTGCAATCAACAACATAAGATATTTGACTAATATGAGTTCAAGTGTAAGCTTTCAATGTACTACGAGCAAGGCTCGAGGATGATGCCCACATAAATCTTGCAAATATCATTCATCCGCAAATGATAACGGAAGCCCCGACAATTGAGCTCTACTTGAGATAATTACAAATACACAGACATTAAAGACCCTCAAGAATACAAATATCCACTTGCAAATTACAAGCTATTCTTAAAAGTAATGAAGATCGTATGATCTCTAGCATCAACCACTTACAAATACTAGTGAAGGTTCATGAAATGGATTGGCTTGAACAAATCTACAAGGAGCCTGCAGTGAACATGACAATTTAACATGCGAAGACCCATAAACAACGAGATTGAAGTTTGCAACGATCTTCATATCAGCTATGAGAAGAGACTTCTTATGTATATAACTCTCTGCAATTAAGACTGACACACAAGCAGGTGAACATACTGAACCTGCTTACAATTGGCAATGCCCTCCCTATAAGTGTGTACAGAAGCATGCAACAAGCGCCAGGGTATTCGTACAGTCCATTACAACATAAGGAGGAATAAATATCTCTATCACCTACAAAAGATTACAATTCATCGAAGTGGATGTAGTAATACCTTGCAATTCAAATGTTAGCAAGAGTCATGAATCCATTACGGGCATGAATGTCTACAAACCACCATAAGAATACCCACACGCAATTATAGAGGCTTTCGTAGGCACAAAAGTTCACTCGTAACATGTAAAAGGCAACAAGAAATACAATGCCAATGTAAAGAATCCCCTGATCGTACAGGAGTTGGTGCAAGGGTCCAATGACACTGCAAGGTGCTCGTATCACAATCAACGTGTCAGTTGAAATCAGAAAGATTTGACATACAGTGAAAACAATGATATGATACGTCAAAATGCATTCGAGTAAGCGTCAATACACTGTATTGTGCCTACCAGAATTAATGATCAATACTTGACAAATGTGTTGCTAAAGGCTGATGCAAAGTTTGGTGGCCTTAACTCACAATTACACATAGAAAAGTACATCTGTCATTCCAATCATCTCAAGGACTGCAACAAATACAAGCTCTTACGGGCTGCCATAGGAGACCCTCTGTAAATACAAATCATCGTCTCCAAATAAATACAGAAAACCATCATCAAATACGAGCTCCCACAAGCCGCTGCAAAATATCACCGGATCCGCAACTTTCATGCAAGCGGACAGAAAGCGTGTACAGATATTTCAAGAATACCCCTGCACGTGTGCACTTTAATTTGTATACACATAGGTGCACTAAAAGGGGAAAATATAATCATAACCCGCATGGGCCCCGGCGAGCGTGTTATTGGTACACACGTGACGTCTAGGGATGCTGCACGGGTCAATAGATTTGAACCCGATCCTCCTAAAGCAAGTAAATAGGAGTTGACAAGGTTCAATAAATACTTATAAAATGCCCCCAAACCCGCATGGGCCCCGGCGAGCGTGTTATTGGTACACACGTGACGTCTAGGGATGCTGCGCGGGTCAATAGATTTGAACCCGATCCTCCTAAAGCAAGTAAATAGGAGTTGACAAGGTTCAATAAATACTTATAAAATGCCCCCAAACCCGCATGGGCCCCGGCGAGCGTGTTATTGGTACACACGTGACGTCTAGGGATGTTGCGCGGGTCAATAGATTTGAACCCGATCCCCCTAAAGCAAGTAATAGGAGTTGACAAGGTTCAATAAATACTTATAAAATGCCCCCAAACCCGCATGGGCCCCGGCGAGCGTGTTATTGGTACACACGTGACGTCTAGGGATGCTGCGCGGGTCAATAAGTGAATTCGAGTTCGAGCCCGATCCTCCTATACGGGTAGATAGGAGTCGACACAGCTCGAACCATTAAACAAATATACGGTTGCGAGGTCGACCGAGATATTTATTTTATACATTCATATTAGGCCTTCAAGGCCTATAATCAAAAGAATTCACTAATAAAAGCATAAAGCCTACGAAACCTGATCCTCTATCGATCAGTAGATAGGGTCGACAGGGTCCAATCAATAAAATATAAATGAGCTCATGCACCCCGATGATGGCCGTGTTGAATGAAAATATCAACCGGAGGGGTCCATTTCAAATATTTCAAAATACCACCCAAACCCCCACAAAATCCAAAACTTCAAAATCCAAAAATCATCAAAATCCCAAAAATATTTAAAATCGAAATCCAATCATCAATCTCTTAAAGCAAAATTCATCCATCCTCCGCAACAGCTTGTCGAGGTGGACAAATTGAAAAATACTTCAGCTCACATAGAGCTAGTGCCTAGTCGAAAATATCACTAGGATCCATTCTCAAACAATCTCCTGCCAGCAAGGACGTGGTACGAGTCCTCTAACCGGCAGTTTCGCCGCCAAATGGCACTGCAGGATAAACGGTTATGACTCGGGGCCCTCTGAACCAGGTGGTCGCCGTCAAATGGCACCATTATATTATGGTTATGGCCAGAGCCCGTATGCTCCCCAATGGCATCAAATCCTTGAGATATGAATCAATAGGATATGATCGATAGGGCACAAAGCCCTCTTTTAGCTAAGGTGAATTCAAATTTGTCCCCTTAGATAAATATTCACCCCAGGTCTACAAGGTACCCTTGGACGAAGCAACCCATGGCTGCCGACAAGGATCCTTCTGTCAGGTTGGGTCGATTACCTCCTCTGACTAAGTAGACCAGGGATCACGATGGCCCGGGACGACGGAACCATGGGATCTTGATCGGGTCTATCATCCATTCCCCCACCATCCGCTTTAAGTACAAGATGGTGAAAATTTCTACTTTAAATATTAAATCCCCCAATTTTCAAAACCTTCAACCTATGCTGCTACTATATGCCAGGTGTACGTATCTTCTACGTACCTGATTGATGACTAGCCTTAATCGAAAGTTCTCTCTCGTTACCGGGAGGGGTAATGAACTATAGGGGCTTGCGCCTATAGGAAACCAGAACTCAGATCATAAAGTCCTCGCAAAATGAGGGCGAAATCTCTGGGTAGTGTCTTATCTACTATCTCATCTGCCTTCCAAAATTTACCCCGGAACTTAGTTCGTTAAAACTCCCCCCTCGAAAAGAAAAAAAAGCGGGCGGAGGCCGGGGCCGAATTTTCGGAGCCCACACATTCTACCTTAGATTTTTTCACCATACTAGCCAACTGCTTAGTGGATTCATGCCAGGTAGGTCTACCATGGAAGCTATACATTTATTGAGAGGTTTGATGGAGAAGTATAGAGAGACTAAGGAGGATCTACATATGATTTTTATTGATTTAGAGAAAGCATATCATAAAGTTCTAAGAGAAGTGCTATGGTGAGTTCTACATAAGAAAGGGGTTAATAATGCTTATATTCAAGTCATTAAGGATATGTATGTATGAGGTGTTACTTGTGTTCAAACACAAGGTGGTTTGACCAAGTATTTTCCTATTTCAGTTGGATTACATCAAGGATCAGTCTTAAGCCCATATCTTTTTGCTTTAGTTATGGATGTTCTTACAAGACATCTGCAAGAGGTTGTACTCTGGTGTATACTTTTTGCTGATAATATTCTTCTTGTTGATAAGACTGGAGAGGAAGTTGAAGGTAAACTTGAATTATGGAGTTCAACTTTAAAGTCTAAAGGCTTTCGTTTGAGTAGATCTGCAACTGAATATATGGAGTGTAATTTTAGTAATAATAATTTAGTGGGGGGATTGTGACTTTGGGCGATCAAGTCATTAATAAGAGTATACATTTTAGATATCTTGGGCCTATTGTTCAGAGTGATGGTGAAATAGATGGGAATATTATTAGTAGAATTCAAGTTAGATGGTTGAAGTGAAGGAATGCATTGGGCTTGTTGTGTGATAGATAAGTCCCTCTCAAACTTAGGGAAAATTCTATAAGATGGTAGTGAGACCTGCAATGCTTTATGGTGTTTAGCCATTAAAAGAGAAGCATAATATTAAGTTAAGTGTTGCAGAGATGAGGATGCTCAAGTGGATGAGTGGCTTTACTCTTAGAGACAGGATACAAAATGAGCATATACGTGAAAAGATTGGAGTAGCTCCAGTGGAAGATAAGATTAGAGAGAGTCTCCTTAGATGGTTTGGTCACATAAAACAGTAGCCTTCTGATGACCCAGTTAGGAAAGTAGATATATTAGATTTGACTTATATTAAGAAAGGTAAAGGTAAACCTAAAAAGACTGGTTAGAAAATATTAGAAATGACCTTTCTTTATTAGATTAGATGAGAATTTGACTCTTAATATGACAGAATGGAAAAAAAAGATTCAGGTAGCCGACCCCACATAATGGGATAAAGGCTTGTTGTTGTTGTTGTTGCACTAGCCAACTGCTTAGGCATTATAATGAATGATTTATTGATTGAATTTATAACTAGTAAAATGGGACTCCAAATACTTCTCATTTACTGAATGCTAATATGATTAAAAATAAATAATAGTAAATAATAATTGATATAAATTCTCAAAGAAAAATCTAGGGCAAAAAGTAATATGATAAAATTCTCAAAATGCCATTAATGAAATAAATAGTTTGTAATGGGGAAATTTTAGGCTGCACAATTTCACAAATTGACCTTCTGGAATGATAAAAATACATTTTTCTTAGGATTGGAGGTAGCCCATTTAAGACAAAAATAGTTCACCTAATTGGCGAAGTAAAGGACACACCTATGATTCAATCCTAAGAGCTGATTTGGTTGCTTGTAGATAGAAAAAATTTGTGTTTAAAATAATGCTTTTGTTTTCATCCTTTTTGTGCGTGAAAATGAAATCAAAACAATTATAATAAGCATACGGTGGCTAGGCCGGAGAACAACCTCCTTCAGGCCATCCTCCTTCAGGCCATCCTCTTCGGCGCGTTTCTATGGAGTTCTGCCGTCGGTTCAGGGTAGTTTCTGGCCTTTATCTTTGGTGCTTTACTTGAGTTGTTTGTGCTTTTTTGGGCCTTGTCGATGGCCGGTAAATGATTAGTTGATCCCGGTTTTTTGGATGGAAAAACCTCATCTAGGTCCTTTCATGAGGCTTTATCCGGTAGCTCTTCCTCTTTTCCGGACCTAAAAATCTCTATTTGCCGTGGTTTGCCTTCATTGTGGATTTCAGAGGCCGAAATTTTTGCGCTTGCTAAGCCTTTTGATTTCGCTTTGGTTGGGAAATTTCCTACCCATCGAGTGAAGCTATTCGCAAATTTTTTTTCAACCTTAAGCTCATCTGTGATTTTTTTGTAACCGTTCTTAATCCAAATAATGTTTTAATCAAGCTTGTGAATGATTTGGATTATTGCTGTGTCTTTGCTCACCGCTCCTATTTTATCAATAATTGTTACATGAGGTTGATTAAGTGGTCGCCTTCGCTTGATGTTGATGTTGAGTCGTCTATTATTCCGATTTGGGTGTCTTTCCCAAATCTGAGACCACATCTTTTTTCGCCTAGATTCTTCATGGCCTTGGGTCCATTTTTGGCCGCCCCCTTAAAATTGATCATGCCACCTCCACTGGCTCTAGACCTTCGGTTGCACGTGTGCTGGTGGAATTAGATGTTTCCAAACAATTTCTCAATAAGGTGTGGGTTAGTCCCGACAATTTGGGTTTTATCCAGTCTATGGTTTTGGAGGATTTGCTGCCGTATTGCTCACACTGTAAATCTTTGAGGCATTCCAAATTGGAATGTCATTTCATGCACCCACATTTGGTTGCACATACTAATGTGGGTGCTAAGCCTATCAATAATAGTAACAATTTACCCTTGATTATTAAGCCTGTTGAGATCGTTTCTAATGAACCTTTGCCTACTGGTGGGGCGGGGCTTTCGGTTGTGCTCTCGACGGATGATTTCTGTGACCATACTGAGCAAGTTGCTAATGGGATTGATGGGTCTTTGACTGTTGCCTTTCCATTAGCTCATTCCTGTTGCAATAATGTGGATAATGTTGCGGATTGTGAAGCTCTTACATGTTGAATTAATGAGGATGTTGTTGAGGTTTGTGTTCAGAACAATTGCTTACTTAATGTGGCTGCTAGTCCTTCGTTCCTCATGATTCTAATGTACCAGTTAATGATGGTGGTCCTAATGAACTTTGTGAGGTTAATATGGGGGTGGTGAACATTGATTCTACTGAATTGGATCCTTCTGTTGCTTCTCCTGTGACGTCTGTTGATCTGGTTGTGTCGGTCTCCTCTGTGGGATTAGGAGTGAAAGGATAGCTTATTGATGTCCTAGTTACCTTACTATCTACTAACGCCTTGTATGCCCATGTGGGCGTCAGATCAAAATCGGGGGATTATGTTAGGGCGCAAATTGATTGGCTTGAAGGTTCTTTATCTTCTCTTTCTGAAGTTGATGAAGAAGATGTGTTTGAACAGGAGGGTGGTATGTGAGATACTATTGTTTCGGTGGGTAAACAAAGAAAGAAGAAATCCAAAAAATAGCTTTTTTGTATTTGGTTTGGTGGCTGCTTGCTTCGGAGCTTTGGGGTGTTCGGTTGTTTCTTCCGGATTGGCTGTTATTTCTTCTTCTTCTTCGTCATTGGTGTCCTCTTCTGCTACGTGTGATCTATTTTGGCGATTATCTCTGTACTGTTGCTATTGGGAGCCTTAGTGTGCTCTTTGTCTTTTATGCTCTTGTACCCTTTGCTTGATTAACATGTAGGCCCTTTTGGGTTTATTTAAAAAAAATAAAATCAAAACAATTTAAATGATTTTTTACGGTAACGGTATTTTAGAGTTTAAAATAAATATTAATTTCTAATAATATTCAACTAAATCATAGAATTTAGTAAATTAAGCATTTTTAAACCTTCTTTCCAGGTTCAAGCAACTTTATAGGGCCTAAAGTAGTAATTGCATTCTACCTTAGATTTTTCCACCATACTAGTCAACTGCTTAGTGGATTCATGCCAGGTAGGTCTACTATGGAAGTTATACATTTATTGAGAGGTTTGATGGAGAAGTATAGAGAGACTAAGGAGGATCTACATATGATTTTATTGATTTAGATAAAGCATATAATAAAGTTCCAAGAGAGGTGCTATGGAGAGTTCTACATAAGAAAGGGGCTTATATTCAAGTCATTAAGGATATGTATGCAGGAGTTGTTACTTGTGTTCAAACATAAGGTGGTTTGACCAAGTATTTTCCTATTTCACTTGGATTAAATCAAGGATTAGCCTTAAGCCCATATCTTTTTGCTTTAGTTATGGATGTTCTTACTAGACATCTGCAAGAGGTTGTACCATAGCGTATGCTTTTGTTGATGATATTCTTCTTGTTGATAAGACTAGAGAGGGAGTTGAAGGTAAACTTGAATTATGGAGGTTAACTTTAGAGTTTAAAGGCTTTTGTTTGAGTAGATCTAAAGCTGAATATATAGAGTGTAATTTTAGTAGTAATAGATCTAGTAGGGGTTGGGCGATCAAGTCAATAATAAGAGTATACATTGTAGATATCTTGAGTCTATTGTTTAGAGTGATGGTGAAATAGATGGGGATATTATTAGTAGAATTCAAGTTGGATGGTTGAAATGGAGGAATGCATCAGGCTTGTTGTGTGATAGAAAAGTCCCTCTCAAACTTAGGGAAAATTCTATAAGATGGTAATGAGACCTGCAATGCTTTATGGTGTAGAGTGTTGGCCATTAAATGAGAAGCATAATACTAAGTGTTGTAGAGATGAGGATGCTCAGGTGGATGAGCGGCTTTACTCTTAGAAACAGGATACGAAACGAGCATACATGTGAACAGGTTGGAGTAGCTCCAGTGGAAGATAAGATTAGAGAGTCTCCTTAGATGGTTTGGTCACATAAACGGCAGCTTTCTGATGACCCAGTTAGGAAAGTAGATGTATTAGATTTGATATATGTTAAGAAATGTAGAGGTAGACCTAAAAAGTCTTGGTTAGAAAATATTAGAAATGACATTTCTTTATTAGATTTAGATGAGAATTTGACTCTTAACAGGACATAATGGAGAAAAGGATTCATGTAGCAGACCCTACATAGTGGGATAAAGGCTTGTTGTTGTTGTTATTGTACCAGCCAATTGCTTAGGCATTATAATGAATGATTTATTGACTGAATTTATAACTAGTAAAATGGGATTCCAAATACTTCTCATTTACTGAATGCTAATATGATTAAACATAAATAATAGTAAATAATAATTGATACGTCACCAAAAATCATCTTGAGTAGGCACTAATTTTGAGGCATATTTGAATTGAAAATTTTAAAAAGTTAAATTTGGGGCCATTTGAACTTCGATAAAAGCAAACTTACAATCAAACTGAATGTCTCAACAAGACGAAAATCAAACTTTAAAAGTTAAATTTGGGAAAATTAAGCCCTGTTGTTAGGTATAGACTGTCCTTCTATGGATGTTTGATCTTTGTACTCTCCCTCTTCTTCAACTATGAAGAAAGAAAGATCTTTGTATCACTTGCTATATAGTGAATTTTACAATGAGGCCAGACCCTGTAACTTTTTCTCTTTCTGGATTTTCTACGTAAAAAATTCTCTAGTCCTACTACTTTCATATGTACGTGCCGAATGTTTATACACTGCTAAAATGTAAAACATATACTCTATCAACTTAAATTTTCTAGCACGCAATAATAATATTGATTTAATGTTCCAAAATTCATTAAATATTCCATAATATGAATTTTCAACTTATGATATTAAGCATAATAATTTTAGCCCATCTATTTTAATCTTAAAACTGCTCCACAATCTTAATTTACTAAGAAAACTACATATTAAACATGATATTCTGAAACCATTTTCAAACTTTCTAACAACGAAATGCGTTTGAAACGTGTAAAAAAAACAACTGAAACAAATCATCGAAATAATCAAAACCGCCAAAATCAAAACTTGAAATTGGCTTGAAGTTTTTGTGATAGTTTATTACCTTGTTGATGGAAGATGCACAAAATCCACAAGAAGGAGATGAAGCTTTCAAACACTTCATGCAATCCCAATTAGTTGAAACAGACTGAAAAGCTGGGCAGGTAGAATTAGCAAAATGGGTTGATTCCACCTTACTAATATTTGGTGAATGGGTGGATGTCTGATGAAAAACTGCTGAAAGAACACCAAGTGAAAGAATAACTCCACACAAACTGAATATAAGAAGTTTCTTCCTTCCTGTTCTGTCTATGAAATAGATACTAACAATAGATCCCAAAGCATTCAAACCAGATGTTATAAGTGAGAGTGCAAGTGCTACTCGATTTGAAGCAAATCCAGCCAACTGAACTATTGCAGGACTGTAATACATAACTGTGTTTATTCCCACAAACTGTTGGAATATCTGAAGCCCCACGCCGGCAATGAGTCCTCTTCTTACTGTCTTTGTTCTGATGAGTTTTAGGAGGTTGATCTTCTCTGATGTCCCTTCTTCCCTGATCTCGGCTTCAACTGACTCTTTCAGTTCTTGAATTTCATTTCCTACTTCATTTGATGGGTAAATTTTATGAAGAATGGCTACGGCTTCCTCTTCCTTTCCCTGTTATAAACAATTTTTATAAGTAGGGCTATTAAAAAAGTTCATTGCCATGTTCAATTGTGTTCAGCTTGATAATTAGCTCAAATTTGATTAATTTGGTTTATATTTAATGAATCAAACACAAACAAAGTCCTCAGGTTCAGATCGATAACAGTTATGCTTATATATACATAAGAATATGCATACATATATGTCCATGCATAATTTTATATATTTTTGTGCATATACACATATAAATTGTATATATTCATGTTCATTTTTTTATATTTTCCTAGATGTATGTACATATAAGTGATGCCATGAATTTGCTATAATTTATAAATAATTTTTAAGTAAACTTTTTATTCATGAGCAGTTCATGTTTGACTCGATAAGTTAAGGAGCCAAACACAAATAAAATTTTTTTGGCTTGTTTGTTTAACGAGTCAAGCCAACAACACTTGAGCTCAATCAAGCTCACATCATTTATACCCTTATTTATAAGCTACTCAAATGAGCCAATAGAAAATGCATTGCAAGTTTTTTATATAATTGTTGTAATCTTTCTAAAAATTAATAACCTTTCTATAAAGCCACCGAGGTGATTCAGGTAGATATGCCATCAAAATGAATTGGAGCAATGCAGGAACTCCAGCAATTCCAAGCATCCATCTCCATGTGCCAGGTGCCTGATCAAGTAAAAGCAGTGTCACAAGGTTTACTTCTATAGGGAAAATTGAAGTTATTTTATTATATATAATTGAATTTTTTTGTGTTGGATTTGAAATAATGTTGATGAAGTTATTTCACAGTTCATCTTTTCCATAAATTTGTTGAAACAAAAAAGCAACTTCTACTTTTTTATTGCATTTGCTTGGTAACAAACCAAACAACCTCTAAGTAGCAGAATGAAGTAAATGATCAAAAAGTTTCCTAGACTTTTTATGTGCATTCATTATAATCCTATATTTGGCCTGCCAACTTACCGAATTTGAACAAATTTTGGTTCTATTGTCAAATTCGTCTTTCTTTGGACGGGAAGTAGTGAAAGGAAGATTTCCATGAAGGCATTTTAGACTTATAAAGACTAATCTCATTAGTTTGAGCTTGTATTAAGCAGTGAGATTGGACAATCTTATTAATTTGAGCTAGAATGAAATAGTAAGATTAATCCTAAAACATCCAAAATATCCTCATGAAAAGCTTGAAACCACAAGTTTTATCCAAATAAATGACAAAATTGATGAAAAAGCCAATTTAACTTTTGCAAGTTGACTAAATTGAACTCTTAAAAGAACTTACGATTAAATTGGACATATCTAAAAAGTCTAGGAATTATTTTGATCATTTACTCTAGCAAAATGTTATCTCATGATTATGTTTCAAATTGTTTGATCACACATACCTTGGTGAAGGCCAAGTTGATGAGGTAGGACAGGAACTGGCCTCCTGTAATAAGGAAGCCATTGGTGCTGACAAGAGCTCCTCGGATTTTCGCAGGTGAAGCTTCTGATATATATAGTGGTGAAGTCATCGAAGCCATTCCGACTCCGAGACCAACGAAAACACGACCTAGGATGAGGAGTTTAGGGCTATTAGCAGAAGCCATGACCACTGCCCCAATGAAGAAGAGGAAATCAGCAACCAAGAGAGAAATTCTCCTTCCAAATCTATCATTTACCCATCCACCTACTGCTGCTCCTATGATTGCACCTGCAATTGCCGTGCTTACAATAATCTCCTGTGATCAAAAAGAGAATTATGAAGTCATGATAAGCTAAAATCTCATTTTATGAGAAGAATGCAAGCAATGACTTAACCCGTGAACAATATAAAAGTAAGATTTGGATGATCAGTCGAAACATTTCGTTATATTGAAATACTTGTTTATAGCAAACAATCATGTGACCAGGTAGATTGAAGGAAACAACATTCAACAATTTCTTTTTTGAGGTGATTCAAATTCTTGGCTTTTATTTGATGGGCAAGAGAAATGAGAGGGAAAAAAAATGATTTAGAATATTACGACAAAATTTTTATTAGTAAATTATTAGGACCCCAACACCGGTAATGCAGATAATATAAAGAAGGGGGATTACATATATAACACTTTATTTCATGCTATTTACATATCTTAACACCTAAAATTTTAATATTACATGCCTACCACCCATAGAACAAATATGAGTGCATGAAATGAAATATTAAGGCGAGTAATGTGAGGATGTCCACTACTTTGGCTATTCATAAGGCGAGAAAGTTGAGAGTCATAGCTCATTAACTTCATATTACATGCCCTATTTCTCCTGAAGGGGGAGTATTTATATAAGACAGACAGCTAATCACTCTTCAAAACATAATAAAAACCAAATAACTATTAATCACATATGAACTATCAAGACAACAACAACCCATTGACTCAATCTTAACAGCCTATTACAATTATAACCTTAATAGAAATCCATTGAATGTGCTTTAAGATTGTTGTAATGTGAGTTTTTATTCATTACCCCTCTATTGCTGACGTCTTACAGAAAATTCAATATTTTTGACACTCGTCCTAATCAATTTTTATTGAAATAACAATTTTCCCAATCAATCTCAGCAGCTTTCAAAACTTGAAAAATTTTCTGGTAGGTAAGTTTCATATATTTGCAAGAAAATCTTTGATATATAAAACTTTTCAGATCAGATTATAAATATGGAAATTTTCTTTCATAACTGACCCTTTTGACTGCTCCAATTGTCTATTTCTGCAACCGAGATTATACAATGTCTAATAAGAAGCTAAAATTGAAAAAAAGTCAAAATGAATTCAAAGGCCATGACATTTCATTACCTGCAGCCATGTTTTCCTGTCGACTTCCGAAAAATCGTCTCGGATATAAAGCAATGCTCCGGAAATGACCCCTGCAAATAAATAATCACAGAGAAATAAATCAAATGAATTTTTAGTAAGTTCAAATTCAATAAATAATTTTTTTGGGAGGTGAAGGATCAGAAGAAAATACTACAGAGATTTATTTTCCGGTTACTGGTATGGAAAAGAATTTCTAAGAATGATTAAAGCAGACAAAGTAGTAAATAAGTTTAAAAACTGAAATTTGATGTGAAATTAAAACGGAAAACAGGCCTGTATCATAGCCAAAGAGAAGTCCACCGATCCCAGCAGAGAAGGCCAGTCTAAGAACATACGGGTTCTTCCATGCGAGGGAGAAACACTCCTTGAAAGCTGAAGGATCTGAATCAGGCAATCCTCCTTCCATGGTTCTTCCCCTTTGCCCAAAATAAAATCTATCAATTTTTAAACAAACAAAAGAAAAATCTATCAGGAATCAATGAGGCATTTAGTGAAATTTGAGCCATAAAATAGAGGAGAAATAATGATAGAATGGAAATTGGCTTTGAATTCTGTACTCTGTGGAACAATTGCCCAGTTCCTGCGGCAAGTGAGTGACACAGAGAAAGCGAGAGAGACTCTGAAGGAGATGTTTTATTTAAAGAAGAAAATTTAGAATATTTCCGTTGGAGGATTTCTTCTTCATCCACTTCGCAGCCGCCACAGCTCTTTGTAACGGTGCTTTTTATCATAAGAAATTAATTTTTATGAAAATTATTGTGGTTTTCTCCCCCCCAAAAAATATATTGTGGTTGTTATAAAATTTTATTTTTAAAAAAGAAATTTTTATGTTTATCACATATTAATAAATTTTTATTATAATTTTTAAAAAAATAATATCAAAATAAAAATATAACATTTATATAAAAAAATAAAATAGTGAAAAATTGTAAGGTCAAATGCTGTGCTGTATAAGAGAAGAGAAAGAACTGTTGCCAGAAAAAAAAAAATTATGAGGTGCTTAAATAAATGTAAAGCTTCATATGCTTAATTTATGTATTATTATATATTATTATGTACTATGGTATATAAATTATTAATTATAAAAATATATTTCAATGTAAGCGTGTAAATGAGACAAATTTGAGAGTATAAATTTCTATTGGGGCATATTTATGTAAATGAGTTAAAATATAAGCCCTGTTTGGAATTAGTTTAATTTTTCGTTTTTCTTATTTAAAATAAAATATTTTTTTTAGTGTGCTTTATAATTATTTTATTTTTTATTTTTATAAATAATAAAATTATTTTTAAAAATATTTAAAATAATTTAATAGATTTTGAGTATTTTTAATAGTAACTATCACAATCAATCATTACTAGTAACATCTTTGATCATTAGAAACCACCACCATCATCATATAAACAAAAATATTCAATATTCAATTAAAATATATATTATTTTATTTCATATCGAAATATTTAAAAAATAAAAAAATCCCAATCACCCCCTTAGTTTCAGCTGATTTTGCTTACTGAACTCATTCACCCACATCTAATTTAGAGTTTTATGCATATCTAAATCCTTCATAGTAAAAGAATACTAATTAGAGAGAATTTGAAAAGTGAATGGGTCATGAACATCTATTTTGAAATAGTTTTCTTTTTTAATTTGAAAATTTTTAAATTTAAAATTAGCATGAAACATATGTCCTTCAAGGATTTCAATTTTTTAAATCTTTTAATTAATTTTTTTCTCTTTTAAAATACAGAGGAATTATTATAGGGCCACTTGGGATTTTTATTTTATTTTATTCATATTTTTTGACATAAAATAAAATATATTTAGCATCTAAAACGTACGCTATTTTAATTTTTTATTGAATAGCAAATAAGTTAATTTTATGTGAAGGTGGCATCAGTGGGAGCGATTATTCTGTGCGGACACCGGACGGGAGAACTGTCCCCGATTCCCCTTGATATCGAGTGCGGTACCGAGCTGTACTTTGCTCGGTACAGGTCGGTACCGAGCTCGATATCGAGCTCAGTACACTTTCTAGGTGACGTGGCGCATTTTTATTTGCCTCTGGACGTCGTCCGGACTCCGCACCTAATAATTTCACCATCAGTGGGGTAGTGATGGAGGTTGACCGGGCGATGATGGAAATGGTGGCTAACAAGAATGGTGGCTGTGGCAACATCCTGGAGTGATAGTTGTTTTTTAAAAATACACAAAATATCTCAAACTTGTTTCGAGTATTTTTTTTTAATATTATTTATTTTTTTAAAATAAAAATGTAAATAATAAAAAACAAACTAAATAGATGTGTTTTTAAGTAAAATAAAAATGAAAACTAAAAAATAGTCCAAAAATGGCCTTAAAATATTTCAAAATATTTTAAGAGCCTGATATTGATATTAAAGAGGGACAAAATTATTTCAGATATATTTTAGATGGGATGGGACCTAAAATCATTGATTTTTTTTTTTTCACATTAGTGTTATACATAAATAATTTATGCTGCTCTTATTTGAATGCAAATATAATAAGTTTAAGTCTAATACTAAGCTATTTTTTAAAGATATTATTGTATTTTCAAATTATTTTTACCCTTGTATTGGCTTATTTAATTTTTATAGCAAAATTATAACTTAAATTTCACATGAGTTTTTATTATAAACTAGAACATTTGTGGCGTTAGAGATTTTAATATTTTAATTTTGTACAAAGATTCAACATGTATAGGTCAAAATTGTAAGAGACACTAGAACGTTTCATGTGAAAAATCCAAAAAGATAAAAGTCATAGGGTCTAACCTCGTTACAATAATCCATTATATAATTCTAAATGCAAAAATTTGTGCTTCTCTATAACTTGAGAAGATGGGATTACACAATTGATAATAATTATTTGATTTTTTTTATAAAGATTATAGAAATCAGGTCTCCAGAGGCGGATTATTGAAGTTTGATAATAAGGTTAGATATTAGTTGTCAATTCATTATAGTTGACTGATAGAAGTCAAATAATTGTGATAACAATTCTTGATGGCGGTCCTCAATGGTGATCATTGAAAAATACAATAAAGTTTTTTATCTCTCTCAACATTTGGAACATCTCTCAAGTAGAAAATGAAGCCTTATTTAGTCTTTTTGAGAGAGGAATTTTGATAAATTTGGATAAAATAAAAAATATTTCATCGAAGAATCCATATTAATCTCCTTAATCATAAATAATTTATCAAACATTTGGGCTCTTTAATAATGTCAGAATTAAATGATCTTGGGCTTGTTTTACTCATCTAACCAAGTCGCTCTATTTGACTTTTAGCAAGCAAAATTTGGAGACTATTTTATCCTTCGATTAATATGCAGAATTAAGTTTTTAGTTTTATTTCAAGCTCTTAATATGAGCTTATTTTAAGCCAGATTGTAGGGGTGTCAATATTGGACTCGACCCGAAAACCCGACCCGAAAATTTCGGGTTTGGGTTGACCCGAACCCGAAACGGGTCGGGTTCGGGTTGACCCGTTGACCCGAAAATGACCCATTTTTGACCCGAAAATCCATTTTGACCCGGCAACCCGAGATTGACCCATTTCTGACCCGATTTTGACCCGAAAAGCGGAGATTGACCCGTTTCTGACCCGAAAAATAGCAGTTTTTTTATTGGAACCGGATCATTTGGGCCGGGTCGGGTTGACCCGGACCCGACCCGTGACCCGAAATTGACACCTCTGGCAGATTGGATCATTTTGTGGTGTCAATGGATTCGACTTGTCAAAACATTACTATAAGTGTTGAATTCATAGTGTGTATGGTCCTATATTTAATTCTAAAAGTTATCAAATCAAATATCACCTCAAAATTCATGCTAATTAAACAAATTGTATGAGAATGTATTGTTTTTCCTTATTTTTAGACAACGAAGTTTGTATCATTCAAAAATATATAAAAAAACTTAAAAAAAAACTTTACATCATAAAATTATAATTTTGTAAAATTTGTGAGACATGTCTGCTCCTTGAATGCCAACAATGATCTCCCCTAATGATTGTAAATTAACTAAAATCTCTTTAATTATAATATCACATTTTCGTTAAATCATCACATTGATTGAAGCAAAAATTACAAAATTGTTTTGCTCTAAATTCTTAAAATTTGATTGAATTTGATCGCACAAGCTTTGCTGGACTTTGAAAGTGCCAAATTGAGTCTAAAATGTGAAGAAACTAGTCCTTGGGGGAGGGGGGCTAAAAATGCTAGAATAGCTCTAATAATTTGGACTGAATTGGGCTTGCTAGGATTTTTTCTGTTTTTTATTTTATTTTTAAGGGAATATTTTCTCTTTTATTGAGATTGTTTTTTTTTTTTTTCATAATTACAAATTTTATAATTTTTGCTCCCTCTCTTTAAGTATAAATACCCTCTCACAGAAGGTGGAGATTTTCTCCTCCCCTTCTTGTAATCTCTAAGTATTTCTCTTAAGAGAGAATTTCATTTATCTTATATAGGCACTATGTAATTTTCACTTCACAGACTTTGGCAAAATACTAGGTCAGATAGGTTGTTAGTATTCCACTTACTCGAGTACTCATCCACCAAAAGTAATGAATTGTTTTTTGAAGTTGTGAGAGAAATTTAAATCTCTCAATTTTTTTTGTAGGTTATAATTCTACCTCCTAAAAAAGGCTTAATATTGCTTTGCATAAGCGAAATATTCTCTCTTTAAAAGTTCTTCTGTTTTCTTTATCAAAAATACTAAATCACCATACGGTCAGCGTTATCGATAACACTTAATATTTTCAATATTTGTGGTAGAGCTCCACTCTTCCTCTCGAAGGAGAGTTGATTATCTTCGTTTTGAGATATTATGATTTTTTTTAAAAAAATACCCTATTTGAAAAATTCAGTTTCCTCTCAATGGGAGATAATTATTATTAAAATTTGATGCAGCTATGTAATGCAAAGGAGATGATGAAGAAAAGTACACTAATTCTTAGAATTTGACTTTAGTGTGTTAATATTTGGTATTAATATTACTTATTCCAAACACCAGCATTGGAATTGAAGTTATTATAATCATTTAAGATGTGTTAAATATGAAATAAAATTTGAATCTGACATCAAACTTTAAAACAAAAAGAGCTTGCTTGTTGAAATTTGATGTATGAGTTTGGAGATTTACTATGTTGAAATTAATCATGTAAATTTAATAATTATATATATGGATTTGTATATTTACGTTTGTATAAACTTGACCAATGTTGACAATTGATTTGTTAGAAGTAATGAACTCTATATATTTGTATAAGAGTAAATCTTATGTGTGAGAAATTGCCCCCAAAGGAGACTTTAATCTTTTATGTCTTTGAGCCATACTTGAAATCTTCAAGATATTGCCTCCCAGTTGAAGCATAATAATATTTATTTTTTAAGACCTTCTGAGGCTTACACCTTTTGAGGTTTTTTAAGAATTAAAGAAACATGTATCTTCTAAGACTTTTAGCAATTTGAGATTTTCATAGAAATAAAAAAAAATATGCCTTTTAAGAATTTTAACCTTTTGAAGTTTTTTTGTGTACTCATATCTTCTAAGACTTCTAAAATCTTAATATTTTTAAAAAATTGAAAAAAAAAAAAAAAAAACTATATCTTCTAAAACATTTGCCTTATGATATTTTGTGGAACTGGATAAATCCATATGTATTGAGGCTTTTAGGTGTTTGATATTTTTGGTGTGAATGTACTTCTAAAACTTATGCATTTTAAGGTTTTGGAAGAGCCGGAGGAACTTATACCTTTTGATGTCTATTCCTTCTAAGATTATTAGAGAACAATAGAAACTTATAATTTTAACTTTCTAAGATTTTTAGTGTATATGAACCTTTGGTGGAGGCTTATGCCTTTTAAAATTTTTAATATATCTATACATTTTAGGGTTATTCCCTTTGAGAGTTCTGATATATATGTACCTTTTTAGGACTATGACTTTTGATATTTTGATATATATCTTGTAATATCCCATAATCTAATTTGAAAGAATTATTAATTTTATCTTTTATAATTACAACAGTCAGGGCTATCCAAATTCTTTTATCAATAATATAAATTAATAGCAAAAATGTTTCTATTGATTAAAAATATCAATATACATCTGTATTCTTACTCTAAAAATATATACAATAGCCATGAGTTAAACAATCACAACATACAGTTTATCTTCTCCTGGCTACAAAAGAATAACTAAACAAAATAATAAAAAAATCATGGAGGATCTTGTAGCTGATCAGTTTCACACTCCTGACCCTCTTCCCTAGCCTAAAATCATTTAAATCATATATAATGAGCTAAAAAACTCAGCAAGTCACTAAATACTATAACTAAACTCAAAGCACGATAAAAAAAAAGTATACATGTCATTAGTCAGTTCAAAATAATAACAATCAGTATGATCATGAATCAATACATGAATAGTAAAATTCTTGCATCAAAAGTAAAATTTGTGAAACAATATAATAATATGGTATAGATGCTAGCAAAATAATACAATATAGAAACAATGTAATTTGTAAACCATTAAACCAATAAGTCAGTATGGGTATCAAATTGATAAAGCAATTACTGTAATAATATTGTCAAATCAATAAAAAAATCATATAAATTAGTAAAACGGAAACATTTATAATAACTATCGAAATCATATCTTTGCAGTAAAATCTTATAAGCATATACTGAAAGTACGAGATGCGCCAAGAGGGGGGGGGGGGGTGAATTGGTATTTTAAAAAATTCAACCCTACACAAGAGTTCTAATTTTTTTTATTTTTAAAAGATAACTCAACAAATAACGTGCGGAAGCAAGTACAACGGTCACAACGATGATATTGATAATTCAATTTTAAATTTCACAACGCAAGATTTAAATCATGATTTTTCACCAAGCAATTTAATGTACTAATTAAGAGCATGAAAAGTAAAATGCGATAAACAGGAAAAAACACACCAGAGATTTTTATAGTGGTTTGGTCACTTGACTTACGTCCACTCCCCGGAGTCCTCTACTCCGGGACTTGCACTAGTAAAAGTTGACTCTCCATTTGCCCCCACAACAAGGTGGAGAAGCCTTTACAATACTCACTTTTACCTCCCTCGGTGCGGCGGAATACCAAACACTATGTCACTCTCCTGGTGACGGCAGCAGACCTTCTCCTTTTTCTCCCTCCTGGAGATGGCAGAGTACCTTGACGATGTTGATCTTGAAGTGACTCTTCCCTCGAGAACTTTCTCGAAGCTTCCCAAAGCCACAAGAGGAGCAAAGCATGCAGCTAGCTTGGAGCCACCGTGTGATCCCCTCACACTACTTCTCCCTCACGCTCAAGCTCACCTTCACCTTCCTCTCTCAAGCCCTGGATCTCTCCAAAAACTTCTCTCTAACGAATCCCCTTCTTTCCTCAAAGCCTCTCACAGCAAAAGGATAGATCAACAACTTCTTAAAAAAAAATTTAATTTGTTTTTATATCATGCTTCAGAAAACCCTAAAAGTTTTAACTTTTGCGTTTCTGTTCGTACAGTACGATCTATAATCGTACAGTACGATCAGTTCAATTACAGCTCCGTCCAGTACGAGTACAGACGAACAGTTATCGAATTTTATACATATCGTACTGTACGATATGTATATCGTACAGGATGATACTGTTGATTCGTACTGTTCGTACAGGACGAACTGTGGGACGATCCTTGGGACGAAAGAATTCGTCTCTGTTAGTCATCCAGCACTCCTTCAGTCGTACAGTACGATTAGTGTTTTTCAGAATATCGTCCTGTACGATACGAATTTCGTCCAGGACGAATAGAACAAAAATTTCTTGGTTTCGTCTGGTACGATCGATGGGATGAATGAAATCATCTCTGTCAGTCGTACGTTACGATATATGATCGTACAGTACGATCGACTTTTAAATTAGAAACCAATGTTTATTTCCTGATTAGGGAGATAATTTTGGTAAGTATTAATTAATCGTACAGTACGATAAGAATCGTACAGTACGATTAGTTTAGGAAATCAAAATTAAGAACTTACCAAACTTATTCTGGCGGCTAGGGTTTCTCCATTGTATCTTATCGTACAGTACGATAGGTATCGTACAGTATGATTAGATCATAAATTTAATCATCTGAAAATTAGCCGTTAGCCTGAGTATTTTTAATTAATCGTACAGTACGATATTAAATCGTACAGTACGATATTCTTTTAAAAAAAATTTTAACACATTTAAAACACTTCTCCCCCTGTGTGTGTGCATGGTTGCTCCTTTCACATGCATGCTTCTGTGGCAGACTCAAGAAAATAAAAATAAAGAAATAAAAATTACAGACTTTTCAACATCCTATTCTACCCGGTTTGAGTCTCCAGTAACCTTGAGCAGTGTGCATCTGACCTGAAATGTTAGTGCTCATATACAAGGATTAAGCATTTGTAATCTAAAGGAAGTCTATATGAATTCAGTAAGTATTAGTTGTCACCATCACAATTAAGTGCTCGGGATCCTGGATTTCAACATATACACATGATATTTAACTATTATATATCAATATCAATCAATATTTTATATCACATATTCAGTAATAAGAATCATGTACTGAGTAATAATAAATTTATAAATAGTTAATTAATAGTAATATTAATAACAGTATCATCAGTATCCATAAAAATGGTTACAGTAATAGTAAAATAGTATTTTAACAGCAACAGTAATAAATAGAATAATAAAACAGAGTAAATCAGTAAAGTAGCATGCATTCTAATAATCACACTAAATAAATAAGAAGTTATAGCTTGTGCAGTGTATTTTCAATAATCAGTAGTTAGTAGCCATTGGCTCAATAAACAGTCATCACTCTTTATCTGTTGGTACATTAATAACTCTTTATAACTCCTAATTAGTGAATCACATGATTCAATAGAGGATAACACCAAACCAACATATTTAAAGGAAAGATTGTTATCCCACAATCATATATAGGTCAGTTAGTCTCTAGCCAACATTGATAAAACTAGACTTTACTTATCCTTACACATACTATTATCATGGTATTATAATAGTAATAGCAACAAATTATTACCCAATCACATACTCATATTCATTCACAAAACTTGCATTACTAGTATGCTTGTAAAAATATACCAAAATCTCTATTCTTTGTAAATTGTACTAAATACAATAACTAACATTTTACTCAATAAAATTATAAAATTAACTTGTCAACATATCCAAAATAATCATTGCTATTTATATATAAAAAGTTATGCGATAAAAGTTCACTAAATATGGAAAAAATGTAATAAAATCAATTATGTGGAAATTCAATGGTCAAAATTAAAATCTTTGAAAATAAGAATAGGATAAAACTCACATACCACAATCCGAGCAGTTTTCACAAAAGCAGTGAAATGGATCGACAATCATAATGCAAACTTTCTCTTTCCTCCTTCCCTCCTTCCTTGTATAGTAAGCTAGAGTTGCTGGGTGAGGGGGCGAGTGATTGGAGAGAAATAGGTTTTAATTTGTATAAAAATTTATTTTAATGCATACTGTTGCAACGCCACTACCCAGCACTACAGCGCTGTATGCTAAATTTAAAATTACTATAGAATAGAGCCTTCAATATAGTGGTGGCAACTTTTATCACTGCTATGCTTACAAGGCAGTGCTGCAGAATACTCAAGCTCAGCACCACAGTACTCCAGTTCAAATAAAAATTTATATTTTCCATTTTAAATTTATTTAAAAATTTCAGGTTGTTACAATTTACCAACCTTAAAAAAATATCATCCTCAACATTTCTTCTAAGGATTCGAGCATAAAGCCAGTATAAAATAAATTCCTTCAAAAATAAATCCATATCACAACTAAAATCAAATCAAAATATAATCAAAGCTCATTGAAGGATTTACATCAACCCAGTAATCACTTTCTTAGATAGTCATACACTTCATTCAATTACATGTCATTCACTTATACAATGGAATGCTATGTCAATCAATCATTTAAAATAAATTTCTTACTAGTTATACTCTCTTGTTGTAGTCTATCTTCCTAATATTGTAAGTTATACACTCATGACATCACTATAGTAGGTTATATCGGTAGGAGCACTAATAGCTCTATCATTGGCCCTATTCTTAAATCTTTCATTATATACTCTCGATCCTACAGTCCTCTGTCCTTCAGTCTGCCTAGGCTGTCTTGCTCTAGAATTAGTTCTTTATTTCTAAAGATAATTTATGTTAAGTGAAAAATATACTTATTTTTATTGTGTTAAATTCCAATAAAAATATTTATTTTAGTTGATGTTGTGCAGGAATGTCTCAGAAAAAAAAAGAAAAAAATTTACAAAGTCAGAATCAACTATGCAACACCCCAAATATCAGTGTCGGTAAGCCTTCAATACCCCGATGTCAAAACCATACATTATAACACCAAATTCTAAAAAAAATTAATTTAATTTAGGGCCTTCATGGAATAATTATCATCACCGCAATGTTATTAGCACCTCAACGCCACAAAAGGAACACCGCAATGCTCTACGCTCTATCAAAATTGTCAATAATTCAAACTTAAAGTGCAAACCTCTAAAGCACCACAACACCAAAAGATAAGAAAAGCACTATAGTGGCCAATCTTCTACAATGTCATAGCAGAGTAGTTATGAAAGGAAGCACAACACCAAATTGGCCATACATCATGCATGGTCAATCCAATGCTACAGCTGAGTTAATTTAGAAGTGTAAAGGTGCTAGTTCATATTTTAACACCGCGGTGCCACCCTGTCGAGTTTCACGGTGCTTGAGTATATTTATGCAAAAATAAAAAGTTATTTTTGTGCTTTTTTATGAGTCTATCCTAAAGTTCATAGAGAGAGACTAGAGGATAGTGAGATAAGTTTAGTGGAGTGGATGGTCATTCTTATAGTTGGCAAAATAACACTTAAGAGTGGAAAAGAGTGTGGAAAGTCAAGATGTAAGGAGGGTTCGCTTCTAGGAGACTCCCACCTATAGTATCTATTTGGGATTCTTTATTCCAGGTGATATTTTCTTCATCTTTTCTATTTGTAACTTTTTTTAAGCAAGTAATAAAAAATATTTTTCTCCAAATTTTTTCTATGGCTTGCTAAACTTCTTATTTTGGGATGATGATGTGAATAATCTGTGTTTATCCTAATATAGACTCTTGTATGTAAAGGTGAATAATTATTCTCAATTTCTCTTAGGCTTAATTTAGTTTATGCAATGACCATATATAAAGTTAAAAACTAGTGTGATACATTACTTCTATAGAGGAATGTTAAAATAATTAGGAGAATTTAGATGGAATGCTTTTATACCTAGATATTGGAAGAGCAAGATTCTAGATTTTATGGAGACAATATCATTATAGAAAGACCATAAACCTTTCTTTACACCTTTATAAGCTCAATAGAGATCTAAGGGTACATATGCTCTGATCCACAACTATTATAAATGAGTCTGGTTAGGAAAACATAGGTTCATTCACTATCATTAGCCCAAAACATCTTTAATTATATGTATCTTCACTATTTTATGCATTTCTCAGTAGTTATAATATTTTCCCTTTTTTTCACTGCATAGGATAAATTTAACAGCTTGAGTGGATAATACTAGAGTCAGTTGTAGCATCATATTTTCTCATGGGATTGACACTCTCTCATACACCTTATTACTTGATCGGCACATACAATTGTCTTATTTAGGAGCTTATAAAATATATATTCATAATAGCAAGTCAATTCATAATAAGTAGATAGATTGCCCGCCCACACACTAATTTTTTTGGGGCCGTTACCAGGGAAATAATTTATGTTTTTGTAATTATCTTTATGTTATCAAAAAAAGCTATATATTTAATGCTACTTAATTTATTTTAGTATTTATTATTATGTTGTCATTAGTGAAACTGTGAACTTATTTTTGTTTTCATAATTATTATTTTCAAGTTGTTATATTGCATTTTATTTCCTATTTATTGTTGTTGTATACATAGTAGATCCAGTAAAGGACCATTATTATTTGAACTAGAAATAGAAATAACCCTTAAAAAAATTTAAAAAACTAAACATATTTTAGTTGTAGGAATATCCAAACGAAATACAATCAGAACCATCATAGACCTCTTAGGGAGTATGCTAATCCCTTAGTTGATAAAATTCATCAGAGTATCAATCGATCTACTATCCAAGAAAATACTTTTGAGCTGAAACCTATAATTATCCAAATGGTTCAGAACTCTTAGTTTGGAAGAACTCCTTTTAGGGATCTCAACTTATATTTAGCGAGTTTTTTTAGAAATTTACACAACATTTAAGTATAATGGACTCAGTAATGATTCTATTAGACTTTATGTATTTCCATTTTCTCTAAAGGACAAAGATAAAATATGGTTGAATTCCTTGCCACCAGGCTCCATAATCACTTGGAATTATTTGGCACATAAGTTCCTAGCTAAGTACTTTCCATCTTCCAAAATTGCTAAGCTTAGGAATGCTATTACTTCATTTTCCCAATTTGATGGAGAGTCAATTTATGAGAGCTAGGAAAAATTTAAGGAGATGCTTAGAAAGTGCTCTCATCATGCTTTGCTAGATTGGTTGGTGATTCAAACTTTTTATAATTGGCTTGTAGAATCCCTTAGGTTAATAATTGATGTAGCTTCCAAATGATCTTTAATGTTAAAATCTTTTGATGAGGCTTATGACTTGATAGAGAAAATGACAACTAATAACTTTTGGTTCTGATAGGGTGAATCCTAAGAGAGTAGCCAGTGTTTATGGGTCAGATGTTTTACCTATTTATATTGCTCAAGCAACTTCCATATTCAAGAAGTTAGATAATCTTGGAGTTAGTTTAGTATTGAGATCATCTCTGCATTTGGAAAATAATGATTTGAATTTTACTAGTGAGTCTAATGCTCAAGGGGTTGAGAATGTGAATGTTATTAGAAATAAAATAATCCATATTTAAATACATACAATCCAGGTTGGAAGAACCATCCTAATTTTAGTTGGAGTAAAAATAATAGTGGAAATTAATGAAATTCAAGTAAGCCTAATTTTACAGAACCTTGGAATAACCCTTAACATCCTACAGTGAACCTTAGAACCTTTTATCCCCCAAGCTTTAATCAGAATAATCAATTCAAAAATAGGAAGACACCTTTTGAGGATTTAGTGCTTCAGATGGGAAACCAATTGTAGAGTCAAGATGCTAGCCTTAGAAATATAGAAAATAAAGGCTAGCATTAATCAAGGTTGATATTTTTTGATTAATAGTAAATCTCATCCGCTAGACTAATTTAAGCATATTTTTATTTTTAGTATTTTGGTCTAATCATTTCGGATGATACATGTATGGTCCTGGACTATTCATTATAATCATGCCTAAATTAGTCGGGTGATTAAGGAAGCAATCGAGGATTGATTGATCGATCATATCATCCTGGACAATCGTAAGATCATCTTGGATGATCAATTATAAATCCTCATCATCCAATATATCTCACCTGGATGACCCGAACTATGTACCTGATGATATTTCTGTTTTGAACTAATCGTATAGGAAGATAGCTTTATCATCCTAGACGATCAGTTATTTTGAAATCGTCTAATATAGTTGTCCTGGACGACTCGAACTATATGCCGGATGATATTGTGCTTTTTTAAACTAATCATACAGGATGATATAGATGTCATCCTGGATGATCAAGTCATTTTTTTTAGATCATCCATACTTTTCTCTTGGATGTCCTAAACTATATGTTGGATAATATTCCTGATTTAGAACTAATCTTCTAAGATGATCATAGAATCATCCGAGATGATCATAACGAACCATGTCTTCTAGTCGTCCAGAGGAACCAAATCATACAGGCCAAAAGGGGCTAATGTACACTGATCATCCAGGATGATCATATGATCGTCCTGGATGATATTTGACGGTAAGTTAAAATTTAGGGTAATTTTTGAGCCCTTCTATTTAAGATCTCTTATTTGCTACTGTTGAGATCTTTTGTTACTATCCTCACCTGAGAGAGTCTTGAGAGGGAGAGGGAGATCTTAGAGAGAGAGAGAGAATCTTATGAGGGGGAGTTTGTGAGGTGTTCACAAAGGTTACTCCAAGTAAGGATTTGAGTCATCATCTCCAGTCATCGTCCTTTGTCCCTTGGTGTCACTGTGGGAAGGATCGTTAGTAAGAAGATCAAGGTTCTCTGCCAACTTCAGGAGGAAGCGAAAGGAGGTAAGGTTCTCTGCCTGCTTTAGGAGGAAGCAAAAGGAGGTAAAATTCTCTGCCTGCTTCAGGAGGAAGCAAAAGGAGTTGGGGTTCTCTGCCTCATCGAGTTGGTAAAAAGGAGTTTTTATAAAGGCTTCTCCGCCTTGGTGTGCGAAAAGGAGAGTCACTGAGTTTTAGTGTAATACCTGGAGGGGAGGCTCTAGAGAGTGGATGTAGGTCAAGTTGATCGAACCACTATAAAATCTGGTGTGTTCGTTCTTTTATTATTCTACTTTTAATTTTTGCACTTTATTTTTCTGTGGATGATCATGTGATTAAAGTTATTATTTTGGTTGATTAATCATCTCCATATCAATGTGTTATTATAATTATTTTAAAATATTCAAAAAGATTTTCAAGATCGATTTTGCTTAAGAATTTTTAAAACTACCAATTCACCCCCCCTCTTGGTTAGCCTCGGGCTAGTTCATAAGGGCTTAACATCCCTAACGAATTTTCAAGTGGTATCAGAGAGGGATTCATAAAATCAAGTTTTGAAAAACTTTTGAATTTGATCCATGGCTAACTTTGGTAATAAAAACACTGTAGAAGGGTATTTCATTACTCAACCACCCTTGTTTGATAACATACCTTTTGATTTCTAGAAAACTTGCATGTCCACCTTTTTATAGTTGATTGATTATTATATGTAAATGCTTGTTAAAGATGATTATGATACACCTTATAGACTTATTGATGGTATTAAAATTGAACTTTCTTTTACTGAATGGACTCATGATGATAGAACTTAGCACAACTGAATGCAAAATATTTAAATTATTTTTTCTGTGCACTAAAATCTGAAGATTACATGCGCGTGTTGACTTGTACAACTGGTAAAGAAATCTAGGATAGATTATGTATCACTTATGAAGGCACAACTGAAGTTAAGAAATCTAGGTTGAATATTTTACTTCATAACTATGAACTCTTTCGCATGAAACCTAGTGAGTCAATATCTGAAATGTATACTTGGTTTACATAAATTGTCACTTCCCTGCATGCCTTAGGAAGAGAACTCACTAACTATAAGAAAGTTAACAAAATTCTGAGATATTTTTCTTCTTCCTATGATGCCACGATAACTGTGATCACTGAATCTAAGGATTTAAACACTTAATCTATTGATAACTAACTTGGATCACTCATTGCTTACGAGCAAGGAGTGAACCAAAGATAACTTGATGCAGGTGAGAAAAAGAAGGAGAAAACTGTGGTGCTGAAAGCTAATGATATGGATACTGATTGTTTTGGGTCTAAAAGTGATGATGTTACCTTAATTACTAGGAAATTCAAAAGCTTTCTAAGGAAGAAACACAAGAACTATAAAAAATGGAACCAAGGTAAGACTAGCAAAAATTCTAAAGGTTCTTCTGATACAATTTACTTTGAATACAGGAAGCCAGGTTATATAAAAGCTAATTATCCTACACTTAAGGCTCACTTAAGTAAGGAGAAGGATGAGGAGAAGCCCAAGCTCAGGAAGGATAAGAAATGGATTCAAAAGACTTTTTGGGTGAATTCTGCATCTAACTCCTCTGAGACTGAAGCTGAAGAGGAGACTACAAACTTGTGTTTGATGGAAGATGAACATCTTAATCAGTCTGACCAAGAAGAGGTATGTAAATTAACCTATAATTAATTACTTAATCTTTATGAGAAAATTCATTCATCGTATAGGAAACTTAAGAAAATACATGCTAGCATGAAATTGGAATTCTTGAACCTACAAAAAGAGTATGAAGTTTTATTTAAAGATCATTCCTTACTTGATAGAAATCATATGTCATTATTTGATACATTTGATGAGTTAAATAAAAAGCATTCTGATTTGATTATTGAGCATGATTCATTAAAAGCATCGGATGTTGAATTAGAAGCAGCATTCAATGAATTAGAAACTCATGCATTTAATGTAGAGAGTAGGGAGCATACATTAAGAGTTGAAAGTTTAATTCTTGATAGTTAAATAAATTTTTTGATGCTGAATTAACTACTCTTATGAAAAATAAGCAACTACCGTCACTTGAAGAATTTCATACAAAGTCATCACAGCATGTATCTTCTAAACCTAGGACGAGGCACTATCACCCACGTAGATTAGTAAATCCTTTTCTTGGAGTTAGATATTTCTCTTGTAGCATATTAGGACATATCTCCCATAATTGTAGTGTTCACTATAGTACATATTGGGTGTGGAGGCCTAAATTATATGATTCATAGTATAACACACATGTATTATATTCTTCTATCCATAAGAAGGAACTTAAACTTGTTTGGGTTTCTAAATCTAACGTTTGATTTTTTTATAAGGGGTGCTCTCACACAAGACCTCATGAGAGCATATGGTACCTAGATAGCGGATGCTCAAGGCATATGACTGGAGATACAAATTAATTCATTTTGCTGGAGGCCAGGCTTGGAGGCAAGGTCACTCTTGAAGACAACACCACTAGAAAAGTGGTGGGTGCATGTATAATTGGAAACTTCAAGAACCTTTTGATTGAAAATATTTTGCTTATAGATGGACTAAAATACAACTTGTTCAGCATCAATCAACTTTGTGACAAAGGGTTCAGGATAAAGTTTTTGGCAAACACTTACATTATCAGCTTAAATAATAACACTATTTTGTAGGGCAAGAGGATCAATAATATTTATATACTTGATTTAAATAATATTGCGTGTACTACATCAATCTGCTAAAAAACTACTACTGATGAGTCTTGGCTGTGGCATAGGAAGTTATGTCATGCCAGCATGAAAGCCCTTAGAAGAGTAACCCAAAAGGACTTAGTTAGAGGTGTCCCCAAGCTTAAGTTCACTAAGGACCACCTGTGTGATGCCTGTCAACTAGGAAAATAAATCCAATCCTCTTTCCACTCTATTAAGGACATCAACACCTCTAGACCTTTAAAAGTCCTTTACATGGATCTATTTGGACCCATTAGCACTGCCAGCTTAGGGGGAAAAGTTTATGGATTTATGATTATTGATGACTACTCAAGGTTCACTTGGATTAGGTTTCTGTCACATAAAATTGAGTCATTTGTTGAATTTAAATCTTTCTCCACTTGGATTCAGAAGGAGTTAGGTTATAAGATCTTGACCATCCATAGTGATCATGGTGGAGAGTTTAAAAATATGAAATTTGAAACTTTTTATATGGAATAAGGGACTATCCATAAGTTTTCAGCTCCTAGGACCCCTCAGTAGAATGGGGTAACTGAAAGAAAGAACAGGACCTTAGTGGAATCCGCTAGAGCCATGCTTGCTAAGTATTCACTTCCAAAATATTTTTGGATAGAAGAAATGAACATAGCCTGTTATGTGTTGAATATGGTGAATGTTAGATCCAAATTGAATAAGACACCTTAAAAGATAACTAAGGGTAGAACTCCAAACCTGTCCCACCTCCATGTCTTTGGTTGTAAGGTTTTCATTCTTAATAATGGGAAATCATGCTTAGAAAAATTTGACCTAAAACCTGATGAAGGAGTGTTCTTAGGATATTCAAGTATAGGGAAATCCTTTAGAGTGTTTAACAGGAGGACATTGGTTATGGAGTAGACTACTCATGTAGTGTTTGATAAATTTGATCATAAGAGGTCTAGAGCTGAGGAAGAAGATGAAATAGGAGAGATTACCTGAGGAGTAGAAACTGTAAATCTGGAGGAAAGGATAGAATCTAAAAACACTTTGCCTAGAGATTGGAGATATTCTTTGAGTCATCCTAAATAGTTGATCTTCGGAGACCCTTCTGAAGGTGTTAGAACTAAGTATGAACTTAGAAAGGAAGTAAATCATTCTACCTTTATATTAATGACTGAACCCACCAACATCAATAAAGCCATTTCTGATAAATTTTGGATCTTAACTATGCATGAAGAACTTAACTAATTTATGAGGAATGATGTTTGGGAGTTGGTAGAAAGACCTATGGATCAAAGTGTAGTAGGAACCAAATGGGTCTTCAAGAATAAAATGAATGATTCTGGTGTGGTGGTTAAGAATAAGGTAAGATTGGTGGCTAAGAGGTACAACCAATTAGAAGGGGTTAATTTTTAGGAGACATTTGCCCCTGTATCTAGATTAGAAGCCATTAGAGTGCTACTAGCCTTTGCCTGTTATAAGGGATTTAAGGTTTTTCAAATGGAAGTCAAGAGCACCTTTTTAAATGGGGTAATAAAAGAAGATGTGTTTGTAGAGCAACCCCTAGGTTTTGAGAGTTTTCAATATTCAAATCATGCTAATAAATTAAAAAAGACATTATATTGATTAAAACAGGCACCCAAAGCTTGATATGAGAGGCTTAGCACATTCCTACTAGAAAAGAAGTTTGTTAAGAGGAGCGTAGACACCACCCTTTTCTAAGGAAAGTAGGAGATGATTACTCATTATTTATATCTTTATTGATGATATACTTTTTAAATCTTTTGATCAAAATTTATGTGATTATTTCTCTAAAATAATGAGTAGAGAGTTTGAGATGAATATGATGGGAGAATTGTCCTACTTTTTAGGGTTTAGCATAAGGCAAATGGATGATGAAACTTTTCTTAATCAATCAAAGTACACTAAGGACATCTTGAAAAAATATAAAATGGATAAAGCCAAGCCAATAAACACTCCCATGAGCTCTAGTGTCCAGTTAGATAAGGATTCAAATGAAAAATCTGTTGATCAAAAGAAGTACAGAGGAATAATTGGATCACTATTTTACTTGACTAGCTGACCTGATATAATGTTTAATGTTTATCTCTATACTAAATTTCAAGCTGATCCTAAAGAATCCCACCTAACTGCAGTTAATAGAATCCTTAGATATCTCTTAGGGACCTAAAACTTAAGAATATTGTATCCTAGGCATACACCTCTTTTAAAATTATTGAATATTCTGATTCTAATTTTATAGGATGTAGGATGAATAGAAAGAGTACTTCTAGAACTTGTTAATTTATAGGATAGTCCTTAGTTTCGTGGTCCAGTAGAAAATAAAACTCTATTACACTTTCTACTGCTGAAGCTGAGTACATTGCCTTAGGAAGTTGTGTGACCCAAGTCCTTTAGTTGAAGCAATAAATTGGATTACCTGTTGACACAATTTCAATTTTATGTGATAATACTACTTCCATCTATATCTCTAAGAATCCTATCTAATATTCAATAACCGAATACATTGATATAATGTATCACTTCATTAGGAACTATGTTACAAATGGGGACATTGAGTTACATCATGTAGTAACTGAAAATTAACTGGCTGACATCTTTACTAAACCACTGGCCTTTGATGCATTGAGCATTTTAAGGACCAGATTGGGTGTGATTGACATAAATACATGAATTTGATGATTACTGAATTTTGAATTTTCTATTTATTATTTATTTTTCTTTTGGTTTTTGTTTGATTTGATTGTCTATTTCTTCTTGATTTTTATTTTCCTACTAAATTTCCTTTGTTTGATATGCTTATAAGATTTGGTTATTTCTTTTTATGCACTTTTCTCTTGATTTTTGATTTACTGCTTATTTTCTTCAGAATTAGATCATTGCTCTCTACTGTTGATAAATTGAATTTCTTACTGAGAGTTTTGCCTTATTTTTATTTAGAAGCTTGTAAACAGTGATTGACTTCTCTAAAATAGTTAATGGGAAGAAACATTGATGATTATTTCTCTTCCTCTAACTCCTTTAATGATATATTTTTCTTATTGAATAGAAATCTTTTTCAAAATTAAAAAGGCTGGACTTTGAAATAGAGATCTTTTTATCTTCCTACAGTAATCTATCTCATATGAGTAGTATTTCCAAATCATTGAATCACTTTCAGGTTTTCTTAATCAAGTGGTTATATCTATTAGATGAGAATGATTCTATTTTAAGGATTACGGTTCCTTATCTAAAAGAGTGATTCTTCTCTTTTTCTCTTATATCTGGAAAATAATCTCATAACTGAGAGTCTTTTAGAGATTTTGAAAGAAAGGAAGCTTGCAAAAGAAGCACAAAGTGTGCCAACCAATTAAAAAAAGAGGCACAAAATGAGCCTAACACTGAAAAGATATGTAATATTTGTCAGTAGAATTGAAAAGATACACAAAGTGTATCTACAATCAAAAGATGCATAAAGTGCACCATAAAATTAAAAAAGAGGCACAAAATAAGCTCACAAAGAAATAAGCTTCCTCCTCTTTCAGATCTTTAAAAAATCTTAGAAGAATTCATGTATCACTTAATATATTCAAACTCTTGAGAGTCAAAATCATGATTTTTGATTCTCTAATTTGCAATACTATTGCATCAGATATTTTTTCTAGAATGAAGTATGAAAGGATCACATTTTCTATCTAGCTTCTTCTTTTTTTAATTAGATTTTGTTTCAAAGGATTTGAACCTGTAAGTTGTCTGAGGTAGGAGTTATGAAAATTAATTTTCTAACTTTTTTGGATTTCAGCCCGTCGATTTCTTCTTATCGACTTTTGAATTGAAAATTAAGAAAAAATTCTGATTTATTGGAGCAGATCGATTAAAAAATTATTATTATTATTTTTGGTTGTTTCCTCGTTTTTACTTATTTTTGTTTTTTCTGTCTTTGCTTTGATTTAGATTTTTTTGTGATTTTTGGGTCCCTCCTACTCCTAGTTTGTTTAGTTTTTCCTGTTTGTTTTTCTGTGATGTTTTTATAGTATCTATATATATTCTTCTGTGTTTTTTCTATTTCCACCTTTTTGAGATGTCAAAAGAGGGAGTAGTTTATGTTATTAAGTATTTTGGGTTGTTATACTTTTAAGTTATTAGTGTTCAGTATTGTTGTACTATTTACCGGTGCTAATAGAATTTGTGTTGCTTAGTTTTCCTTACTCTGTGTGGTATTTTGTTTGTGTTGCTAAGTATTTTTGGGTTATTGTACTTTTTAAGTTATTAGTGTCCAGTGTCATTATACTATTTGCCTATGCTAATAGAATTTGTGTTACTTTATTTTCCTTACTATGTATTTTATTTGTTGAATTGGAAATTATCTAACAAATATTTGTCATCATCAAAAAGGGGAAGATTATTGTAAATCTGGATTCAGTGTTTATAATTTTGATGATAATAAATATTTCTATTTCTATTTGATTGCCTAACCTTTCAGGTCCACAAGATCAAGTGTAATTCAAATCAGCTCAAGATCAGGGGTATTTGTGTCCAAATGTATTTTTTTCTTTTTCTTGAGTCAAATGTAATGTAATGGATCCCCAAGCTAAGAAACCTTGCACACATATACTCAAGGGGAGAATTTTAATGAGTTAGAGTTTCTATTCTATTTTGATCATATCATCCTGGACGATCCATTAAAAATAGAAACCCTAATTAGGGCAATCATGTTAAGTTGGTTTGATTAAGCAGATCATCCTGGACTATCATCCCATTATATAGGATGATATGCTCAAATCAAAAAATCTCAGCCGCTAGACTAATTTAGGCATATTTTTATTTTTAGTATTTTGGTCTAATCATCCTAGATCATATGTGTATCATCCTAAATGATTCATTACAATCATACCTAAATTAGCCAGGTGATTAAGAAAAGCAATCGAGGATTGATTGATAGATCACATCATCCTGGACGATCGTAAGATCATTCTAGACGATCAATTATAAATCCTCATCGTCCAATATATCTCACCTAGATGACCTAAACTATGTGCCAGATGATATTGCCATTTTAAACTAGTCATATAAGATGATAGCTCTATCATACTAGACGATCAATTATTTTGAAATCGTCCAACACAGTTATCTTGGACGACCCAAACTATATGCCAAACGATATTGGGTATTTTTGAACTAATTATATAGGATGGTATAGATATCAGCCTGGATGATTAAGTCATTTTCTTTAGATCATCCAGAATTTTCTCTTGGACGTCCCGAACTATACGCTTGATGATATTTCTGATTTATAACTAATCATCCAGGATGATCACAGAATCATCCCGGATGATCATAACAAATCATATCTTCTAATCGTCTAGAGGAACCAGATCATCAAGGCTAAAAGGGGTTGATTTACACTGATCGTACAAGATGACTGCATTATTATCCTGGATGATCTTTGACAGCAAGTTAAAATTTAGGGCAATTTTTGAGCACTTCTATTTAAGATCTCTTATTTGCTACTGTTGAGATCTTTTGCCCCTGTCCTCACTTGAGAGAGTCTTGAGAGGGAGAGGGAGAGCTTGTAGAGAGAGAGAGAGAGAATCTTATGAGGGGGAGTTTGTGAGGTGTTCATAAAGGTTACTCCAAGTAAAGATTTGAGTCATTGTCTCCAATCATTGTCCCTTATCCCTTGGGGTCTCTGTGGGAAGGATTGTTAGCAAGAAGATCAAGGTTCTCTACCTGCTTCAGGAGGAAGCAAAAGGAGGTAAGGTTCTCTGCCTGCTTCAGGAGGAAGCGAAAGGAGGTAAGGTTCTCTGCTTGCTTTAGGAGGAAGTAAAAGGAGTCTGGGTTCTCTGCCTCACCGGGTTAGTGAAAAGGAGTTTTTGTAAAGGCTACTTTGCCGTGCTGTGGGAACAAAAGGAGAGTCACTGAGTTTTAGTGCAATACCTGGAGGGGAGGCTCCGGGGAGTGGATGTAGGTCAAGTTGAATGAACTATTATAAAATCTGGTGTGTTTGTTCTTTTATTGTTCTACTTTTAATTTCTACACTTTACTTTTCTGTGGATGATCGTGTGATTAAAGTTATTATTTTGTTTGATTAATTATCTCCACATTAACGTGCTATTGCAATTATTTTAAAATATTCAAAAAGATTTTCAAGATCCTTTTTGCTTAAAAATTTTTAAAACTACCAATTCACCCCCCCCCCTCTTGGTTAGCCTCGGGCTAGTTCATAAGGGCTTAACATCCCTAACAAACTTTCAAAAAAGATTTAGGAGAATCTTATAAAAAAAGATTAAACTCAGGAGAAAATTATGGTAGAAAATTCTGTAGTGCATGACTCACTTAAGGAACAATCTGAACCTATTAAAGAAGATAAAAGACTTATTAGCAAAGTTGTAGAGCAACCCCCACCACTCTTTTCTTAGAGGCTGATTAATCGAAATATGGATAATAATTCTCTAAGGTTTTTGAAAGTATTTAAAAAGTTAAGCATTAACATACCCTTCTCTGAAGCCTTAGAGTAGATGACCGCTTATGTTAAATTTCTGAAAGACATCCTTAATAAGAAAAGAAAACTATGGGAATTTAAAATTGTAGCATTAATTGAGGAATATAATACTATTATACAAAATAAGTTGCTAAAAAAGTTGAGGGATCCTGATAATTTTACCATTCATATGACTATAAAAGATAAATTTTATGGGAGACTATTCTGTGATCTAGGATCCAACATGAATTTTATACCTTTATCCATTTTTCAAAGATTAGTTTTAGGAGATGTTCAACCCATTAATATCACCTTCAACTTGCTGATAGATCATTTACTTATCCTAAGGGGGTGGTAGACGATGTTCTTGTTAAGTTAGATAAGTTTATCTTCCCTTTACATTTTATTTTCTTAGATATGGAGGAGGATAGAGAAATACCCATTATTTTAGGGAGACCTTTCTTAGCAACTGGTAGGGCTATGATATATATTTATAAGGGGGAATTGAATATGAAAATATAAGACCAAGAAGTGACTATAAATGTGCTTAAGTCCATGAAATTCCCTAGTGATAAGAACAAGGATTATTTTAGTGTTGATTTGGAAGAGATTATTGTTGAGAATTTTAAGGGATATCTATTAGCAAAAGGACTTTTTATGAATCTTTGGAGGAAAATTGTGAGAGTTTGGAAAAATCTATTCAATTTGTTGAAGAAACTTCTGGGAGGTTCGGGAGAGATTTAAAACCTTGGATACCTCATCTTTGGGTAGAACTTTAAGACAATCTATATATGAAGCACCTATTTTAGAGCTTAAAGCCCTTCCTAACCATCTTAAGTATACCTTTTTGGATAGTAATTCAACTTTGTATGTCATTATTTCTATTTGTTTGAAAAAAATGTTAGGAAGGCAAGGTATTAGGATTCTAGGTGATTATAGGAAAGCTTTTGGATGGACCATAGCTAACATTAAAGGAATTATCCCATCATTGTATATGCAAAGGATTTTAATGGAAGAAAATTTCTTACCAAAACCTGACCCATAAAGATGATTGAACCCATCCATGAAGGAAGTAGTTTAGAAGGAAATCCTTAGATGATTTGATGTATGAATTGTTTACCCTATTTCTAATAGTGCTTGGGTGAGTCATATTTATTGTGTCCCTAGAAAGGGTGGTTTGATAGTAGTGTCCAATGAACATAATGAGCTCATTCCCACTGGGATAGTCACTGGTTGGAGAATTTGTATAGAATATAGGAAGCTGAAAAAAGCTACTAGAAAAGATTATATTCCCTTATCATTTCTTGACTAGATGTTAGATAGGTTGGCAGGACACTATTTCTATTATTTCCTAGATGGATACTCAGGGTACCACTAGAATCTTATAGCTCTTAAGGACCAAGACAAAACCACCTTCATTAGTCCCTATGAGACATTTACCTTTAGAAGGATGGCCTTTAGTTTATGCAATGCTCCTGTAACTTTTTGACGATGTATATCTATTTTTTTAGATTTAATAGAGCAGGGCATTGAAATTTTATGGAATATTTTTTAATTTTTGGAACTACTTTGATTCTTATCTTGATCATCTAATAACTCTACTTAAAATATATGTGGAAATAAATCTGTTGAATTGGGAAAAGTGTCAATTCATTGTGACTGAAGGAATTGTGTTGGGATATAAGATTTCTAAGAAGGGGTTAAAGGTGAACAAGGCTAAAGTACGGGTTATAGAAAAGTTGTCACTACCAACTTCAGTTAAAGGCATTAGGAGTTTTTAGAATTTGTTGGGTTTTATAAGAGATTCATCAAGGATTTTTTCAAAATTTTAAAACTATTGTGTTATTTATTGGAAAAGGATGTTCCATTTATGTTTAATTCTGCATGTCAAAATGACTTTAAAATTTTAAAATAGTACTTAATCAATGCACCTATTATTGTTGCACCAGATTGGTCGTTACATTTTGAATTAATGTGTGATGTTAGTTATTATGTTGTAGGCATTGTTCTTAAATAAAGGAAAGACAAAAGGTATTATGTTAGTTTTTATGCTAGTAAAACTTTAAATGCCGCATAATGTAATTATACTACTACTAAAAAAGAACCACTACCTATTATCTTTGTGTTTGATAAATTTTTGTCTTATTTGATTAGCATGAAAGTTCTAGTGTACGCATATCATTCTACAATCAAATTTCCTATGACAAAAGGATACTAAATCAAGATTAGTGAGGTAAATACTTTATTGCAAGAATTTGATGTAGAAATCTTAGACAGGAAAGGAACTGAGAACTAGATTGTTGATAATCTTTTAAGAACTATATTTGAAAAACAATCATCTCATGAAATTTACATTAATGAATATTTTTCTGATGACTAGTTCTTTTTTTTGCATATGAGTAGATTGCCTTGGTTTGCTAATATTATGAATTTTATTGTCAATGGTGCGATTCCTTTTTACTTATCATTTACTAAAAAAATGTGCGTTTTTGTATGATGCCAAATATTTCTTTTAGGGTGAGCCATATTTATTTAGAAAATGTAATGATCAAATCATTAAGAGATGTGTCCCTAAGATTGAAATATAACCTATAATTAGAGATGCTTGATTCACGTTATTGAGGACATTTTGGAGGATGTAGAATTTTTTGTAAAATTCTTCAATCACGACTCTATTGGCCTACTTTATTTAAAGTTGTTAATGATGATGTTAAAAAGTATGATTGATACCAAAGAGAAAGAAATATCACTAGAAGAAATGACATGCCCTTAAATTATATTTTGGAAGTTAAATTATTTGATGTTTGGGGAATTGATTTCATGGGTCCATTGTGCAATCCCTTGGATGCTAATATATTTTAATTGTTATTGACTATATATAGAAATTGCTTGAAGGAGTGGCAACCCTAAAATTGATGCTCATATAAAACTTAAAATTTTTTTAAAAAATAGTTTTTCTAGATTTAGAATGCCTAGAGTTTTAATTAGTGATTAGGAAAATTACTTCTGTAATAAAAGAATAGAAGCAGTAATAACTAAGTATGGTATCTAGCATAGGATTGCATTATCTTATCATCCCCAAACTAGTGGCTAAGCTGAAATTAGTAATAGGGAGATTAAAATAATTTTGGAGAAAATGGTGAGTTCTAATAGAAATGAATGGGCTATAAGGTTGGATGATGCATTATGGGCCCATTAAATTATTTTTAAAACTCGTATTGGAATGCCTCTCTATCACTTAGTCTTTGAAAAGCTTGTCACCTTTCATCGGAATTAAAAAATAAAGCATTTTGGGTGGTCAAAGAATTAAATTTTAATCTTAAGGAAGCCACAAAAAAAAGATTAATTCAGTTAAATGAAGTGGAGGAATTTAGAAGTGAAGCTTATGTAAATGCTGGGATCTATAAGGAATGAATAAAAATTTGGCAAGATCATAAGCTTTTTAAGAAAGAATTCACCCTTGGATAAAAGGTACTATTATTCAATTCAAGATTAAAATTATTTCCTGGGAAGCTCAAGTCCAGGTGATCTCGACCATTCACTATTTCTAAGGTGTTTCCTTATGGTGTTGTAAAGATTCAGGACAAAAATACTTCCCAAATTTGTAAACTTAATGGGCATAGTTTGAAACCTTATTTTGGAGGGGACATAGATTGTTTAAGCACCATTGTTGAGTTGGCATATCCTAAATAGAAATGTTTGGCAAAGTTTGGCTGAACACTAAAAACTTAGTGCTGATGGGGAGAAATCCAAATTTGTTAAGTGTTCTTATGTATTTTATTAGCCTTTCTAGTACTTTGCTTTGCCTATTTTGTGTGCACTTTATTATATTTTGTTTGTTATTATTAATTATGTTATTGGCTAAATATTTCAATTAGCTTAAATTTTCTACTTGCTTAATTGTTGTAATAATCTCTTTTAATTGCATTTTGATAGCTTAAATTTAACACTGCCGTTGCCAGGTCCCAAGTCCTGGCTGAGAAAAGTGGAGGGTTGCGTTAGGTAGTCGACAGCCAGCGTAAAACTTGTCGAATAATAATGACATGAATCCTTTAAGAAATTGTGTTAATGCTAGGGCGTCCCCTGGAAGCGACGCATTGTATGGCCTGAATACAGTGACAAGTGTGCAAGGGCCGTTGCACCGCCGCCCGGGTGCAGTGTTAAATAGGCAAGGGTTACCACATCAAGGACGGATGTGGGCAAAGAAGCTAGTCCATGAAACTAAAATTAGGATAGGAACTTGGAATATAGGTTCCCTTACAGGAAAATTAATGGAATTAATAGATATTATGATTCATAGGAAGATAAATATTCTGTGCATTCAGGAAACTAAATGGGTTGGAGAGAAGGCTAAGGAGATTGATAGTTTAGGATTTAAACTTTGGTATTCGGGTAGGAGTCGTACTAGAAATGGTGTAGGTGTGATTTTAGATAAGAGTTTGAAGGATAATGTTATAAATATTAATAGAATTGGAGATAGAATTATAGCTTTTAAGATTGTTGTTGATGCTAAGATTGTTAACATTATAAGTGCTTATGCTCCTCAAGTGGGTTTGGATATGGATTCAAAATTAAAATTTTGGAATGACTTAGAAGAATTAATACAAAAGATACCTCTTGAAGAAAGAATTTTTATTGGAGGAGATTTAAATGGACATGTTGGTAGAGAGGTAGATGATTTTAAAAGCATTCATGGTGGCCATGGGTTTGGAACGACAAATGAAGGTGGTAAGTCCATCTTAGATTTTTGTTTAGCTTATGATTTTTTAATTGCTAATACATTATTTAAGAAAAGGAATGAGCATCTCATTACTTATAAAAATGGATATAGTACAACTCAGATTGATTATTTTCTTATAAGGAAATTAGATCGTTTAGATTGCAAAGATTGTAAAATTATTCCGAGTGAAAACTTGTGTACCCAACATCGTTTATTAGTTTTGGACTTGAAGATAATGGGGAAGAAATTAAAAAATAAAGTAAAACGTTTTCCTAGGATTAGATGGGGGCATTTAAAGAATATTAACAAAAATATTTTTGAGAGTAAGATTTTAGATCTTAAGATTTTGTCTGTGCATGAGGATGCTAATGTTATGTGGGAAAAAGTGGCTAGTAATATTAAGAATATTGCAAAAGATGTGCTTGGAGTTTCAAAGGGAAAAGCTCCTAATAGTAAAAATAGTTGGTGGTGGAATCCAAATGTGCAAGTAAAGATTAAAAATAAGAAGATTTGTTATAAAAATTGGTTTAATTGTAAAAATTCTGATAATTGGAAATTATATAAAGAGGCACGTAAGGAGTCTAAGAAAGCAATATGTGATGCAAAGAGTTTAGCTTTTAGTGATTTATATAATAGATTAGATACTAAGGAGGGAGAAAGATATATGTATAAGCTAGCCAAACAAAGAGATAGGAGTAGTAAGGATTTAGTTCAAGTGAAGTGTATTAAGGATGAAGATCAAAAAGTACTTTTTTTAGAAGATGATATTCAACAAAGGTGGATGAGATATTTTGCTAAACTTTTTAATGAAGAATGTGAAAATAAAATTGACTGTAGTGACCTTAGCACCTTAAATGAAAATAAAGATTTCTGTTTTTATCGGCGTATTAGTAAAACCAAAGTTAGAGAGGCTTTAAAGAAAATGAAGGGTGGAAAAGCTGTTGGACCTGATGATATTCCAATAGAGGTGTGGAAATGCTTAGGAGATGAAGGAATTTCTTGGCTTACTAAACTTTTTAATACTATTTTGAAGACTAAAAAGATGCCAGATGAGTGGAGAATGAGTGTGTTAATCCCTATTTTTAAGAATAAAGGTGATGCACAAGATTGTGCGAATTATAGAGGAATTAAGTTAATGTGTCATACTTTAAAACTATGGGAACGAGTTATGGAGCATAGGTTGCGGCGTGATACTAATGTTTCTCAAAATCAATTTGGATTTATGCCGGGTAGGTCTACTATGGAAGCCATACATTTATTAAGAGGTTTGATGGAGAAATATAGAGAGAATAAGGAGGATTTACATATGATATTTATTGATTTAGAAAAAGCATATGATAAAGTTCCAAGAGAAGTGCTATGGAGAGTTCTTGAAAAGAAAGAAGTTAATAACGCTTATATTCAAATCATTAAAGATATGTATGCAGGAGCTATTACTTGTGTTCAAACACAAGGTGGTTTGACCAAGTATTTTCCTATTTCGGTTGGATTACACCAAGGATCAGCCTTAAGCCCATATCTTTTTGCTTTAGTCATCGATGTTCTCACTAGACATTTGCAAGAGGATGTACCTTGGTGTATGCTTTTTGCTGATGATATTCTTCTTGTTGATAAGACTAGAGAGGGAGTTGAAGGTAAACTAGAATTGTGGAGGTCAACCTTAGAGTCTAAAGGTTTTCGCTTGAGTAGATCTAAAACGGAATATATGGAGTGTAATTTTAGTAATAATAGACCTAGTGAGGGCATTGTGACTTTGGCCGATCAAGTCATTAATAAGAGTACACGTTTTAGATATCTTGGATCTATTGTTCAGAGTGATGGTGATATTGATGGGGATATTATCAGCAGAATCCAAGTTGGATGGTTGAAGTGGAGGAATGCATCGGGCTTATTGTGTGATAGAAAAGTACCCCTCAAACTTAAGGGAAAATTCTATAAGATGGTGGTGAGACCTGCAATGCTTTATGGTGCTGAATGTTGGCCATTAAAAGAGAAGCATAATTCTAAGTTAAGTGTTGCAGAGATGAGGATGCTCAGGTGGATGAGTGGCTTTACCCTTAGAGATAGGATACGAAATGAGCATATTCGTGAAAAGGTTGGAGTAGCTCCAGTGGAAGATAAGATTAGAGAGAGTCGCCTTAGATGGTTTGGTCACGTAAAACGGCGGCCTCCCGATGACCCGGTTAGAAAAGTAGAGGTCTTAGATTTGACTTATGTTAAGAAAGGTAGAGGTAGACCTAAAAAGACTTTGTTAGAAAATATTAGAAATGATCTTTCTTTATTAGATTTAAACGAGAATTTGACTTTTAATAGGACACAATGGAGAAAAAGGATTCATGTAGCCGACCCCACGTAGTGGGATAAAGGCTTGATGTTGTTGTTGTATTGGAGCAAAATTAAAATTAAAATTAAAAATTTCTTAAAATTAAGAATAATACAAAACAATAGGTGCTTGATTGAATGAACAAACAAATTAATTCTTAATTTAACTATCATAACAAATAACTAAGAAAAGTGTCTCAATTAATACTTCGCATTGAACTTAAATGCTATATCACCAAAGCACTAACTATTGGTTACAAGATTGCATAACTATGTTTAGAAAAAGGAAGTACTTATATTAATTTTTAAAACTCATTATAAATTCAAATATGGAAATAGTGAACTTATAACAATTCTTACATAATTCCAATCTAGGATCACTTGAAGGAATAAAGTTAATCAGATATTCAAAATTATTATTTTAGTACTCATGAGCATTAAAATAAAGAACTAAAATACAAGAAGATCAAAAGAAAGAAAGAAAAATCCAAAGCAAAATGAGTGCTATAACATTAAAAATTGGTATCTATGATGACTGAATTCCCAAAGGATTCTAATATTTAATTTAGAAAGGAGAGTGTAAGTGAGCTAGTAATTATGAAGGTCTATAAATGAAATTTTAAATTTAACTAATGTACAACCAATTGCTAAATGATAAACCATGAAATCTAAATTAGTAATCAAATTGCAGTTACTCTTGTAGTATTTGAGTTCAATTTGGATATTAATAAAGATGATTCATTACGATGTTTTGTTCATGATTGTTTAAATTAAAATTGTCACAATTTTATCATTGCAATTTATATCTAAATAGTGAAGTGTCATCTTACATTTTAATCATTTTAACTTGCAAATTTTTATTTAAAATAATGAATTAATCAAATGGTTCAAACACATTGTTTGAGGACAAGTAATAGCTTAAGTTAGGGGAGAAATTTGTTAAGTGAAAATTATACTTATTTTTAATGTATTAAATTCCAGTAAAAATGTTTATTTTATTTAATTTTGTACATGAATGTCTCAGGAAAAAGATGAAAATTTGCAGAGGTAAAATCAACACTGTAGAGCCCAAAATATTAATGCCACAACACCTTTAAATCCATGAAACTAGAACCATACATTGCACCACCAGAGTCTTGAGAAAATTACATTTAATTTTGTAGCCCAATGGAATAAATGTTAGTGCCCCAGTGCTATGTGCTCCTCAGTGCCACCAGAGAACAGCATAGTGCTTTACAATATGTCAAATTTGTAAATAATTCAACGCTAAAGTGACAACCTCTGGAGCATTGCAACTCCAAAAGATGAGACAAGCATCACAATGCCCAATCTTTTGTAGTGCCATGGTGGAGCAATTATGAAAGGAAGCACCACTTTAAATCAACCAAACATCGCACCGAGATAGCCAAACATTGTGTTGGGTCAGCCCAATGCCATAGGGGAGCCAATTTAGTAGCACTGAGGTGCTAATTCATATTTTAATGCTGGGGCGTCACCCTGTTGAGTGCCACAGTTCTTGAGTCTATTTATGTAAAATATATACAACTTTTTTTTGTGCTTTTCTATTAGTCAATCCTAGAGTCCATAGAGAGAGACCGGGAGATAAAGAGATACATTTAGTGGAGTGGTTGGGCATCCTTATAGTGAGCAAAACAACACTTAGGAGTGGAGTGGATTGTAGAATGTGAAGGTCTAAGGAGGGATTCACTCTGGGGAGACTCCATTTATAGCATCTATTTGGGATTCTCTAATCCATGTGATATTTTGTTCATCTTTTCTATTTATACATTTTTGTAAGTAAGTAATGAAAAGTGTTTTGCTCCAAAATTTTTTATGGCTGGCTAAACTTCTTATTTTGGATTGATGATATGAATAATCTGTATCCAAATATAGACTCTTATATATACATATGAATAATTGTTCTCAATTTCTTAAATGTTCAAAAGAGGCTGTTAAACCTTTTTGAATTGCCCTAAGTACACTAATAAAGGGGGGGGGGGGGGGGGAATTGGTTATTTAAAAATTTCTTTTTCAAAACCTTTTTCTTTTTACAAATGATGTTAAACAAAAACACAAGTAAAAGCAAATATCAATGAACCAAATAAAATTTATATATTTTTATTTTATAAAATGAATGGAATTTTTTTTCCTTTTTTCTGTTCTCAAAATTTTAATTTTATTTTTCCTTGCTCATAGAAATCCATCCAAAATAATCACAATACCATTATCATAGATTTGCAAGAAGATAATATTATGAAAATTAAAATGTGATAAATAAAAGTGCTAAAGAAAAGAAACGAGCACAAAAAAAATTTTATAGTGGTTCGGTCAACCTTAACCTACGTCCACTTCACGGAGTCCTCATCTCCAGGTATTGCACTAGACTTTTAGTGACTCTCATTTAGCCCCCACAACATGGCGGAGATGCTTTTATAAATCATATCGATCCTTCCATGCTGCAGCTAAGAACCTGAATCCTTTTCACCTTCTTGGTGAGGCAGAGAACCTGAATCCTTTGTACCCTCTTGGTGAGGTAGAGAACTCAGGATCCTTTTCACCCTTGTGGTGAGGCAGAGAAATTGAATCCTTTTCACCCTCCTAGCAAAGTAGAGAACTTATAATCTTTTTCACCCTCATAGTGAGGCTGAGAACCCACGATATTTGGCCTTGAAGACTTTTCCCCTCGAGGCTTCCCTTAAGATTAATGAGGACATGAAGGAACTTAGGTAGAAGCTTCCTTGGAGAAACCGCATGAAAACCCCCTCACACTACTTCTACCCCACACATATCTACTCCCCCTCTTCCTCTTAAAACTCCATGATCTCTCAAGAAGACAAAGCTCTCACATAGAACTCCCACAGAATTCTCTCAACAACTAAAGAATCTTCTAGAGTCTCTTGTGAAAGTTTAAATATAAGGCTTCTTCCAAAAAACCTAATTTTTTTTAAGTTAGCCATTTTTGATCATATAGTACGATATAGGATCGTACAATACAATTAGTTTAATACATCTTGTTAGTACTATACAATGAATAATGGTATGTATGATTAGTTCAAATATTTGCATTGATCATCCAGTATGATATCAAGGGTTGTAAAGTATAATTAGCTCAATCAAATAGTATTTTCATCATGTATGATGGCTGGGGATTAAATATCATCCTGGGAGCTAATCAGGTTATATTATATGAATTAGGACATCGTACAATACAAAATGAAATCTAAATTAATCCTGATTTGATAGCTTAATTATAGGGTTAAATTAAGCAAAATTTAACTACATAATCCAATATAATTATAATTATACAATACGATTAGTTCTATTTTTAAAATTTAAAATATTACCTAATTTAAGATTGGTGGTAGAGTTCTTAATTTCTATATATTACTCTATATAATTTGGGTCATACAGTATGATTAGTTCAAATTTAAATTATCTTAATTAAATATTCTAATGAAGATATTTGACTTAAGAAACATAAAAATAAATAAATGAAAAAACCAAACATTTTTAAAAACATCAAACCTATTCTACCCAGTCTTGAGTCGATCCTTGATTGCACGATGTATGGTGTACCTTAAATATTTAGTGCTCACATAAAAGGTATGCAATAGTAATACCAGAAGAAATAAATTAACAATCCAATACTATTTGTTATCATCATTATCATGCTTGGGATCCTGGGTTGTTACATTTATCTCTTGGTTAATTTAATTTATTGAATGACAATGTATAAAATTAAAAACTAGTGTGATACATTGCCTCAATGGAGGAATGTTAATTAGAAGAATTAAGATGGAATGCTTTCATATCTAACATAGGATGATTAGGATTCTAGGTTCTATGGATATAGTATTATTGTAGAAAGGTTATAAACCTTTCTTTACACCTTTACAAGCTCAATAAAGATCTAAAGATGGATATGCTTTGATCCATAATTATTGTAGATGAGTCTGCTTAGAAAAACATAGATTCATTCACTATTATTAGCCCTAACATCATTATTTATGTGTATTTATATTATTTTCTATATTTCTTTGTAATTATAATATTTACCCTTTATTTCATTAAATAGGATAAATTCAGTAGCTTGAGTTGATAGTATTAGAGTTAGTTATAACACCATATTTTCTAATGAGATCAAAACTCTCTCAAATATTTTATTACTTAATTGGAACGTGCACTTGCATTATTTGGGAGCTTATAGAACAAATATTCATAATAACAAGCCAATTCATAAGTAGATAGCTCATCCGTACACCAATTTACTATATTATGACCTTGCTGTCCGCAACAAATATATCTTCTTATTAATAAATAGTATTGGAAAATAAATGCTAAGTAGATTTAGTGTGCTCTCCTATTTTGTAATTGAATACTTAATTGAGAATATTGTACCATCTTGAAAGACAAACATGATATTCTACAATAAATTTTAAAGCTAAGCTAAGGTTTTAGAAAATTATATTTCTAAACTCAAACACAATTCAAAGAATAACATATCATCTCAGAACATGAAATTCTTTAGAAAGTGTTTGAAAAGAGAAATGGATTTTAAAAATCCAACCAGTCTTATAATAAGAATAAATAAGGAGAATAATATATCATCAAGAGAGATGAATATAGTATTCTATAAAGAATTTAAAAGTATGAATGGGTTTCAAAAAATGCACTATTTCTAAGATAAAATACGATAAGTAGAATATTGTATCTTCTGGGGAGATGATAACTACATTGTATAAGGATATTTGAAAAAAAAAATGAATTTGAAAGAAGATTTATGTTCCTAGAGATTTTTTCCTTATTTTATGGTAATAAAATTTGGTTTATTGTAATATTAAGTTCTCAATTCCCTATAAGAGAAAACTCATATGATTATTACATCTTAAGATATGTGCTCCTAAGAAGACTCTCAATTAAAGCAACGATTTCATACTCTTATATTACAAGATTGAAGATAAGGATAAAAATAAAATATCTCAAAGGGGAGAGGCCAATATTCTTAGTGAGTCAAAGGAGAAAGTATGAGGCACCATATTCTGAGAAGCTCAAAGGCAGCCCTAGCCTATCATATATTGGGTTTTATAATTAAGGAGAGAAGTTATTGTTTAATTTTAAATTTTATTAGAAAGGTGTGATTATATTCTTGGAGGGTGAGGACTTATGATTTTGAGTCTACCTCAAAACATAGAACTAAAGTGAACCACTACAGAGTAGTGATTCAAACTTAATCTAATGATATGCATGATAATGAAATAGGCCTTATATCTTTGACTCTTTCAAAGACAGTTTTGGGAATGCCCAACTCTTGTGGAGTTATACTGCCGCTTGAGTTGGAATTGCTAGCTAAAACCATTCATAATCACATTAAAATCATGAGACACATCTTTATGAAAGATATGTAAGTTGTTATTTATTTAGAAATGGTACTAACATCTAAGAAAATCTTAAATAGTCCAAGACCATGAAGGGTAGGTTATGTTTCTAAGCTAATGCTATTAAATTTTTATTTTTAAATTAGTTTCTAGTACAATGCATGCTAATTAACTCTTATGGCATAAATTAGAAGATTAAAATTTTAAAATGGCTTAAAAATAGGTTTTACCCTAGAAGAGTAAAACTTCGTTGAGTTAGAACTGCACCCTTATAGGTCGGGTGGTCTGCTTTTACCAGTAGGCAGGGAGGTGCTTAAAAGGAAAAAAAGAAGGATATAATTTATATGACTCTAAATGAGCTCTGGCTTACTTTCTAAACTGGTTATCTTACTATTTTATCCTAAATTTTTATTGGTTATGAGTATAAAAGAATTTTATTTCCTAAAAGCCTAACAAAATCTAGGCAGAAAGAACATGCAGAAAGAAACCTAAAAATATAAGAGTTCTAATGCACACCAAATAGTAAACACACCATTCATCTAACCACGAAACCACAGTAAAGTAAGAAAATTCAAAGTCCATTTTGCAAGTACCACTTTAATACAAATCAAGGTCTACAAAAAATAAAAGTGGCCAGGCTCCACTAACAACAACTTAGATTTCTAAACTTATAAATGTTTTTTATAGGATAAATTAGTTTGTTTATTGGACTTTGAGTCTCCTATTACAGGTCATCCTCCAAAAAAGCATTCGAAAGAAAATAAGTCTCATAAGTGGGGAAGAGAGAGATTAGTCCTTTTTTTAATTTTATTTATTTATTTAGTTAAAAATCTTATAAATTTTTTTAGTTAATTTTCTTAATTTAAAAAAAATCTAAATTTTACATATTTAATTCATGTATTAAATTTTATTTAATTAATTTAGTAAATTTAGTTGAAAGTTTTAAATTGTTTTTAGTTAATTCTATTTAGTTTATTCAATTAATTTATTGAATTTTATAAAGTTTGTTAATTATTTTATTTTTTTGAATTAAAGATTTATTTAGTTAGTTTATTTAGTTGATTTATTAATTAAAAGAGTTTTAATTTGTTAAGTTCATTTATTTTGTTAAATTATATTTAATTGGTTAGTTAAAATTTGATTTATTTAGGTAATTTAGTTAGAAGAGTTTTATTTATAAGTTTATTTTTTTAGCTTATTTATTTATTTTATTAATGTTATTAAAAGATTATAGATATGTGTATCTAAAGATTAATTTTTGTGATAAGAATAAATTTATTTTAAATTTAAACTAACTAATTTATTGAAATTTCTCTGCTTGCACGTTAAGTCCCACCTCGTTTTGTATGCACAAGTCCTCAATTTTCATGAGTCAAAACCTAAGTAATATGGGTGTCATTTCCTAGGTTTTTGGGTATTTTGGATGTGCTTTGCAAAGTTTATTTTACAAATTGAGGCCATCTAAAAAAAGTAGCATTTTGATGTGCACACTTCTCTATACACTCGACCACATTCACTCAACTCGCTTGCGAGAGGTTTCCTAAGGGTTTGACTATCTAAGGTTAGTCAAGACTATGTTATTGGGTTACCACTTGGAGGGATTTGATAGGCTACGCTTATGTTAAGCTAAGGAAACTTAGGCACTAAGGAGTGAGCATAGGAAAATTGACCTCATAAAAAAAGAGGTCAACAAGTAGCATAAACCCGAATGTCTTCTTGCACAATGAATATATTCACTATAGCCATCGGTAGATGTTATCAATCTAGATACCTTCGAATTACTATATATGGTTTTCTTATCACTGACACTTTCTCTATCCATATTTGATTCATCTTAGGTCCTCCTCCTGCTTATATCATACCTAGAGCCCACATTATACTTGGATGCCGGTACTTCCAAATCAATTTCTATCAATCTGGCCCATTCTACTAACTCAAAAAACTCCTAAATTTGTAGAGGCACTAATGGATGTTTCAATTCCAGGTTCAATTCCTATAGAAATCTGTTACACTTTTCTTCAGTAGTGGGAATCAAATGAGGAGCATACATAACCAATGCTATAAACTCAGCTTAATTTTGCATCACTATCTTACATCCCTGTTATAGTTTGATGAAAGCTTCTTGCATCTATCATCAGGATGAAGGAGGTATGAACCACATTCTAAACACTACAGTGAAGTTATCCCAAGTAATCTCTATATTTACCTTCCCTTGGAACTTCTTTCATTATTGTCCTACCCACAATATTTCCACTTCTCCTTTAAATAGAAACACTGCTAGTGGCACTTTCTTGTTCCCTGGATATTGTATACTGTCAAAGATCTTCTCTATCCTCAATATCTAATCTTTTGCAGCTTCTGGACCTACAACTCCTTTAAATATTAAGGGCTTCAATTTATGAAATATCTATAAATATTTATCCCCCTTCTCTTCCTTACTCCTATATGGCTTACTTTATATATCATCCATTACCTGTACTAGAAGACTAACCAACTGCATAACACTATCTAAAGGTATAAGAATTGCACTGTATTGCTCATTTAGTGCATTTTGGTCTGGTAGATCTATTTCAAATGTTCACTTAAAATAATTTTATTTGAATAATTCACATGTATAATTAATTATATGAAAAATAATGTACCATAATGTACCCAAATCACAATCAATTCCTATAGCTCTGATTTACAATTCAATTCTTCCAAAATTGCTCTGATACCAATTATTATATCTTAGAATCTAATTTGAAAGTAATCCTTTTTATCTTTTATGACAACAATCAGAGCTATCTAAATTCTTTTGTCAATAATATAAAATAATAGTGTATAGAATTATATTGATCAAAATATCAATATAAATCTATATTTATACTCCCAAAATTATATATAATAGCCAAGAGTTACATAATGGCATTATATAGTCTATCTACTCCTGACTATAAAAGAATAACTAAATAAACTAATAAGAAAACTTTAAGGATCTTGTAACTAATTAGTCTCATACTCCTGATCCTTTTCCCTAATATAATATCATTTAAATCACATATAATGAGCTAAAAAGCTCAGGAGGATGCTAAATCCTAAAATTGAACTCAAAGCATGGTAGAAAGTAATATTCATGTTGTCTGTTAGTTCATAACATTAGTAGTTAATATGATCATGAATCTGTGTAAAAATGGTAAAACATATGCAGTAGCAGTAAAATCTATGAAATAATATAACATTATAGTATGGATTTCAGTAAAATAGTGCAATACAAAAATAATGAAATATGTAAATTAGTAAGCCAATAAGCCAGTATGTTTGTTGAATTGATAAAGCAGTCATCATAGCAGAACTATAAACTTAATAAGAAAAACATATAAATTATTAAAACATAAACTAATTTAAAGACCATCAAAATCATATTTGTGTAGTAAAATCATATAAGAGTATACACATAATAGTCAGCTATTCTATATCAGTATCAATCAATAGTTTATATCACATGCTTAGTAATATGAATCACATGCTCAGTAATAATAAATCAGTAAATAATGAATCAATAGTATTAACATTAATAATATAATCAGTAGTAATATTAATATTATCTATAATAGTATCAATATTCATAAAATTATTGGAAGTAATCGTAAAAGAATAGCAATAGTAATAGTGATCAGTTGAACCATAAAATAATATAGTGTTGGAAGTGTAGTAATAATAAATCAGTACATAACATGCATTCCAGTAATCACACTAAATAAGTAAGAAGTTTTTGCTTACACAGTATTTTTTTATTAATTAGTAATCAATAATCATTGGCTCAGTAAATAGAGTCATCACTATTTGCACGTTGGTATAGTAATAACTCATTATAACTCCCAATCAGTGAATCACGTGAATTATATAGGATAATATCAAACCATAGTATTTAAAAGAAAGCTCGTCGACCCACCATCCTATACAGGTTAGTAAGTCTCCGGCTAATGTCAGTAAAATTAGCATTACTAATCCACACACGTATTATTATCATTATATTATAACAGTAATATCAACTAGCTATTACCTATTCATATGCTCATATTCGTTTGCAATGCTTATATTACCAATATATTTGTATAAAAATACTAAAATCTTTATTCTTTGTAAATCATACCAAATACAATAACTAGCATTTCACCCTATGAAATTATAAAATTAATAAAAGGTCCAAAATAATCAGTGTTATAATATAGAAAAAAATTATAAGGTTGAAGTATACTAAATCTGAAGAAAACATAATAAAATCAATTGGGAGAAAATTTAACAATCAAAACTAAAATCTTTGAAAACAAGAATAGGATAAAAGACAACTAAAAGTTCATGAGGGTGGTTAAACCCTAAAGAACTAGTCCTAAAGCTAACCAAGAGGGGGAGGGGGGGTGAATTGGTTATTTAAAAATTTCTTTAAGACAAAAGAAATTTTTTTTCAAATCTTTTTGAATATTTTAAAAATAAATAACTTGTGCATAAGCAGATAACAAAATTAAAGATTTCAACCACAAATTAGATCATAAATAAATGTTAAAATTAAATGCAAAAAAATAAATAGAAAGAACACACCAGATTTATAGTAGTTCGGTCAACTTGACCTATGTCCACTCCTCAAAAACTCTTTTATAGGATTTGCACTAAAAGTAGCGACTCTCCTTTTGCCCCCATGGCAAGGAAGAGAAGCCCTTACAAAATCTTTCCACTGACACGATGAGGCAAAGAACCTTGAATACTTTTACTCCCTCCAAGATTAGGCATAGAACATAAAAATTCTTTTTCATCCTTCTGAAGAAGACAGAGAACCTGGGAATCCTTTTACTCCCTCCTGGAGTAGGTAGAGAACCTAAGGAATCCTTTTTCACCCACCTAGTGAAGGTAGAGAACCTTGGAATCCTTTTTCACCCACCATGTGAAGGTAGAGAACCTAGATCTAATGCTGATGAAGATATCCCTTAGAGCCACCAAGGAACCATGACAGTAACTTGAATAAGATGATGAACACATTACTTGGAGTAACCTTTGTGAATCCCTCATAACTCCCCGTCATAAGGATCTCTCTCTCTCTCAAGCTCTCCCTCTTCCAAAAGTTCTCCTTTAGATCTCCTCTCCAGCAAAAGATTATCTCAAGAGACAATGAAAGATCTTAAATAGGAAGCCTCCAAAAGAAGCCCTAATTTCAATTCTATGCTTCTGATCATCCAGGATGATCTATAGATTGCCCTGTACGATTAGTACAAATAGCCATTTCAGCTTGGATGAATAACACTGCCTTGGATAATTAATTTAATAGGAATAGAAATATCATCCTGGATGATTATATTATCATCTTGGATGATTAATTTAAAATTCTAAACATCATCCATTATGATGCCCGATGATGGTTGATCGTCCCAAGCTCTTCTTTATTGTCTAGGATAAAAGGGGTCCATTGTCCTGGATGATTAGTTGAAAAATACTATTGTTCATCCGGTACGATAGGTGGTGATCCCTTATCGTCCCAACATACTCTCTGTCATCCAGGATGATCATCACTGATCATCAAGTATAATTATATCGAATTAAGATTTACTATAATTATTCTCTTAATCATAAGATTAATTTAGGCATGATTGTTTTGAATAATCCAGGATGGTGTACATCATTCTATACGATTAGTACAAAATTTGAAAATTAAAATATTGCCTAAATTATGATTTGTGGATATTTTCACAATATGAACTGTTCGTCCTAGATGATATAAATCATCCCGCATGACTAATTTAATCACTCTTAATTAACTGGGATACCCTAATTAGGTGTTTTATTTTTAACTGATCATCTAGGATGATATAGACCATCATGTATGATTAGGTCAAAAAATAAAGAATTCTCTAACTCACCAAATTTCTCCCCCTGAGTGTGTGTGTGTAAGATTACTTAGCTTGGGGTCCACCAAATACATGACTTGACTCAAGAAAAGTAAAATGTACATCAAATTTAAAATTATAGATAGACACAATCCTAGTCTACCTTATCTTGGGCTAATATGCATTGCAAGTGATCTTATGGACCTGCAAGGTTAGTAGGCAAGGCAACCAAAATAAATATGCAATAGTAGTAGACAAGAATATTTGTTATCATCAAAATCATAGTGCTTGGATCCAAATTTGTAATAATCTCCCCCTTTTTTATGATGACAAACATTATTGTTAGAAAATTTCAAATCAAGCAAGACATTTTTTTCAAATTAAGAATAAGAAAATAAGGCATTAAAATAAATGAGGCATAAAAAGAAAACAATAACACAAAACAAATTTCACTAAAATATAAGCAAATAATAACTAAAACATAAACAAACAACACACTACTCCCCCTTTTGACATCACAAATAGGAGGAAACAAGAAAAGGACACTAAACAGTACAAAATACTGAAAAGAGCACCAGTACAAACACATCTTATTAATATTTTTTTTAAATCGATCAACCCTAGTAAATGATAAATTTCCCTTATAGTGGATTAAAAATTAGCCAGAAATGAATTGACAACTATGAAATCTAGAAAGTGTAGAAAACTGATCTTATTAACCCGAGCTCAGACTCCTTACAGGTCAAAATTCTTTTTAAACAAAAATTTAATTTAGAAAAGAAATTATATAAGAGAAGAGATTATTTCAAACTTCATTTCAGATAAAATATCTGATAAAATAATGTTGCAAAGTAATCAATCAAAATCATGATTTTCAAATTGAGGAGTTTGAGAATATTAAGTGGCACATGAATTCTTCTAAGATTTAAAGATCTGAAAGAGAAGAAAGCTTATTTCTTTGTGGGCTCATTTTGTGCCTCTTTTTTAATTATTTGGCGCACTTTATGCATCTTTTGATTTTTGATAGATTTTGTGTATCTTGCAATTATTTGGCGATCATTGTGCATCTTTTTAATTTTTTTTTGGGCTCATTTTGTGCCTCCTATGGTTTTTGCAAGCTGGCTTCCTTTCAAAACCTTTAAAAGCTCTCAGTTATGAGATTATCTTTCAGATATAAGAGAAAAAAAACTTACTCTCTAATATAAGGAAGAGTAAACCGCAAATTAGAATCATATCTATATGATAAATACAATAACCTGATTGAGAAAATTTGAAAATGATTTAATATCTTTGAGCATTATTTGTATGGGATATATTACTGTATGAAGATAAAATAGTAAGGTCCACTTTTTAATTTGAAATAGATTTTGTTTCAAAAGAAACTAACCCACAAAGGGAGTTAAAGGAAGAGAGATAATCATCGATGTTCCTTCCTTGAACTGGTTTAGGAAGTCAATCACTGGTTATAAATTTCTATAACTAAGAGCAAGGCAAAATGTCATTTAAGAAATCAATATCAACAATGACTGTTGATCTGATTCTTTTAAAAATATTGAATGAAAAAATAACAAAAAAATGAAAACCATAAAACAGAAATACATAAACAGAAACTAACATGCAAATAAAATAAAAACATCAGTAAATAGAAAGCAATAACTTCAAGCATTAATTTCTATTACACCTAATCTAGTTCTTAAGGTACTAAAAGTTTCAAAGCCAATGGTTTTGTAAAGATATTAGCCAGTTAGTTTTCAGTGGATATATAATGTATCTCTATGTCTCCTTTGGTAACATGGTCCCTAATAAAGTGGTGCCTTATTTTAATGTGTTTGGTCATGGAGTGTTGGATTGAATTCTTTGAAATACAGATGGCACTAGTATTATCACATAGAACTGGAATTATGCCTACAGGAAGTCCTAAATCTAGAATTTGTTGCTTTAACGAAAGGACCTGGGCCACACAAATTTTAAGGCTATATACTTAGCTTCAGTAGTGGATAGGGCAACTAAGTTCTATTTTCTACTGGACCAGAAAACTAAGGATTGTCCTATGAATTGACATGTCCCAGAAGTACTTTTTCTATCAACTCGGCATCTTGCAAAATCTGAATCAGAATGTCCTATGATTTTAAAGAAGGTGTTATTCCTAGGATACCAAATTCCTACATCTTAGGTCCCTAAGAGATATCTAAGGATTCTCTTAACAGCAGTCAGGTGGGACTCTTTTAGATCAGCCTAAAATCTAACACAGAGATAAACACTAAAAATAATATTAGGTCAGCTAGTAGTTAAGTAAAGAAGTGATCAAATTATTCCTCTGTATTTTTTTGATCAACAGATTTTTTATTTGAATCCTTATCTAACTAAATACTAGAACTAATGGAAGTGTTGATTAGCTTGGCTTTATCTATTTTGTACTTCTTAAGAATATCCTTAATGTATTTTGATTGACTAAGGAAAGTTCTATCATCCTTCTGCCTTATGCTAAATCCCGAAAAATAAGTCAGTTCTCCCATCACACTCATCTCAAATTTTTTACTCATTATTTTTAAAAAGTTATCTCAAATGCTTTTATCAGAGGATCCAAATAAAATATCATCAACATAAATTTAGACAATTAGTAATTTATCTCCTATCTTTTTCAAAAATAGGGTGGTGTCTATGCTCCTCTTAATAAAAGCTCTTTCTAGTAGGAAAGTGCATAGCTTTTCATGAGATGCCCTAGGTGCTTATTTTAGTCCATGTAATGCCTTTTTTAATTTGTACACATGATTAGGAAATTATGAATTTTCAAATCCTGGGGGTTATTTAACATACAAATCTTTTTTAATTATCCCATTCAGAAAGGCACTCTTAACATCCATTTTGTATAATTTAAATCCCTTAAAATAAGTAAAGGTTAGTAGCACCCTAATGGCTAGCAATCTAGCTACAGGGGCAAAGGTCTCTTCAAAATCAATTTCTTCTATTTGGTTGTACCCCTTAGCCACCAATCTTGCCTTATTCCTCACTACTATACCAAAATCATTCATTTTATTTTTGAACACCCATTTAGTTCCAACCACACTCTAGTCCTTAGGTCTTTCAACTAATTATCAAATATCATTCCTTATAAATTAATTTAACTCTTATTGTATGGCTAGAATCTAGAATTCAACAGATAGGGCTTAATTTAGGTTAGTGGGTTCAGTCATTAAAATGCAAGCATAGTGATTTACTTCTTCTCTAAGTCCATGCCTAGTTCTAACACCTTCAGATGGGTCTCCTAAGATCAATTCTTTAGGATGACTTAAAGAATATCTCCATTCTCTAGGCAATGTGTTTTTAGGTTCTACCCTTTCATCCAGATTTGTAGATTCTAGTCCTTGAGTGACTTCTATAACCTTTTCTTCTTCTACCCTAGACCCTCCAAAATTATCAAATTCATCAAATATAATATGAGTGGTCTCCTCAACTACCAGTGTTCTTTTATTGAAGACTCTATAAGATTGCCCAACACTTGAGTAACCTAGAAATACCCCTTCATCAGATTTTGGGTCAAACATTCCTAGTTGGGACTTGCCATTTTTTAGAATGAACACTTTACATCCAAAGACATGAAGGTGGGAGAGGTTAGGTGTCCTACCCTTAAGGATTTCCTAGGGTATTTTGTTCAGTTTGGATCTAACATTTACCCTATTCAGAATATAACAGGCTTTGTTCACAACTTCTATACAAAAGTATTTAGGAAGTGAGTATTTAACTAACATGGCTCTAACAACTTTTACCAGGGTCCTATTCTTTCTTTCAGCTACTTCATTCAGCTGAGGGGTCCTAGGAGCTGAAAAGTTGTGATCTATCCCTTGCTCCTTACAAAAAGATTCAAATTTCTTATTTTCAAATGCTCTACCATGGTCACTATGAATGTTTATAATTTTATAACCTAGCTTTCTCTGAATCCTAGTAGCAAAAGATCTAAATTTCTTGAATGATTCACTCTTATGTGATAGGAATCTAACCTAGGTGAACCTTGAATAATCATTAACAATCACTTACCCAAAGACTTTTCCTCTTAGACTTGTAGTGCTAACATGTCCAAAGAGATCCATGTGAAAGACTTCTTAGGGTTTGCTAGTGGTAATATATTTGATTAAAGGGAAGGGGGATTTGACTTGCTTTTCTAACTGACAGACATCACATAGGTGGTCCTTATTAAACTCTAGTTTGGGGACACCTGTCACTAAGTCTTTTTAGGTGATCTTTCTAAGGCTTTTCATGATTGCATGACATAATCTTTTATGCCACAATTAGGATTCATCAATAATTATTTTTAAGCAAAATAAAGAATTACATTTAATATTATTTAAATCAAGCATGTAGACATTACTGATCCTTTTTCCCTGCAAATAATATTATTATTTAGGCTTACAATATAGTTGGTTGACAAAAAATTTATGCTGAAGCCTTTATCACAAAGCTGGCTGATGTTGAGCAGATTGTGTTTCATGCTATCTACAAGCAAAATATTTTTAATTATGAAATTTTTTGAATTACCAATTATACCTGAGCCCACCACTCTCTTGGTAATGTTATCTCCAAGTGTTACCTTGCCTCCTGCCCTGGCCTCCAGAAAAATGAATTATTTTATATCTCCAGTCATATGCCTTGAACATCCACTATCCAGGTACCACATGCGCTTATGAGGTCTTTTATGAGTGCACACCTACAAAATCTTCAAATTTTAGATTTGGGAACCCAAATAAGTTTGGGTCCCATCTTATGAAAAGAGGAGTGAGATGCATGCATGCTATGCTGTGAATTTTATAATTTTAGTCTCCACACCAAATGTGTTCTACGGTGAAGGTATAAGTATGGGATATATGTCCTAGCATGCCACAAAAAAATATCTAACACAAGATAAAGGTTTACTAATCTATTTGGGTTATAGTGCCTCTTCCTAGGTTTGAATGATCCATACTTTGTTGAAGGTTTATGAAACTCTTCCAGTGTAGGTTGTCTTTTATTTCCTTGAAGGCAGTTAATTTGCTTCTAAAACTTATTTTCACTTTCAAGAATTGAATTTTCTATTTTCAATTACATGCTCCCTACTATCTAAATAAGATGCAAGAGTATCTAAGTACTTGTATTCTTTTTCTAATTCATCATGTAATATTTTTAAGGAATCATGCTCAGCAGTTAAATCAAGATGATTTTTGCTCAAAGAATTAAATTCATCTAATAAAGCCATGTAATTGCTATCTAGAGTGGAATGATCTTTCCTTAGGATTTCATGCTCTTTCTACAGATTTAAAAAATCAACTTTGAGTCTAGCTTATAATTTCTTGAGCTTCCTATATAATAAGTGAATTTTTTTAGAAACTTTAAGTAATTAGTCATAAGTAAGCTCACATACCTCTTCTTGATCAAGTGATCAAGATGATCATTATCCATTAAGCACAAGTTTATTATCTCCTCTTTTGCTTCAATTTTAGAGGAGTCTAATGCTGAGTTCACCCAGAAAGCCTTTTGGATCCTTTTCTTTTCCTTCTTAAACTTAAGTTTTTCTTTACCCTTCTCCTTGATTGGGTGAGCTTTAAGAGTTAGGCAATCAGACTTCAGATGCCCTGGCTTCCTACATTTAAAATAAATAACATTAGAAGAAACTTTAGAATATTTATTATTATTCTTACTTTTATTCCATTTCTGATGATGCTTTTGTTTTTTTCTTAAGAAGCTCTTGAGTTACCTAGTAATTAAAGTAATGTCATCATTTTTAGAACTAGAAGAATCAATTTCAGAATCATTAGCCTTTAAGGCTATCATTTTCTCCTTTTCCTTGTCACCTACATCAAGTTGCCTTTTGTTTACTCCTTGCTCATAAGCAATAAGTGATCCAAGTAAGTTATCAATTGAATAAATATTTAGATCCTTAGATTCAGTAATGACAGTAATTTTTACATCAAAGGAAAAAGGCAAACATCGTAAAATCTTATTCATTTTTTCATAATTTGTAAGCTCTCTTTCTAAGGCATATAAAGAAGTAACAATTTGTGTAAACCTAGTATATATTTTAGAAATTAATTCACTAGGTTTTATGTAAAAGAGTTCATAATCACGAAGCAAAATGTTCATCCTAGATTATTTAACTTCAATTATTCCTTTATAGGTTATGTATAATCTGTCCCAAATTTCTTTGCCAGTAGAACAAGTAGAAACACGCATATAATCTTCAAATTTTAAGGCAAAGAAAAACCAGTTCAAATATTTAGCATGCAATTGTGCTAGATCTCTATCATCAATAGTTCATTCAGCAAAAGGAATATTAATTTTAACACCATTTACAATTCTAAAAGGTGTAGAATAACCATCCTGAACTAGCAACCACATGCGTTAATCAATTGATTGTAAAAAGGTGAACATACAAGTTTTCCAAAAATCAAAAAGAATATTATCAAATAGAGGTGATCGAGTAATTGATAGCCTTCCGCAATATTATGATTACCAAAGTTAGCCATGGATCTTAATTCAAAAGTTTTCTAAAACTTGATCTTATGAATCTCACTCTGATACCACTTAAAAGTTCGTGAGGGTGGTTAAACCCTAAAGAACTAGTCCTGAGGCTAACAAAGAGGAGGGTGAATTGGTTATTTAAAAATTTCTTTAAGATAAAAGAAAAATCTTTTTGAATATTTTAAAAATAAATAAATTGTACGAAAGTAGATAACAAAATCAGAGATTTTAATCACAGATTAGATCACAGAAAAATGTGGAAATTAAATACAAAAAAATAAATAGAAGAACACATAATGTTTAAAGTGGTTTGGTCAACTTGACCTATATCCACTCCCTGGAGATCTCCTTTCCAGGATTTTCACTAAAAGTAGCGACTCTCATTTTGCCCCCACGGTAAGGAGGAGAAGCCCTAACAAAATCTTTCCACCAATTTGGTGAGGCAGAAAACCTTGAATCCTTTTACTCCCTCCTAAAGTAGGTAGAGAATCTAAAAATCTTTCTTCACCCTCCTAGTGAAGGCAGAGAATATGGGAATCCTTTTACTCTCTCCTGGAGTAGGTAGAGAACCTAGGGAATCCTTTTTCACTCACCTAGTGAAGGCAGAGAACTTGGATCTAATACTGATGAAGATCTCCCTTAGAACCACCAAGGAACCACGACAACATCTTAAAGAAGATGATGAACACCTTGCTTGGAGGAACCTTTATGAATCCCTCATAACTCCCCCTTACAAGGATCTCTCTCTCTCTCTAAAGCTCTCCCTCTTCCCAAAGTTCTCCTTCAGATCTCCTCTCCAGCAAAAGATTATCTCAAGAGATAATGAGAGAGCTTAAATAAGAAGCCTCCAAAAGAAGCACTAACTTTTAATTCTGCACTTCTAATCATCCAGGATGATCTATAGATCATCTTGTATGATTAATACAAAATAGTCATTTCAGCTTGGATGAATAGTACTGCCTTAGATGATTAATATAACAGGAATAGAAATATCATCCTAGACGATTATATTATCATCCTGGATGATTAGTTTAAATTTTTTGAACATCATCTAATATGATGCCCGGTGATGCCTGATCATCCCAAGCACTTCTCTATCATCTAGGATGAAAAGGGTCCATCATCCTGGATGATTAGTTGAAAAAAACTATTATTTTTTTGGTATGATAGGTGGCGATCCGATATCGTCCTAACATACTCTCTATCATCCAGGACAATCATCACCGATTGTCCTATACAATCATATCAAATTAAGATTCATTATAATTGTTCTCTTAATCATAGGATTAATTTAGGCATGATTGTTCTAAATCATCCAGGATGATGTACATCGTTATGTATGATTAGTACAAAATTTAAAAATTAAAATACAACCTACATTATGATTGGCAGTTATTTTCATAATATTAATTGATCATCTTGGATGATATAGATAATCTTGGATGATATAGGTCATCTAGTACGATTAGTTTAATCACTCTTAATTAATTGGGATGCCCTAATTAGGTCTTCTATTTTTACCTGATCATCTAGGACGATATAGATCACCCTATATGTTTAGGTCAAAAAATAAAGAATTCTCTAACTCACTAAATTTCTCTCCTTGAGTGTGTGTTTGCAAGGTTACTTTGCTTGGGTTCCACCAGATATATGACTTGACTCAAGAAAAGTAAAAAGTACACTGAATTTAAAATTACTGATAGACTCAATCCTAGTCTACCCAATCTTGGGCTGATATACATTGTAAGTGATCTTATGGACCTGAAAGATTAGTAGGCAGGGTGACCAAAACAAATATGCAATAATAGCAGACAAAAATATTTGTTATCATCAAAATTATAGTGCTTGGATCCAGATATGCAACAACAACTACCACAATCTAAGTAATTTTCACAAAAGCGACCAAATTATAATTATTCTCTTTCCTTTCTCTTCCTTCCCTTCTTCCTCCATGGCAAGCTGGCATATTGCAAATTTAGGAGCCCGTCTTTGAGTTTAGATGATTACAAACATTATTAGATGTTTATTTATGTTCACTTACTTTAAATACTATATATATATATATATATATATATATATATATATATATATATATATATTTCTGAGAGCTACTAACTTTTCAGTCACATCATTCACCAGAAAATTATCGAAGAATAGACTCAAGACTGTGTTATTAATGTATGTTTCAAAGAGTCTGTAATCTTTATTTTTCTTAAGTATACTTTATAACAGGTGTATGCAAGCTTAGAAACCATGCACACACATATAGAGGGAGTGTTGTACTGTACGATCTGGATCATATTATATGATATACTTAAATGAAAATTAATTAAAATGTTTAACTTAAGTAAAATAAAATTGAAATTAAAAATAAGCTAATCGTATTGCACTATTCAAATTTTCTAGGACGATAAGTTATAATTAGAAGTCTCCACTGCCATTTAAAATTAGGCAATATTTTAAATTTTAAAAATTTGTCTATTCATATTATAAGAACCAAATCATACTGTATGATATTTAAAAATCTTACCTAATTTAATCTCTGTGATTAATCAATCGAATATGGGGTAATTAAGATTTAAGAACATACAATATAAATTGGATCTTACTAGATGATCGATAAAGATTATTTTTGGTCATCCTAGAGTTCATCCTAGATGAACTATGATTTGATTGTACTAATTATATTATACAACCATAAGTTCATACTGGATGATAATGAAAGTTTTTGATCTGGTCGTACATACCACAATTCATCATTCAGTAATAATGGGGTAGAATTGAACTAATTGTACTTACGATCCATCCATCATACTATATGAATAGAAACAACATAAGTAAAAAATAGAGTTCTTTGAAGCCCTCTATTTAAGCTTTCTTAAAAGGCTTTTTAAGAGCCTTTAACAGTCTAAGGGTGTGAGACTTTTGTAAGTAAGGGTTTGAAGAGAGAGATTTGAGTAAGAGGGAGAAAGGTGAAGTTGTGAGAGAGGGAAAAGAGCCATGTGGGTGTAAGAGAGTGTGAGAGGGTGTTTCTATATAATTTCACCAGTAAACATTCATTGCCCACTAACTATGGTCCCTCGACAACGGCCCGTCGGACCTCCGTTGCCCACCAACTATGGTCCCTCCAACCCCCATCACCCAATTTTGGTCCTTCGACAACTATCACTTTACTACTGTCCTTCTAACCTCTATAGCATGCCGACTAAGGTCCCACCTACCCCTGTTGCCTGACTAAAGTCCTTCGGACCTCCATCACTGACCAACTATGGTCCCTCTAGCCCTATCACCCAACTATAGTCCTTCGACCTCAATCATTCAACTATAATCTTTTCGACCTCTATCGCCCGCCGACTACAATCCCTCCAACCGTTGTCCCCCGATTATGATACTTCGACGTTAGTTTCCCTACTACGGTCCTTTAGATCTCCCTTGCCTGTTGACCACGGTCTTTCTAACCTATGTCGCCCACTCACTACGATCCCTTCGACCACCATCACTCAACTACGATCCTTCAACCTCAGTTGCTAGACTACGGTCCTTTTGACCTCCGTCGCATGCTAACTATGGTCCTACCGACTAAACAAATAAGCTAACATTCTCTTGAGAATAACTCTAATGTCACTGGATTCTTGCAACTCTAATTATGTAATGTGCTCCATATGAAATATATTTGCTACATTGAACAACCTCATCCCCCAACATTTAAAATCAATGAGGAACACTAGTGGAATCATTTTAACTAGGCCAAACCTCTTTTTTTGTTTTTCATTTTTTAGGTTTTTTCACATAAAAATTATGGTGTATCTTATGATTGTTGCACCCCTCTATTTTATCTGTAGGTGTGTTGAATCTTCGTTCAAAGCTAAGATGTTAAACTCTATATTTCTGTACCACCATGAATGCTCCGGCATGTAAAAAAAAGTATTATTTGATTTCTATAAATTTAACAATAATAAAGATAATTTGTTATGAATTATAAAATCAAATTATAAATATTAAAATATTTATGTATAATTGATAGAATAAATATTTTAAAAAAGTTGACATCCATCAAATTCTTAGAATCATTATTTGATTTTTGATTAGTTGAATATTGAAATGTAATTAATCTTATTTTTATTACATTAAAATAATATAAAATATTATTTGATTTATGAAAAAATTAAGCAATAATCAAGGTATTTACTATGAACTATAAAATAAAATTACAAAATATTAAAAATATTTATATATTATTAATAGAATGCCACTGGGCTTACATTTACTTAGAATGCACTGCCAGTTAATAATTAAATACACAAGCAATCATCTTAGATATAGTGTACGAGAAGATTAGCTCTATCCTAAAAGATCAATGGATTAAATCAAACTCTAAATCAATGACTCAATATGAGTAATTTTAACTTTAAGTTCAAATGATGCTAATGAGATGACTCACTAAAAACTCTAAATTTTATCTTATTTTGGCATCATAATGGCCCTATACCAACAAAAAAAGCATAGCATCCTCTAAGCTCAATGAGGACCCTATTATCTTGCCAATGGTGGGCATAAAAGCCCCAGGCTCTAGTATTGGTATATAGTATCCAGTGCCACATTATCCTCAAACTAGTATATATATTCCTATAAAGTTTGAAACATATACATCGAGAAAAATCTAGGAAAATTATTACCCACTAATGTAAGCTACCACCCATATGAATGTAGTGTGTTAAATGAAGTTAATAAAAGAGAAAACTATATAAATAAAATAAATTTTATTCATTTATTGATTTGAATGTTTATAATAAACTCAGAATCTACAGGAAGGTAAGGTGGCCAGGCTCCACCACAATAAATTAAGTTTCTAAGCCTACCATATATATTAGATTAAATACATCTACTTAAGGTCTTTGTGCTCCAAGTCTTCTATAGAATTCCAGAAGAGATTATCCTTAAAAGGAGAGGACATCATCTTTTAGAACCCCACTTATAAATATAAGCATGTGTATTTGACTCTTTAATAACTCAGGATACTGTAAAACTTGATCTATATACACTCTATAATTTGCGAGGACTTATAAATGTATACAATATCTCCTAGATATAATCTACTTTGACTCTTACAGGAATGTAACAAAAATAGACAAACATTAGCATATAAAAAAATAAAATGCAGGACAATTATGTAATACCCTAATGCTTCTAATGTAGTTCATAAAGAGCCTTATTGCACCAACAAAAATTAAAATGCATGACATCTAGATTGCTGAAGTTTTAATAAACATGCATATAATGCTCTCCAAATAAAGCACCTGGCAAGTAATCCACACCACCGGCCTAACTTAGGTTAGAGTTGGTTGTCCTAGCAAACCATCTAAGTATGTGAAGGAGGCTGTAAGGCTTTAATATGTCCTATAGGAGTTTAATATTTAGGTTGCATGAGTTTAAAGTGTTTATTCATTAAGGCAAAAAAGGAATTTTAATTGAAATTTATCTTATGTGGATTTGGATTTTATTACTTAAGTTTTAATGATTGAAGTTGATCATTTAGTTAAAAAGAATTTATAAGTTAATAACCTCAAGTTCAAGGGCTACTAACCTACAGATCCTAAGGCATATAAATATAATGACATCATCTCCCATAAATGAAGATGATCAGAATAAGCCTTTAAGATTTATTAGTGATTTATTAAGGGATAGAAGAGGGACTTTTGAAATCAATACACATTTCCTCCAAGTGGAATCAAGCATGATGTACAAAGGCAATAATTTATTAAGGTTTGGTTAAGGGTTATGAATTTTATACAATCATATCTTTCACAAGTGGAGGTTAGCATGGTGCATGAACCCTTAATTGGTTATTTAAAATTTATTAAAATCCCTTAAGGAAATATGTGTGTGCCCTCCTGAAAGAAATCATGCACCACATAAAGGGATTATTGGGCGATTTAGGATGTAGTAAGGACCTTAAAAATGAATACTAAAATGCCTTCCAAAAGGAAGTAAGCATTAAGCATGAAAGGTCTTTATTATTTAATTAAGATTAATTATCAAATTTATTTGATTAAAATATAATTTAATCAAATAAAATTTTCTCTTTTATGTTTTATACTTTTGTTCAATATATTTGATTTTATTAAATTATTTGGAATTTTAAATCATTTATAGATTTTTTATGAATTATTAATTAATTATTAATGAATTTTAATTAAATTTTATTTATATTGAATTATTAATCTCTAATTTTTATTTTATTTTATTTGAATTTGTTATGTATATTAGATTTATTTAATTATATTTATTTAATTATATATGAAATTAAGATTTTAATGGATTATTTAAATGAATTAATTGTTAACATAATTTGGACTATTTAGTTTTGATATCAAATTAACTTCAAAATTTATGAAATTAATAACTTTGGTCAGAGATGATGAATGTATCAATCTATAAAAGTTTGAGATTAATTTGAAATATATTTTATTTTTAATGAATTTTTTTAATTAATTTTTAAATAAGAGTTAATTAATTATTAATTAATTTTAATCAAATTTAGTTCTGATCTTTTTTTATTGATTATAGGATTGATTTAGAGTTAATTGAAGGTGATTTTGTATTTTTATAAATTTATGTTGATTTATTGTTATTTTTGGAAAGTTTTATCCTTAAATAAAGCTGATTTTTTATCAATAGTGTTCTATGGTCAATTAATGTCAAATCAAGGTGAGTTTAATTCTTATGGTCTATAATATGCTAAGTTCACAAGTTTAAAGTTTGATCCCTAATGGATGTGTATATGAATTTCTAAAAATTTCTTAAGTTCACTAGACACAAACCTTAGTTATTTTCCCTAGGTTTCATTATGGTTCAGATGGGTTTAAAAATGGGAGTGACTAACCCGTTCATGCATATAAACTAACCATAACATTTTGGTGTACAAATTCTTTATGGAATAAATATAGTGAATTATCAGAGTTATAAGTCATATAGTGACCTCTAAACTTTAAAATTCTACTATAGGAAACATGTACATCAAATTGGATCAAGAACATTGGAGTATATAGAAGACATCCTCAAACATTCACTTTCCAAATTTGAGCTCATTATCATGCATATTTTGGGATTAATGTAGAGAAATTCATAAGCATTTACTCCAAAATTTTGCATGATGATAACTTCAATTTATTTTTAAATGAAAGAGCCCATCATACTAATTCCAGAGAGCCCTAGCATGTAATGATTGGGCAAGAAATGAATTAGCTATAAATTTTCAAAAATCTTGGTCAAATCATGACCTTGGCTTTTATAAATTCATGTATGAGCTATGATTACATCAAATGGCCCTAGAAACTCATAGAATGACAACACTAAAAAAAATAACTTTTAAGGACATATATATTAAGATACTTTTATTTAAGTGCCATAAGAAATATTTATTAGGGCGTATTCTCTTTTCGTGCTAATTAACAGCTATTTGGTATGAACAGTGACATCGTGCGATAAGTTATGCTTATCATGCCTGCCTCTTCTTGTTCTTTCATCTTACACCTAATATTTGTGCTAGGAAAGTTAACATATTATGACACTTAATATTTGTCATTTTTATTCACAATTTCCATCATATGAAGGTGTTAGAAAAGCTTGTCTGTTAAGACACCTTATAGGTGTCATTAAGATACTATGCCATCAAAAATATGTCATGAAAGCTTAGTTTTTAGGGCACATAAAGATGCCCTTAACCCTATGACAATGGACACCTAAGTGATACCATTATTTGATGCCCCAATATATGATGTGCCCTAATATGTACATATTATGGCTCTTTAAGGTGCCCTAATAGCCAATATTTTTTTGTAGTGAAGGATATACCTTAATTCATCTCTGCCAAAATTTAGTTCAGTTTGATAAGTAATTTTCATTTTATACAAGAAAATAGAATATACTTATTATTGAAATACCTCCAAAAACACTCATCAAATTAGGCTGAATTTACTTTCATAAGATAGGCTATTTTTTCTAAATCCTTAGAGGGTTTACTCATTAAAAATGATGAAGAAATAAAATAGTTATGATTATTAAAATTATGATATTTTAAAATATATTTAATAATAATTATATATATATATATACACACACGATGGCGGTGCTGACGAGGCGGGCTCTCTACACGCAATGATAAGCGGTTGGCCACACAAAAGGTGGTGGTCAGCTGAGTCAACCCCTTATCTAATGCGGTTATTATTTTAGATATTAGATATACTATGATTCTGATCTAATGGTTTGGATCAGATCCTATGGTATAGGCTAATCAGTGTAGTCAAATGGGATCCAATGATGATGAGATCTTGACCATTCGAATCAAATAAAATGAATGGATTGTCATGATTTTATCTTCCTCACGAGCCACTGGAAACCCTTTACTTAAGGTTTGGTCTTATACGATGGATCAAATTGTTATTAAGTTTAGGCAGAGGTGGAATATGGTTAAAGCAAGAGTTGGGAGGCATTTTTATGGCCATTTATGTAATGTATAATAACTTAATTAAGAACCTAGATAAACACCCTTGGTTTAGGTTTTACCTGTATACAAACAGTCTCAGAGGACGGGGAAGGGCTTGTTCTCCTTGTCTGAAGCTCCTCTACAAGTTTGTAGAAGACTACAAGCTCTGACATAGGCTAGATGAAGGGTTTGACAAACTAGGATAGATGGAGCTTTGGTTCTTCATCAACCTCACCACTGGCAAGCTCCAAACGATTGGGAAACACCAGGGAAATGCTGAGAAGGCTCTGGTTATGCAAAATGAAATAAGAGAACAGTTGGAGAGTGAAAGTTTAATGAGGTTTTAAGACCTTATTGAACTATCCCTAGGCGCACTAAGAGGGGGTTGAATTGGTAATTTTAAAATATATACTAAAATAAAATCCCTTTTTTATTTTAACCATTGTCACAATTTATGAAAACATTCTAGTTAAGTAACTAACACAAGTGGAAGCAATTTAAAAACTTGATTTTCTTTTTCAAAGTTTTGTAATACAGATAAATCAATAGGAATATATATATAACACAAATTAAATTTAACTGCAATTTGTAATGAAAATTAAACTCATGCAGGAAATTTAAAGTGCAGAAAATAAAAGAGCATAAAAGAAAAAACTGTAAAGAGCACACCAAAAATTTTATAGTGCTTCGTCAACCTTGACCTACGTCCACTCCTCAAAGTCCTCCTCTCTGGGTATTACACTAACACTATAGTGACTCTTCTTATCTCCCACAGTAAGGTAGAGAAGCCCTTACAAATCACTTCCACCAAACCTAATGCGGCAGAGAACTGAAAGCTGTGTCACCCTCCTAGTGATAGCAACAAACCTTTGAAATCTTTCTCACCCTCTTGGTGATGGCAGAGAACCCATGACCCTTAACCTTGAAGCTTCTCTCCTAAGAGAAACTCCAAGAACTCACCAAAGCCATTAGAGGAAGTAAGGTGCTAGCTTGCCTGAAGCAACTGTGTGAAAACCCCTCACACTCCTTCCCCCTCATGCAAAACATAACCTTCTCCCTCTCCAAGCCCAAGAGCTCTCTCAAGAATTCTCCCTCAAAGTTCCTTTAATAACCAAAAGTCTTACTAGAGACAAGTTTGAGTTGCTTAAGTATAAGGCTTACAAAACCTTAAGTTTTTTAATTAAGCTATCACTGTTCGTACAGTATGATCTAGGTTTGTACAGTCTGATTAGTTAAAAATAGGGGTTCATATTAGTATAATGGAATAGTTGTTTGGACAAACTATTCAATTTCTGTATACTTATCATATAGTACGATTGAATGTTCATACAATTATGATTAGTTCAATTTCATTCTGTTCATATAGGATGATTACTGGAACGATTAGAAATCATCTCTCTCAATTATCTAGTATGATTTAAATCATATAGTATGATTAGTTCAAATGTCAAGAGTTCATCCAGTATGATCATCATCATACAATACGATTAGTTCAAAAAATTAAAGATTTATCTAGTACGATATATGGGATGATCAAATTTTGTCTCTATCAGTCATACAATATGATCTATATCGTATAGTATGATTGGACATATTTATTAAACCTTGATTTAATTTACTAATCATAAAAATTAATTTAAGTAAGATTTTAAATATTGTATAGTACAATTAGGATCATACAATACTAGTAGTTCAAAAATTAAATTTTAAGATACTTAAATCATCTAGCGGCTAGGGTTTTCTGATGAAAATGAATCATACAATATGACTTGGATCGTACAATATAATTAGTTCATAAGCATTAATAATAAAATTAGCCATTAAATTGATTTTTAATATAATTGGTTGTATAGTATGATCATAATTGTATAGTATGATTAGTTCAATAAGTTTTTCAACTCTCTTTTCTTACTCCCCTATATGTGTGTGCACAGTTGCCAATTTAGCATAAAATTTTAATTAATAATATTTGTTATCATCAAAATCATAAGCTATGGATCTTGGATTGCAACAGAGGGTGTGTGTATAGTGAATGTCATCTCAATGAATGTTTCAGGTGTTTTTCCCTATTCTAGCTGCTGGAGGGAGCTTGGAGAGTAAGGATGCATCAGAGAGCTTGCTTATATGATAGACAGCTATCCTAGTTTATTACACAGCAGGGGAATAAGCCTGCTCAAAGTGAAAATAACCTTGGATGATTCCTTAGGGGGGAACCACCTGGCCTGCTTGGGATAAACCAGGAGCTAGGCTAGGTTGTAATAGGGTCTAAGAAGCTTCAAGAGTATATTTGAATGGCTTGGATAAGCTAGAATGTAGAGAGATTCTTAGGCTAGGAGTGTCAACCATTTAAGCCCTTTTTATACATTTAGTTGACTTTTTGACCAGTCAACTAGCCAAGCCTTATTAAGGTGGAGTTTATGGAGTGTCTAGGTACTATTGGGATGAAGCATGAAGGTTTTAAGGGAGTGTGCTTGATGCTTGAATAAATGAGTCAATATATAGTAGAGTTTGACTACACATGATGATTTGACTAAGTTAAACCAACCATGGTTTGACTCAAGGCAAATTTGGAGATGTTTGAACAATGCAAGGGAGTGATTGTGAGAGGTTAAGAAGTTTTCTTTGACTATATGAATTTAAGTAATCCTAGTTGACTTAGATTGACCAAGCATGGGTTCAGTTGACCAAGTCAACTATTAACTGGGCCAAGGTGACCAATCATGTCTAATCCACTAGGAGTGATATTCAGAGAAGTCTGGTGAAAATCAAGATTCATTTGGAGCATGATTGGAGGAAATTGATATGTATGATCAATTGTGCTAGCTTAAACTAGCCCAATTAGGTCTGTTGGATCAGTTAATGATTGAAAGGTCTAATGATGAATGATTTACCATAAGAGGCTCTTAGTGAAGTGATCTAGGTCATGAATGAAGTTAAAGAGTTAGAGCACTGTGCTAGGCAGTGCACTCAGCTACCTAATTAAAGTGTAGGGTTATAATTATCCATGTAATTATAATTTAGTAGATGTTGATTGTAGAATATGATTAGATATCCAAGGATGATTGAAGCTTAATTAAGTGTATGTTGATTGATTTCTTAAAGATGATTGGGTGTATATAGGTTAAATGATTGTAAGCTGATTAATTGTCAATCAAAGAGCTATAAATCAACTGACTGTAGATCATGGTTAATTGTTAGTAGATGTGGATCAAGTGACCTCAGCTAATAGTAAGGTTAACAAATAGACCCCCAACAGGTGTGATGAACTCGAAGAGGAAATCATATGTTTTGGCGTTGACCAAAGTGATCAACATAATTTAGAACATTTTGTGAGTGGTCGGGACCTACAAAGGAAATAATCTTAAGTAGGGAGGTTGAACTTTAAGCTGGAATGAGGTGTTAGAGGTGGATTTATGAAAAGATACTTTCCATTCACTTGATCGTCTAAAATAATGAAGGAAAAGATCTTGAAGGATTTGATGTCATGCTTAACCATATCAAAACAACAAGACATAAAAGATTTAGGGATCCAGCATTCACTTGACATAATTAAAATAATTAATACAATCACTTGATCATATCAAAATAGTGAAATAGGAGAATTTAAAGATTTATCCAACATTCAATTAACCATATCAAAATGTTGAACATGGAGGATTTAGATACTCACTTGACCATATCAAAATGGTGAGTAGGAGAGATTCTATGTTCATTTGACTATATCAAAATAATGAACAAAGGAATCTCAAAGGGTTTAGTGTCTGCTTGATCATATTAAAATAGCATAACATAAAGATTTAAGGATCCAACATTCACTTGACTACATAGAAATGGTGAATGTGGAAGACTTAGATACTCACTTGACCATATTGGAATAGAGAGTAGGAGAGATTCTATATTCTTTTGACCATGCTAAAATAATGAACAAGGATATCTCAAAGGGTTTAATGCCCACTTGACTATATCAAAACAATAGAACTCAAAGATTTAAGATCTGACATTTGCTTGACCATATTGAAATGATGAATATGGAAGATTTAAAGGATGAATCCAACACTTACTGGACTAAATCAAAATAGTAAATGTGAAGGATAACTCAATGCTCACTTTACCATATCAAAATGGTGAGTAGAGAGATATGAAATGAATCTTACAATCACCTTACCATATCAAAACAACAAAAGAGGAGAATTTAAGGATGAATCCAACATTCACTTGACCGTAACAAAATGGTTAATATGGAGAATTTTAATGGTAAGGATTGTAATAAAAATTTGATGATTTTAAAGTCCATAAAATTCAACAAAAGGTTCAAGACCCAATCATGTCACTTAGACCAAAATTGATTTATAATACTACTATGATGATAATTTAAACTTCAAAATTTATTTTATTAAAAAATTCTTCTTGATACCTGAACTTTCATGATACTTCTTGAGATATCATCCATTGATGGGTAACTTAGGATGATGCCCTTTACAATCTATCAGCTGATAAGAACCTCCTTAGTAGACCTTTTCCACCACAAACGGTGCTTCCCACATTGGCTCAAATTTATTGTCTATCTTTTAATGAGCTAAAATAGATTTTTATAGAACTACTACCAAGTCACCTACTTGGAAAGTTCTTGATTAAACCAATTTGTTATGAACTTGGATCATTTTAGCTCTATTTAACTCGAGGTTCTGTTGAGCTTGTTGATGCTTCTCTTCCAAGCCTTTAAGCTCTTCTAATCAGATTTTAACATTCTGATCTAAAGTTATCTTATAATTTATTGCCACCTTGAGTGAAGGTAGTTATACTTCAAAGGAATAACTACTTCTACACTAAAGACTAAAGCATTTGATGTAGATTGAGTTAGAGTTCTAAATGTTGTTTGGTGTGCCCATAAAGATTCAACCAATCTCTCATTCCATTGATGCTTAATATTGTTTATGGTTTTAATTAATATCTAAACCAGAGTTTTATTGAAAGCCTCTACCAATCCATTTGCTCAAGGGTAATAGATGGTAGAGTATCTCTAATCGATAATATGATGTCTAGCAAAATAATTTATCTTAGTACTTCTAAATGAAGCACCATTATCTAAGATAATTCAGCGAGGAACACTGAATATATACATAATGTTTTCTTTGAAGAATTTTAGAATGTGAAGATCTTTAACTTCTCTTAAAGAAACTATTTTTGCCCATTTTAAGAAGTAATCTATAGCTGCTAATATAGACCTATGACCTATAGAGGATAGAGGATCTATTAGACCAATGATATCTATACCCCAGCGTTCGAAAGACCACAAATCAATGGTTGGATGTAGGAAAATTGGTGGCTAATGTAAAACTTCACCATGTACCTGACATTGATGATAATGACATGTAATATTCATGCAGTAATCTATCATTCACGGCTAGAAACATCTCATTCATTTGATTTTCATCTTCATTATTGGTCCAGATTTGTGTGTACCATAATTTACTATATGCACTTCTTCAACGATCTTTCATGGTTCTAATTTATTTAGACACCGTAACCACATCTGATTAAATGATCTTCTATATAAGGTGTCTTTATTTAGAGCATAAGATAACGATCCTCTTTTAATTTGATATATCGTTGACTTATCATGAGTAATCTTATTTTCTCGCAAGTATTTGATGAAAGGTTCTCTCCAATCCATGAATTCATCATCTACTGCTAAAATAACAGTCACCTAAGTTAACAATGTTTTATTTATATATTCAAAGTCTAGGAGATAAAACTTGTCGACCTTGTAATTCACTCAGAATTAAATCTTCTAAGGGGCTTGCTAGTACTTTGGTTAACATAGCAAGAGCATCTGCCATAGAGTTATTTCCATGTGGAATTCTATATAATGTTATATTTGGAATCTATTCTAGTAGATTCATCATATAATGATGATAAGGAATCAAAGTTTCTTTTAATACTTTGTAAATTCTAACGACCTGATTGATTACTAGCTTCAAATCTCCAAAGATTTTGATCTCTTTGATTCCATTTAAGATTATCAGTTTTAAGCCAGTTATCAATGCTGTTGAAATCCAGGATCCCGAGCACTTAATTTTGATGGTGACAACTAATACTTACTGAGTACATATAGACTTTCTTTAGATTACAAATGCTTAATCCTTGTATATGAGCACTAACATTTCAGGTCAGATGCACACTGCTCAAGATTACTGGAGACTCAAACCGGGTAGAATAGGATGTTGAAGAATCTGTAATTTTTATTTCTTTATTTTTATTTTCTTGAGTCTGCCACAAAAGCATGCATGTGAAAGGAGCAACCAAGCACACACACAGGGGGAGAATTGTTTTTTAAAATGATTAATTTTTTTTTAAGCAAATCGTACTGTACGATTTTGGATCGTACTGTACGATTAATTAAAAATACTCAGGCTAACGGCTAATTTTTTAATGATTAAGTTTACAAACTTATCGTACTGTACGATCCATATCGTACTGTACGATAATATATAATTGAGAAATCCTAGCCGCCTGAATAAGTTTGGTAAGTTTTTGAATTTGATTTTCTGTAATGATCGTACTGTACGAGACTGATCGTACTGTACGATTAATTAAAACTTACCAAAATTATCTCCCTAATCAGGAAATAAACGTTGGTTTCTAATTTATATGTCGATCGTACTGTACGATCATATATTGTACTGTACGATTGACAGAGATGATTTTATTTGTCCCAGAGATCGTACCAGACGAAACCAAGGTTTTTTGTTCTGTTCGTCCTGGACGATATTCATATCGTACAAGACGATATCAAGAAATGAACTGATCATACTGTACGACTGGTGGAGTGCTGGACGATTGTTAGAGATGATTTCCTTCGTCCCAGCGATCGTACCAGACGATCCCAAGATTTTTTGTTCTATTCATCCTGGACGATATTCGTATCGTACAGGACGATATCCTGAAAAACACTATTCATACTGTACGATTCAAGGAGTGCTGGACGACTGACAGAGACGAATTCTTTCATCCCGAGGTTCGTCCCACAGTTCATCCTGTATGAACAGTACGAATCAACATGTATCGTCATGTATGATATACGTATCGTACAGTATGATATGAATAAAATTCGATAATTGTTCGTCTGTACTCATACTGGACGGAGCTGTAATTGAACTGATCGTACTGTACGATCCTAGATCGAACTGTACGAACAGAAACACAAAAGTTAAAACTTTTAGGGTTTTCTGAAGCCTGATATAAAAACAACTTAAAATTTTCTTTAGGGAGTTGTTGATCTATCCTTTTGCTGTGAGAGGCTTGGAGGAAAAAGAAGGGGATTCGGTAGAGAGAAGTTTTTGGAGAGATCCAGGGCTTGAGAGAGGAAGGTGAAGGTGAGCTTGAGCATGAGGGAGAAGTGGTGTGAGGGGATCACACGGTGGCTCCAAGCTAGCTGCATGCTTTGCTCCTCTTGTGGCTTTGGAAGCTTCAAGAAAGTTCTCGAGGGAAGAGTCACTTCAAGATCAACATCGCCAAGGTACTCTGCCATCTCCAGGAGGGAGAAAAAGGAGAAGGTCCGCTGCCGTCACCAGGAGGGTGACATAGCGTTTGGTATTCCGAGGGAGGTGAAAGTGAGTATTGTAAATGCTTCTCCGCCTTGCTGTGGGGGCAAAAGGAGAGTCAACTTTTACTAGTGCAAATCCCGGAGTAGAGGACTCCGGGGAGTGGATGTAGGTCAAGTGACCGAACCACTATAAAAATCTCTAGTGTATTTTTTCCTGTTTGCCGTACTTTACTTTTCATGCTTTTAATTTATACGTTTAATTGCTTGGTGAAAAATCATTATTTAAACCTTGTGGTGTAAAATCTAAAATTGAATTATCAATATCATCGTTGTGAATGTTGTATTTGCTTCCGCACATTGTTCGTTAAGTTATATTTTGAAAATACAAAAAAAATTAGAACTCTTGTGTAGGGTTAAATTTTTAAAATACCAATTCACCCCCCCTCTTGGCGCATCTCGTACTTTCAAATGCCTCATACTCAGCTTCATTATTCGTAGAAGCTTCTAATATATGGTAAGAATAATACGTCAAACCTTTATCTGGCTTGACAATTGCTATACCAATTTTGGCTTAGATCGGGGAAATATCATCAGATTTTCATTATTGACTTTTTCATTTGAATCTAATTCCATAATCTGTTCATCTAGAAGTTCATTATTTATAGGACAATCATCCTGCACTGGGTGAGCTACTAAGAAGTCTGCTACAATATGTCCTTTCACTTCTCATAGAGGAGTAAATGTAAGCTCAAATTATGATAGAATCGTCAACCAGCGAGCTAGCCTTCATGATAATGTTGGATGAGTCATCAAATATTATAGTGGATTTATTCAAGATATCAAATTTACTTTGTGAGAAAGAATGTAATGCCTTAACTTCTAAGTGGTGAATATCAAGGCTAAATAATGCTTCTCGATCAGAGGATAGTTTACTTCAGTTGGAAGTAAACATTTACTCAAATAATAAAGTGCATTCTAATTTTCTTCCTCATTAGTCTTAGTTAATAAGGCACCAAGCGATTCACTTAAAGATGTTGTATATAGAATTAATGGCTTCCTTGGTATAGGAGTAGCCAAAATTGGAGGTTTTGTTAGATACTATTTTATGCTATTGAATACTTTCTAGCCATTCTCATTCCATTTGAAAGGAGCATCTTTCTTGCATAATGGTACAAATGATTATCATTTGCCTGGAAGGTTCAATATGAATCTTCTAAGGCACCCTGAAAAGATCTCAATTGGGCAAGGCTATTAGGTGGTGACATTTCTATTTTTGTTTTGATTTTATTCAGATCAATTTCAATTCCTTATTTTCGAACCACAAAACTAAAAAATTTCCCTGAAGTGATGCCGAAAGCATACTTCAAAGGATTTATTTTTAAATTATATTGGCATAATCTTTGAAAAATAATTCTAAGATCATATAAATAATCACTTCTTTTGATATATTTAATGACTAGATCATCAACATAATACTCCATATGTTTGTGAATGAGTTAGTAAAAAATCCTCATTATTGCTCACTAATAAGTTGCTTTTACATTCTTTAATATGAATGGAATAACTTTGTAACATTGGATCTCTATCAGCATTCTAAATACTATATATTTTTCATCCTCAAGATCCATCTTGATCTGATTGTATCCGAATGAACCATCCATAAAGAAAAGTATCACATGCCAGAAAGAAATTTCTATAATGAGTTCTAGTATAGGAGGTGGAAACTCATCTTTAGGATAGGTCTTATTTAAATCTCTAAAATTGATACAAACATACATATGACTGTTCTTCTTTATGATTGAGACAATGCTAGCTAACTAGGTTGGATATTTTTCTTCCCTAATATAGCTAGCATCAATTAATTCCTTGACTTCAACCATAACTTGCTACTCAATGATGAGTTATATACGTTGAGGCTCTTATTTTACTGGAATCATTTTTAGCTGAATTACTAACTTGTGAACTGCTATATATAGGGATAATTCGAGCAACTCTTCATAGCTCCAAGAGAAAGAATCTTTGAATTCTGGTAATAGTTTGAACATATTGTTCGCCTCATCCTCATTTAACAAAGAACTTATGAAAAATAGAAGAGGGTTTTATTTAGTGCCTAGGTTTATTTCTTTTAAATCACCTATTATGGATTTGATCTCCTCTTCAAGTTCAGGAGGTACATCCCTAACTTGAAAGTCATCTAGATCATTTGAAGTTTCTAAACAGAGCTTGTTGAAAGATTTAACATTCACTAAAAAGAGACTATTTGACTTTAGATTATTTGATATAACTAAGAAATATTCATCATCATCAAATAAATGTAGAGTAGTGAAGCCAACACCCAATGATGATTTGTCTTTATGGTATTTTGTAATCCATAGGTATTCAAATTATTGGGCTTCATCTCTAGTCCAATTTGAGGGTGTTAAACCTTGATTAGCAAATTAATTTATTTAATTCATATACAAGTCAAAAGGTAGTTTTATTATCTCATGCATAAATATATCATCGAGTGTTACATCAGCTTTACGGGGTTTACTGGTGGAAGTTACAATGATATTGGCTTTTGTGTCAGAGTTTAAAGGAAGAGAGGCTTTCACCTCTAATCTTTTTACATCATTTTGGGATATTGGGGTTAAGACAATATTTTCTATGCACCTTTTTAACCTCTCCATAGTAGATAAATCCAAATTATCTTCCCTAATGACTTGGACCCTATCATCATCGCTATCAGCTTCTAGAAATCCCAAACTTTGGCTGATTGATAAATTTCCTATTTTTTTATAGCATATGGGTCTTTCTCAAATACATAAGACACTTCATCCAAACTAGATTCCAAATCAATATGTATTATTGGATCCCTTATTTGTATGTTACATTTTTTCATTTTCTTGCTTTATTTTATCTTGCCATCCTTGTCCCCTTCCTCTAGATCGTTGTGCCATTATATCACCCCTTTGTGAGGAAGGGGCAAATGACCAGCAAATGTCATGTTCAAGATCAGAATGATGTTCTTTTCCTTTTATTCTTCTTTTTCTTTTCCTTTTCCTTTTCTTTCTTTTCTTTAATTTCTTTTAATTCTAGTTTGGCTAGTTTATGATTTTTATAGAAAATAGTGTACTTCTTAGGCATATAGCATGAAGCATCTTCATATATAATGACTTTATGAATAAAAAAGAGTTACAAGTCACCTTTAATATAGTGCTCTACCCCTCTCAAGAGTATTTGATACACTGATGAAGGGTGAAGGCACCATTCTGTATTCATGGAGCTAGGGTCTGCCCATGAGAGCGTTTAAATAAGCTTCGTAATCTACTATATAAAATTTGGCTTTAGTTTTTAGGGTTTTTATTTCTAAAAGTAAGGTTGTCAAACCCAAGGCCATGTCACCTTTTTTGTTTAATCCTCGTAACATCATTTTATCATAAACGAGCCTGTGTGTATCCACTTTTAAATATGTGAAAGTTCTAAAGATTGTAGTATTGACCGATGCACCTGAATCAACAAGGATATGAGATGATTTCAAATTGTCTATATTCACAAAAATGTATAAGGGACAATTATGGTCTGTAAATCGCAGTAGCAAATCTTCATCTGAAAATGTGACACCTGGAACTTCTTTGAACTATATTGCTTCATTTGATTGCATTGAAGCTAACCGAGCCATACTAATTTTTGGGTTAAGTAACGCTTTGATTAAAGCATCCCTCATTTCTTTGGAAAAAATCATAGCATCGTAAATACTCAATTTTGCAGGCAATTTTCTGAGATGTGCTAATACATTATAATTAACTTTTGGAACTTGTAGATTTATTATATCTAAATCTTGAATTGGTTGAGATTGATTTGGAGCCTCTAAAATATTTGCAACTTATTTCCCTTTTTCTGTGCAGGAGCTCATGAAGGTAGAACTTTGCCACTACGAAGGTTAACTTTGACAACCTTTCAGGAAAAGAAGTGTTGGGTTACTCTACTTTTTGTTCATCAATTATCTGGCCTTTATCTCTGGATGGATTATCTGAATTAGACATTTCTAATTTGATATTGATAGGATCACCTTGAACATCAAAAATGGGGAGTCACTATCAAAAAAATATTGATAATATTCTTCTAATTCATTTATAGATATTTCTTGAGAATTATTTTCTTCATTATTTATATTTTGATCAAAATATTCATTAGCAGAAAAAAATAAGATGTACACATAATCTTTTTTCATTACTTTCTTAGTCCCAGGAGGGGTGAAATAAAAGTCATACAATATTAAAGGCTTAAGAGTTTTAGACTCTCCATTTGCAGAAACAACTATCTTATCAGATGCAACATGAACTTTATTCTCTTCTTCCTTATTGGAGACTGCGTAAGCTTGACTGACTCATACTTCCTTAGGCTCTTTGATAAGAACTTTATTTTAATCTTCATCAGGAGCTACCAGATCAACCTGGATGGGACTCTGCACTCCTAGAGATTCCTAATAAGATGAATAACATATCTTATTTAAGGATCTTTTATATGAATGGGATAATGATGCATCATAGGTATTATCAGATTTAATAATGGATAAAGGAATAGAAGGATCTCTAATTATATATTTAGTTAATCCTTGATTTGAATCAACTAAATATTTAGGTATCACTACTAACCCATCTCTAATATTCCACGTAAGCCATTCTTTGAAAGTTATGCAATCTTCAAATTCATGATTGAACATTCTATGGTATGGCCAATAATTGGGTTATCATGATTTACCTACTTCTTTTGGTCTCCTAGGATCTGGGAGCTTAAACTCTAGTTTCTTTAAAAGACTTTGAAAGTTCTTTTAATGGCCACTCTTTTAAATGAATAAGTTTTATTTTTAAACGCTTTAAAATTCTCCCTTCTCTCTTCACACGTGAGATTAGATTGAGGTCTGAACTGTTGCTTATTAAGTGGTCTATTGTATTACTAATACTGAGGAGGTCACTTCTGATTCTCTGCCTGAGTCTACATCGATTGTTTCCCCTTATCAATTACGAACACTGATCTTAATTTCTTTTCCAAAGCTTTCTGAGGCTTTAATTTTTTCATTTCTAAATAATGGTGGCCTTTCAGGAATGGTAGCTGAGAGGCTTCCACTTAAGGATTAGAGGCTTTACTCAACACTTCTCAAAGGTTTTAATTACAAAACCTTTCAGCAAAAAGGTGATCATATCCTGAATATTTTTTAATTGAATCTTTACGGCATTCTATTCTTGTAGCTATGGCTTACACCTCATGCTAAGATTCCTCCATCTTAGGATATTTTCTACCAATCTTTCACTTTATTTCTACTTCTCTACTACAAGATCACAGATAGTGATGTGATGCTTTGCACTGATAAACCTCTTTATAAATAACCCTTCTAAGTCACTAAAAATTATGGACTAACCCATCGGGCAGTTCAACATACAAATCAACTGCAATGGATTTGGTCTACCCTTTAGAAAAGAGGAAGTACCCAGATATTTAACTAATTCTTCTTTGACTTATTTCTCTACCATCCACTTGGTATCTACTGATTAGACTAATGGTGGTATTACATTCTCAGGTTTATTCATTGGTTTCTCTCATTCTTCTATCTTAATTTTCTTATTCTTACTGTTAAGTTGTACTGATTCATCTGGAGGAGATTTGACTTGAATATTCGGGATAAGAAGCACTTTACCTTGCATGATAGAAATCATAGCCATCATCTATTCTAATTTCTTTTACATCCTCAGGATCTGCTCTTCTTTCTCACTTGTTATAATAAAAGTTGCTGAGTTGAATCCACTGTATCATCTTAGTCATTATCATTAGTAGCTCTTACTTTGCCTTTACACTTTTATTTCTCTCTTTATAGAGATGAATGAGTGTCTACCATATTGAAACTACTAGACATCTCTTCATTCCTTTTCTGCATCTTTTGCAGCTTCTTGTTCATTAATATGATAGATGCTTTCTTTTAGATGATCCACCATCTCTTCGATTGATTTTTCTTCCTCATGATGTGAATCTACTGGAGTATGGTCATAATCCAGTACAATAGAAGTTGTCAAGTTGATTCTAGATGGTAGTCTGTAATAGAAGCCAATCGTCTTAGACCTGATTCTTGAAACTATACTCTTCACTTAGTCGGAGGGGATGTTTCTTGTCCTCTACTTGAGTGTGGTAATCTAGTAGAAATAACATTCTTAACTAGTGGCATAGTTGTGAATTAATAAATTTAATAGAGATTTAAACTTCCTCTTCCTTTTAGATAAATAAAGATAGGATTTCTTTGGAAAAGAACAGGAGGGGAATTCACTATCCTAAGTAGATTCTCTTCTCTGATAGAAACTGACAATGGATCAAAGCAATTTCTACTTAACAGTACAGGATTTACCACTACTTTAGGGACTTCATAATTTACACTCATTGCTACCTTGATAGCAGCTATGTTCAGAGCACCATCCTTCAATTTTTTGGCTTTCTTAACCCTTCACCTTAGACGATGGTTCATGTTTAGGTGTTGAGACTTAGACATCTCCTTCACTCCAGAAGATGACCCTATCTCAAAAGTTCCAAATAAAGGGATTTCAAAATTGATAGCAAACTTTCCCATGTTCATGACAACTGACTGATGGAAAATTAAATGGGAAAAGACTGAGGGTTTAGTAACTATGGGAGCAGCTACAGACCCACCCTCGATGTTAACTTTAAGCGGAACGGACTTAATGGAGTCGTTGGCAGTTGCTACCATTTCAGTCTATGGTGTAGTTAATGTAAACTATATGTTATTTAATCTAGTTCTGAATCTGATCTAAGAGCCATCAGTAGACTTGGTGGGAGTGATGTTGAAGTTTAAATCAATTTATTAGACATTTTCTCTAACATTTAACCCATAATTTGTATCAGTTACTGAACTTACTGAACTCAAACTGGATGTTGAATTAGAAGATCACACTGAACTAATTTTTTTTATCTCTAAGTTAAGTTCTAGATGATTAATGATGGAAGGTGAAATGAACCTAATTGAGGACTGAAACCCAAGGAAAGACAAGATTGTAAAGTGTAGATTTGGAAGGACTATTGATTGAGGATTGAAGTTGAACTTGATGATTGAAGAGATAATTGGTTGAGATGAAATTTTAATTGTAATGATTGAAAATAGGGAACTTGCTTATGTATATAAATTTATTGTGAACTTAGAGTCAAATCTCCACTAAAGATGAAAATTGAACCCAATCCCCAGCTGAGTCGCCAGAAAAATCATGTGGGTAAAATTAATTTGATTATGTGAAGTTACATAATTAGTGTTAATTATCTTAAAAGATAAACAAACATCATATCATCGACTTGAAGAAAGAAAAAAATTATTTTTGTATTCAAATTTGGTGTAAGGAATGTAAAAATTATCCTGAAGGATAAAATTTACATTCACCTATCATTTCAAATATGAAATTAACTCAGGATTAGATTTAGTCGACATCCAGAAGATTTTCTCCTATCATAGAGAACTAAGATAGGGTTTATTTTATACTGGGATCTTTGGTTCTTATTGAGGCAAGCCTCTATAATTAATTATATCTCTGAAAAGAAAACTTTTGATTAAAGTGGAGATTAGACTCAATCTGGGTTTAAAATATAAGTGAGTTACCTTATATATTTAAAAAATACCAAAACCACTCATTCAAAAATATATTTAAATTTTATAAAATATTTTGCATTCTTTATTCTTATTCTGAAAAGGAATTTGAGGTGTGAAAATACCTCTAGGCTTATGCTTGCTTGGAATGCCCTGCCAGCTAATAATCTAATACATAAGCAATCAACTTAGATGTAGTGTACGAGAAGAACAACTCTATCCTAAGAGATCAAAGGATTAGATATGACTCTAAATTAATGACTCAAGATGAGTAATTTTAAATTTAAGTTTATATGACCCTAACGAGATGACTTGATAAAAAAATTTAAATTTTATCATATACATTTTGGTAACATAATGACCCTATACCAACAGGAAAAGCATAGGATTCTCCAAGCGTGATGAGGACTCCGCTACCATACCCATGATGGGAATAAAAGTCCTAGGCTCTAGCATACGTAGTAGAAATAAAAATATGCATGTATGTATGCATGAATAGGTAAAGAGGTTAGTGCCCATAATACCCAGTGCTACCTCATCCTAGAACTATTATACATATTCCTACAAAGTCTAGAACTTGCACACTGAGAAAAATCTAGGAAAACTGCTACCCACTAATATAAGCTACCACCCATATGAATGTAATGGATAAAAGGATGTAAATAAAAGAGAAGATAATATAAATAAAATAAATTTTATTCATTTATTAATTTAAATGCTTACAACAGACTTAGACTATGTAGGAAAGTAAGGTGGCCAGGCTCCACCAAAACAAATATGGGTTTCTAAGCCTACCATATATATAGAATCAAATACATCTACTTAAAGTTTTTGAGCTTCAAGTCTTCTATAAAATTCCAAAAGAGATTATCCTCCAATGAACGGGGCATCATCTTTTAGAACCCCACTTGCATATATAAGTAGGTGTATTTGACTCTTTTATAATTTAGGATGTTGTAAAACTCTATCTATATACAATCTAAAATTTATAAGGACTTATACATGTATACAATATCTCCTAGGTACATTCTACTTTGATTCTTATAGGAATGTAAAGGAAATAGAAAGCATTAGCATATAAAAAATAGAATGCAAGATAGTTGTGTCATATTCTAATGTTTCTAATGCAGATCTTAAATAGCCTAAGTGCACCAACAAAAATTAAAATGCAATGACATCCAGATTGCTGAAATATAAATAAATATATATTGATTGCTCTCCAAGCGAAGTACCTGGCAAGCAATCTACACCACTAGCCTAACCTAGGCTATAGTTGGTTATCCTAGCAAACCATCTAAGTGTGTGAAGGAGGCTGTGCGGCTTTGGTATGTCCTATAGAAGTTTAATGTTTAAGTTGCATGGGTTTAAAGTGTTTGTTCATTAAGGTTAAAAAGAATTTTTAGTTGAAGTTCACCTTGGGTGGATTTGGATTTTATTATTTAGGTTTTAATGTTTGAAGTTGATCATTTAGTTATAAAGAATTAGTAAGTTAATAATACCAAGTGCAAGAGCTACTAACCTACCGATCCTAAGGCATATAAATATAATTTAATCATCCCCCATATAGGATAGATTATTATTGCAACTCTAGTTCACGAGTTTATATTTTTGATGATAACAAACATTATAGCCCACATCTTTATGTTTCATTCTATACTTGTTTTGTGTGTACTAATATTTCAGGAAAATCATACTCCAGACTGCTAAAGACTTCAAGACAGAAATAGATTGGATTAGGGTTTATGGTATTTAAAGTCTATATATTTATTTTTCTTGAGTCTAAGAGAGTGTGATGATATATTGGGTAACTTTGCACGCATACACTGGAGAAGTAAATTTTAGAACTAATTGTACTATATAATTACTCATCGTACTGGACGATTAGTATGTTTGTACCTCAAGAATGGAGTTTACTAAATCAGGATTGAAAATTTTTCTAAGTACATTTCGTACGGTACAAAATGGGTTCATCCTGGACTCTAATTAGAGTATGAAATGAGGTTCATACATGATCGTACCAGACGAATGAGTTCATTTATGAATTATTCGTTCGTACAGATGATTGATAGAGTATGAAATCAGGTCCATACCAGTTCATACAAATGAATTTGAATTATTTATACTGTACGATGTAATCTTTATATGGATGACTAAATTGAGTTTATACATCAAATTTGAATTATTCATACAGGACACTATGCATTCGTATGGACGGATTGTACGGGATGATATACATTCGTATGGATGACTGAATTGAGTTCATACAGATTCATACGGGGACACCATATATTCATACAGGCAATTCATATGGGGATACTTTTCATTTATACGGGATGATATGCGATCGTACGGTATAATCATAGGATAGTTTTCTTATAATTTTTTATTTTTGGATGGTTCTTCATGTCTTTTCTATATAAGAAGTCCTAAAAACTGTCACTAAATACCTTTGTTGCTTATTTCTCTTGAGAGTGGCCATTGAGTGTGAGTGTTTGGGAGGGATTATGAGAGTGGAGTATAAGAGATCTAGTGAGGGGGAGTAGTGAGGGTTTCACAAGGTTTCCTAAAACGAGGACCACTTTGTCTTCTTCAAGTTTCTGCCCATCTCCTATGGAGGCTCTTAAGGGAAGATCGTCAACATTGTGTCTAAGTTCTCTACCTACACCATGAGAGTGAAAAAGGATGACTAGGTTCTCTGCCTTCACCAGGGAGGGTAAAAAAGGATGACGAGTTCTCTGCCTTCACTAGGAGAGTGAAAAAGGATGATGGGTTCTCTACCTTCACTAGGAGAGTGAAAAAGGATGACGATTTCTCTGCCTTCACCAGGGAGGATGAAAAAGGAAGACTATTCTCTGCTGCACCGGGTTAGTAAGAGAGAGTTTATAAGGGCTTATTTGCTTTGCTGTGGAGACAAAAGGAGAGTCACTATTATTTAGTGCAATACCTGAAGAAGGAGTCTTTAGGGAGTGGACGTAGGTCTAGTTGGACCGAACCACCATAAAATTTGGTGTTCTTTTATTCTCTTTTATTTTTTGCATTTTTATTTTACACACTTTAATGTTTTATGGTTGAAAAATCTTTTTTGATAATTATATTTAAACAACTACATATTTTAAGGATCAGAGATTTAATTTTCTAGAAACAGTTTTTGAAAATTCAAAAAAAATTTTAAATAACTAATTCACCCCCCTCTTGGTTAGCCTTGGGATAATTAACATAGGTTTTACAACCTAATAAGTGTTTACAAGTGGTATCAGAGCGAGCTTTCAAAAATTAAAGTTTAGACTACATTTTGAAAAATGATCATGGCTAATTTTGGAAACCGAACACTACTGAAGGATATTCGATCACTAGACCACCTTTATTTAAAAATATTTTTTTTGTTTTTTTGGAAAATTTGAATGTCTACTTTCTTGTAATCAATAAATTATCGAATGTGGCATATAATTCAAATTGGTTATTCTGTACCTTCACATATTATAGATGGAGTCAAAACCGATATCCCGTTTAATAAATAGAGTAGAGTAGAACAAATTAATGCTCAATTAAATGCTAAATGTATGAATTATTTGTTCTGTGCTTTGAATTCTGAAGATTACATGAGAATCTCTACATGCACTATTTGCAGGGAAATTTGGGATAGTTTATGCACTACATACGAAGGTACTAGTAAAGTCAAGCAATCTAAATTGAATATTTTTATGCATAACTATGAACTCTTTAGTATGAAACCTTATGAGACCATCTTAGACATGTTTACTAGGTTTTCAAAAATAGTAACATCATTGCATGTTATAGGTAGAGAAGTTTCAAACTTTGAAAAAATAAATAAAATTTTATGATGCCTACTTAAAAAATTTAATGCAAAAGTCACTGCTATAATTGAATCAAAAGATTTGAATGATTATACTATTGATAATATGATTAGCTCACTCATTGCTCATGAGTAAACTATGAGTCAAACTTTTGAATGCAGGTGAAATGATAGTGCTAAAAATTGAAGACATGGAGAAAAGCAACTCAGTAGATGATGAAAGTAAGAAGATATCATCGATAACGAGAAAATTTGAAAAGCTACTGAAGTACAAGCATCAACATCAACAAAAGAGGTACAAAGGTAAAAATGATAAGGATATTATGAATTCCTCTAAAGTAATTTGCTTTGGGTGTAGGAAACCAGGAAATATGAAAAATGAGTGCCCGAACTTAAAAACTCTTCCTGCATTGGAAAAAGATAAAAATAAGCAAATTACAATAAGGGCAAATTATAAAAAGCAAAAAATCTCCTAGGCAGACCTAGCTTCTAAATCATCAGATCAGGAGCAAGATGATGTTTAAAGCTTTATTTGTGTGTTTATTTATTTTTGTGTGCATGTATGTTTTTAATCATTGTATTTTTATTTATTTTCTTTGTGTTTTATTTTTTTTTATTTTTATGTTTTTTTCTTTAAATTTTTAATTAGTCTTCATGTTGTTTGTGTAATTTCTCTGATCAACACACACACACATCATATTTTATTTCGTATACACTTTAGAAAATCAAATCATTTTTAAAAGATTATTTTTTTTCTAAAAATAAAAAATATACCTCCTATTTACTTGAAATTGTACGTAAGTAATGGTTGACTTCTCTAAAATAGTCAAAGGAAGGAAAATCATATTTTTGCCTCCCTATCACATTTATTTTATGAGGCTATTCCCCTTTTGATTCAAAATATTCATCAAATTATAAATTAGATTTAAAATTAAATTTTTTTTATCTCCGTACATTTTCTCTATCTCATAGTAGAGTTTGAGCTAATGAGTGAGTGTATAGTAGAGTTTAGCCACACATGATGATTTAACCAAGTCAAACCAACCATGGTTTGACTCATGGCAAGTTTGGAGATGTTAAACCATGCAAGGGATTGATTATGAGAGGTTAGGGAGTTTTCTTTGATTAAATGTATTTAAATAACCCAAGTTGACTTAGTTTGACCAAGAATTTGTTCAGTTGACCAAGTAAATTGTTGACTGAGTCAGGGTGACCAGTCATATCTAATCCACTTGGAGTGATGTTCAGAAACATTTTATGAAAATTAAGGTTCATTTGGAGCTTGATTGGAGGTAATTGATATCTATGATCAATTGGGCTAGCTTGAGCTAGCCCAACTGGGTCTTATGGATCAGTTGATGATTGAAAGGTCCAATAATGAATGATTTACCACAAAAGGCTCCTGGTGAAGTGATTTGGGTCCTAACTGAGGTTAAAGAGTCAGAGCATTGAGCTACCTAATTATAATGCAGGATTATAATTATCCAAGTAATTATAATTTAATGGATGTTGATTTATAAAAGTGATGATTGATCAACATGGTTGGATATCAAAGGATGATTGAAGCTTGATTTAGTATATATTGATTGCTTGCTTGAAGATGATTAAGTGTATATAGGTTAAATGATTGTAAGTTGATTGATTATGAATCAAAGAGCCATAAATCAAGTGACTATAGATCATGGTTGATTGTGGGTGGATGCGGATCAAGTGACCTCAAAAAAAAGTGAGGTCAACAGACGACTCTAAAAAGTGCAAGTGATCATGTTGACCAAAACACTATAAAATTCTAGGGCCTTTGTTCCTTTTCTTTCTACACTTTATCTTCTGTGATTTTTTCTAGCATATTTACATTCCTGCAAATATGGGTTGAGCATTGTTATCTTTGTAATACCATACCATTGTGATTGTTTTGAGATTCAGCATTTTTTTGAAAAAGAATAAAAAATTAGAAAATAATAAGAATAAAAAATAATATTTTTCTACAAAAATTCATGCTAGGTAGGTCTACTATGGAAGCTATGCATTTATTGAGAGGTTTGATGGAGAAGTATAGAGAGGAAAAGGAAGATCTACATAAGAGATTTATCAATTTAGAGAAAGCATATATCTAAGAGAAGTTCTTTGGAGAGTTCTAGAAAAGAAAGGGGTTAATAATGCTTATATTCAAGTCATTAAGGATATGTATGTAGGAGCTATACTTATGTTCAAACACAAGGTGGTTTGACCAAGTATTTTTTTTTATTTTTGTTGGATTACATCAAGGATCAGCCTTAAGCCCATATCTTTTTTCTTTAGTCATGGATATTATCCCTAGACATTTGTAAGAGGTTGTACCCTAGTGTGTGCTTTTTGCTAATTATATTCTTTTGGTTGATAAGACTAAAGAGGGAGTTAAAGGTAAACTTGAATTATGGAGTTCAACCATAGAGTCTAAAGGATTTTTTTTTGAGTAGATATAAAATTAAATATATGGAGTATAATTTTAGTAATAATAGACTAGTGGAGGGATTGCGACTTTGGGTGATCAAGTCATTAATAAGAGTACAATTTTCAATATCATGTGTCTATTATTTAGAGTGATGATGAAATAAATGAGGATATTATTTGTATAATTCAAGTTGGATGGTTGAAATTGAGGAATGCATCGGGCTTATTGTGTGATAGAAAAGCCCCCCTCAAACTTTAGGAAAAATTCTACAAGATGGTTGTTAGACCTGTAATGCTTTATGGTGTAGAATGTTGGTCGTTAAAAGAGAAGCAAAATATTACGTTAAGTGTTGTAGAGATGAGGATGCTCAGGTGGATGAGTGGCTTTACTCTTAGAGAGAGGATATGAAATGAGCATATATATGAAAGGTTGGAGTAGCTCTAGTGGAAGATAAGATTAGAGAGAGTTGCCTTAGATGGTTTGATCACATAAAATGGCAGCCTTCCGATGACTCAGTTAGGAAAGTATATGTATTAGATTTGACTTATATTAAGAAAGGTAGAGGTAGAAATAAAAAGACTTGGTTAGAAAGTATTAGAAATGATATTTCTTTATTAGATTTAAATGAGATTTTAACTCTTAATAGGACACAATGGAGAAAAAGAATTCTTGTAGCTGACCCCATATAATGGGATAAAGGCTTGATGTTGTTGTTAATTCTACAAAAAATTCAAAAGGGAAAAATTAGTTTTTGTTTCATTATTTACTTCCATGTTGAGAAATATGATTTTGATTTTAAGTTTGAGAAATTGGTTTTAATTTCAAAAAGAATTTTTGAAAAGAATTTTAAAGCACCAATCCCCCCCCCCCCCCCCCCCCCCCCCCCCCCCGCCCCCACCTAGGTGTGCCATCGGGTAGTTCAAGTTTTTTCACAACCATGCTTTAAACTTTCACAGTGCTGGTGGGTGAGGGGGTGAGTGAGTGGAGAGAAACAAGTCTTAATATATATAAAAATTTATTTTTGTGTGTTGCGTCGCAGCACCACTACCCAGCATCATAGCACTGCATGATGCATTAAGAATTACTATAGAGTAGAGCCTTCAATGTCACGATGGTAACTTCTAGTGCCACTATGCTTATAGACTTAGCACTATAGCATACATAAGCTTAGTGCCGTAGTGCTCTAGTTCAAATAGAAATTTAGATTTTTCATTTTAAATTTATCTGAAAAATTTTAGTCTATTATATATGCACCTTTGGAGGGTTATGCTGAAAGTTCGATAGGGATGTTAAGCCCTAGTGAACTAGTCCCGAGGCTAACCAAGAGGGGGGTGAATTGGTTATTTAAAAATTTCATGATAACTATGAAAATATTTTTATAACGTGCAGCAGAAATGAATTAAAACAACGATAAAAAGATCAACCACAGATATTCACCCAAGCAGTTAATATCAGAAAAAATTAAAGTGCAGAATTGAATCAGAAAAGCAAACCAGATTTTATAGTGGTTCGGTCAACTTGACCTACGTCCACTCCCCGGAGCCTCCCCTCCGGGTATTACACTAAACAGAAGTGTATCTCCTTTTGCTCCCACAGCAAGGCGGAGAAGCCTGTACAAAAATCTCCTTTTCACCACACGGTGAGACAGAGAACCCGACCTCCTTCGCTTCCTCCTGAAGCAGGCAGAGAACCTTCGAACTCCTTTCGCTTCCTCCTGAAGCAGGCAAAGAACCTACGAACTCCTTTTGCTTCCACCTGAAGCGGGCAGAGAACCCCGGATCTTCTTGCGAACGATCCTCCCACGACGAACACCGACTAGACGAAAGACGACGAGCGGAGAAGATGACTCTGATCCGTGCTCGGAGCAACCTTAGTGAATCCCTCACTAACTCCCCCTCACAAGATCTTCTCTCTCTATCCCAACTCTCTCTCTCTCTAGGGTTTCTCAGTGAAGGAAGGCAGCAAAAGATTTTTCCAAAAATTGGAAAAAGTTCATTTAAAGGAGGGCTTAAAAGTTGCCCTAAATCTCAACTGGTCGGCCAAGATCGTCCAGGACGATTGGTAGATCGTCCTGTACGATCAGTTTAAATTCAGCTGTTTCAGCCTGGACGATCTGGCTCTTCTGGACGATCAGTAGAAAAAGTTGTTCATATCGTCCCGTACGATCCTGCGATCGTCCGGGACGATTAGTTCAAATTGAGGGAAATCGTCCAGAAGACAGTTCGGGTCGTCCAGAGAAATCTGTGCTGGACGACCAAAAAATGACTTGATCGTCCAGGACGATGGAGTCATCGTCCTGTACGATTAGTTCAAAAAGGCCCCAAATCGTCCTGTACATAGTTCTGGACGTACAGCTTAAATGCACTAGACGATCAAGATCGTCCGAGACGATCCTGCGATCGTCCAGGATGATATGATCGTATCAACCAAAAATAAATTGCTTTCCTTAATTAGCAGATTAAATTAGGCATGATTGTACTGGATCGTCCGGGACGATACACGTATCGTCCGGGACGATCAGACCAAGTATCTAAAAATAAGAACTTGCCTAACTTGATCTGGCGGCTGAGAATTTCTGATTTGGGCATATCGTCCCGTACGATCCGGAGATCGTCCAGGACGATCGGCTCAATCAGACCCTCTTAACTTAGTCACCCTAATTAGGGTTTCTATTTTAACTGGATCGTCCAGGACGATCTGGAGATCATCCAGGACGATCTGAACAAATTTTTAACAGAAACTCTAACTCACTCAATCTCACTCCTTGAGTGTGTGTGTGCAAGGTTACTTAGCTAGGGAATCAGTTACATTACAATTGACTCAATAAAAAGAAAAATCATACATTTGACACACTTGGACCCGATCTTGAGTTGGCTTGAGTGGCTCGCGGTCTTTTGTGCCTGAAACAGATTAGCCAAGAAAAACACACTGGAAACATGTTTGTCATCATCAAAACCAGATTTGCAACAATCTCCCCCTTTTTGATGATGGCAAACATTTGTAAAGTAGTCTGAAAATAAAAGTAAACTAGGAGATCAAACAAACAAACATTTTTTAAATTTTCATTTAACAACTAAAACAATACATGAAACATGACTCAGAAAACAGAAACAGACACGACTACAACTGACTCCCCCTTTTGACATCACAAAAAGGAGGAGCGAAAAACATAACACGGAAATAAAACATAAAATAAAACATAAATAGAACAACTACACGACAGAAAACTAAAACTGAGGCGGATCCTGATCGGAAAAACACATAGAAGCATTTTTTTTTGATTAAGCTGCTCTTAGAAAATCAGAATTTTTTCCTTGACTTTAGATTCGAAAACCAATGACAGGACGATTGACAGCGCTGAAATCCAGAAAAGGTTGGAAATAAACAACGTTCGTAGCTCCGACCCCGGGCACCTTATCGATGCAAACCTCCTTCAAAACAAAAATCCGATTCAGAATAAAAGACATTAGATTTGAAAAGAAATCCTTTCAAGCCTCGTTCCAGAAAAATATCTGATATAATAGTGTTACAAAGTAAAAAATCAGGAATCAGGATTTTCAAGACTCAAGCTTTTGAAAATATTAAGTGGCGCACAGATTTTTCTAAGCCATTTAATAATCTGAAAGGGAAGAAAGCTTGTTTTGGGCTCATTTTGTGCCTCTTTTTCAAATTGGTTGGCGCTTTGCGCATCTTTTGATTTTTTGATACACTTTGTGTATCCAATTTGGCAATTTCGCATCTTTTCAGTTTTGGGCTCATTTTATGCCTCTTTTTCAAATTATCTGGCGCACTGCGCATCTTTTATAAGCTTTCTCCTTTTCATAATCATTAAAGAGTCTCAGATGTGAGATTATCTTCCAGACATAGGAGATGACTCTCCGCAGTAAGGAAGAACGATTCACAAAATAAAAGCCATACAACATATGATAAATGCAATCACTTGGTTTAGAAAATCAAACTAATGACTCAAGACTTTGAAAACACTATTGATATGAGGCAGATTACTGTAGGAAGATAAAATAATCTCTATTTCAAAAACTAACATTTTAATTTTGAAAAGGATTTTTATTCAAAAGAAACTACACACCAGTAAAGGAGTTAGAGGAAGAGAAATAATTATCAATGTTTCTTCCCTTTAACAGATTCAGCGAAGCAATCACTGCTTATCAGCTTCCAAACCAAAACAAGGTAAAAACTCCCAGTCAAAAATTCAGATCACCAGAAGTAGTGAGCGGTGATCAGATCTTGAAAAGCATAAAACAGTAAGTGCAAGATATGAACCAGTAAATAAATAAATAGGTAGAAAATCACAGCAAAGTAAATACTCAAATTAACCTAACAGTAAGGCTAACACAGAAATCAGCAGAAGAAATAAAATCAACTGAAAGCAAATAATCAAATCAAAACTAACTAACAAAAATCAGAAATCAGAATACCAAAACTAACTAACAGAAATTAGAATACCAATCAGAACAATCATAAATTAGCAGTCATCAGAATCAAGCATTTATATCAATCACTCCTAATCTGGTTCTCAAAATGCTGAATGAGTCAAAGGCTAGTGGTTTAGTGAATATGTCAGCCAGCTGATTTTCAGTTGCTATGTGGTGTAGCTCAATGTCCCCTTTTGTAACAAGGTCCCTAATGAAGTGATGCCTAATGTCAATGTGTTTGGTCCTAGAATGTTGGATTGGATTCTTAGAGATACAGATGGCACTAGTATTATCACACAGAACAGAGATTGTGCCAACAGGTACTCCTAAATTTAAGACTTGCTGCTTCAACCAAAGAACTTGGGCCACACAACTCTCCAAGGCAATGTGCTCAGCTTCAGTAGTGGAAAGTGCAACTGAGTTCTGTTTTCTACTGGACCAGGAGACTAACGACTGTCCTATGAACTGACAAGTCCCAGAAGTACTCTTCCTATCCACCCTACACCCCGCAAAATTAGAATCAGAATATCCAATAATCTCAAAAGAGGTGCTGTGCCTAGGGTACCAAATTCCTAGGTTTGGGGTTCCTAAAAGATATCTAAGAATTCTCTTAACAGCAGTCAGGTGGGACTATTTAGGATCAGCCTGAAACCTAGCACAAAGACAGACACTAAATATGATATCAGGTCGGCTAGCAGTCAGGTAAAGCAGTGAACCTATTATCCCTCTATACTTCTTCTGATCAACAAATTTTCCATTTGAATCCTTATCTAACTGAACTGAGGAGGGCATGGGAGTATTGATTGGCTTGGCTTTGTCCATTTCATATTTCTTCAAAATGTCCTTAGTGTATTTTGATTGATTGAGAAAGGTTCCATCATCTGTTTGCCTTATGCTAAACCTTAAAAAGTAGGATAATTCTCCCATCATACTCATCTCAAACTCTTTACTCATTATTTTAGAAAACTCTTCACATAAGTATTTATCAGAAGATCCAAAAATTATATCATCAACATAGATCTGGACAATGAGTAAGTCATCTCCTAATCTCCTCAGAAAAAGGGTGGTGTCTACGCTCCCCTTAATAAACTCTCTTTCTAACAGGAATGTGCTAAGCCTCTCATACCAAGCTCTGGGTGCCTGTTTCAATCCATATAAGGCCTTTTTTAATTTATAGACATGACTTGGATATTGGAAACTCTCAAAACCTGGGGGTTGTTCTACAAAAACATCTTCTTTAATTACCCCATTTAAAAAGGCACTCTTAACATCCATTTGAAACAGCTTAAATCCCTTATAACAGGCAAAGGCTAGTAGCACTCTAATGGCTTCCAATCTAGCTACAGGGGCAAAAGTCTCCTCAAAATCAATCCCTTCTATCTGATTATACCCCTTAGCCACCAATCTTGCCTTATTTCTCACCACCACACCAGAATCATTCATCTTATTCTTAAAGACCCACTTGGTTCTCACAATACTTTGATTTTTAGGTCTTTCTACTAACTCCCAAACATCATTCCTCACAAATTGATTCAATTCTTCCTGCATATCTAAAATCCAAAATTCATCCGACAGGGCTTGATTGATGTTGGTGGGTTCAGTCATTGAGATAAAGGCAGAATGGTTTACTTCCTTCCTAAGTCCATGCCTAGTCCTAACACCTTCAGAAGGGTCTCCTAAGATCAGTTCTTTAGGATGACTCGAAGAATATCTCTAATCTCTAGGCAACTCTGTTTGAGGTTCTACCCTTTCCTCCAAATTTGTATTTCCAACTCCTTGGGTAACCTCAATAATCTCTTCATCTTCTACTTCAGATCTAGACTCCTTAGGATCAGATTCATCAAACACTACATGGGTTGTTTCTTCCACCACCAAAGTCCTCCTATTGAACACCCTAAAGGATTTCCCCACACTTGAATATCCTAAGAACACTCCTTCATCAGATTTGGGGTCAAATTTTCCTAAGGGTGACTTCCCGTTATTCAGAATGAAAACCTTACAGCCAAAGACATGGAGGTGGGACAGATTTAGAGTTCTACCCTTAATGATCTCATAAGATGTCTTGCTCAGTTTGACTCTCACATTCACCCTATTCAGCACATAACAGGCAGTGTTCACCGCTTCAGCCCAAAAGTATTTTGGAAGTGAATACTCGGCAAGCATGGCTCTAGCGGCTTCCACTAAGGTCCTGTTCTTCCTTTCAGCTACCCCATTCTGCTGAGGGGTCCTAGGAGCTGAAAAATTGTGACTAATCCCATGATCCTCACAAAAACTTCCAAATCTTTCATTTTTAAACTCCCCTCCGTGATTACTATGGATGGTAAAAATCTCACATCCTAACTTCTTCTGAATCCAAGTAGAGAAGGATCTAAACTCATCAAATGACTCAGATTTATGTGACAAAAACTTAACCCAGGTGAACCTCGAATAATCATCTACAATCACAAAACCATAGACTCTCCCCCCTAAGCTGGCAGTGCTAATGGGTCCAAAGAGGTCCATGTGAAGAACTTCTAAAGGTCTAGAGGTGCTAATGTCCTTAACAGAGTGAAAAGAGGACTGGACTTGCTTCCCCAACTGACAGGCATCACACAGGTGATCCTTAGTGAACTTAAGCTTGGGTACACCTCTAACTAAGTCCTTTTGGGTGACTCTCCTAAGGGTTTTCATACTGGCATGACACAATCTCCTATGCCATAACCAAGACTCATCAGCAGCAGTTTTTAAGCAAATTGAATTATCAGATTTAATGCTACTTACATCCAGTTTGTAGACGTTGTTGATCCTTTGTCCCTGCAAAACAACTTCATCATTTAAGCTTAAAATGCAGCCAGTGGGCAGGAATTTGATGCTGTATCCCTTGTCACAGAGTTCACTGATACTCAGCAGGTTGTGTTTCAGTCCATCTACAAGCAAAACATTATCAATCATAAAGTTCTTTGAATCACCAATTATACCTGTGCCTACCACCTTCCTGGTGGTGTTATCTCCAAGTGTAATCTTGCCTCCAGCTCTAGCCTCCAGTGAAATGAACTGATTTGCATCTCCAGTCATATGTCTAGAACATCCGCTGTCAAGGTACCACATGCTCTCACGAGGTCTTGTGTGAGAGCACTCCTATAAAAGTATCAAACGTCAGTCTTAGGAACCAAAACAGGTTTGGGTTCCTTCTTATGAAAAGAAGAATGCAATGCATGCGTGCTGTACTGTGAAACAGGCAGTTTGGGTTTCCACACCCAATGTGTACTATGGTGAACAGTGCAGGTGTGAGAAATATGTCCTAACATGCCACATGAAAAACATCTAACACCAGGAAAAGGGTTAACTAATCTACGTGGATGATAATGCCTCTTCCTAGATGTATATGAAACATGCTTTAAAGAACTTGCAACAGATTTTTCAAAAGGTGGCGGTGCATAAAACTGTTCAAAAGTAGGCGGTGTTTTGTTCTTTTCAAAAGCACTGATCTTTACTTTCAAAAACTCATTTTCTTTCTTTAAGCTTACAATTTCAAATTTCAAGGTTCCCTTGCTACTTTCTACTTCACATGCCATTGTATCTAATTCTTTAAAAGCTCTTTCTAAGTCCACATGCGTAGTTTTCAATGAATCATGCTCAGAAACTAAATCAGAATATTTTTTATTCAACTCATCGAATTCATCAAGCAAAGACATGTGATTTGAATTAAGTGTGGAATGATCTTTAACTACAGAATCATGCTCTTTTTGCAAAGTTAAGTAATCTAATTTCAAACTAGCATGAGTTTTCTTAAGCTTCCTATACGATGTATGAATTCTTTCAGAAACTTCAAATAATTGATCGTAGGTAAGCTCACATACCTCTTCCTGATCCAACTGACCAGGGTGATCATCAGCCATAAGACACAAGTTTGTTTCCTCCTCTTCAGCTTCAGTCTCAGAAGAGTCGGATGCAGAGTCTACCTAGAACGCCTTCTGAATCCGCTTCTTGTCCTTTCTGAACTTTGGTTTCTCCTCACCCTTCTCCTTGCTTGGGTGAGCTTTAAGTGTAGGACATTCAGCCTTTATGTGTCCAGGCTTCCTGCATTCAAAACAAACAGATTCAGATGAACTCTTAAAATTTTTATTGGACTTACCCTTGTTCCACTTCTGATAGTTCTTATGTTTCTTTCTTAGAAAGCTTTTGAATTGCCTTGTGATTAAGGCAACATCATCGCTATCATACCCAGAAGAGCTAGCATCTGAATCCTTGGCCTTTAGTGCCACTGTCTTCTCTTTCTTGCGTTCACCTGCATCAAGTTGCCTTTGGTTCACCCCTTGCTCGTAAGCAATGAGTGATCCAAGTAAGCTGTCAATAGAGTAAGTGTTTAAATCTTTAGATTCAGTAATAGCAGTAATCTTAGCATCATAAGAAGCAGGCAAACATCTTAGAATTTTGTTCACTCTTTTGTAGTTAGTAAGTTCTCTACCTAGAACATGCAAAGAGGTAACAATCTGAGTGAACCTTGTGTACATTTCTGAAATAGTCTCACTAGGTTTCATGCGAAAAAGTTCATAATCATGTAACTAGATGTTTAACCTAGACTGTTTGACTTCAGTTGTACCTTCGTATGTTATGCATAATCTATCCAAGATTTCCTTTCCCGTTGTACAAGTAGAAACACGCATATAGTCTTCGGATTTGAAAGCACAAAAGAAACAGTTCAAGCATTTTGCATTTAACTGTGCTAAATCACGATCATCAAACGTCCAATCAGTAAAAGGCAGTTCAATTTTCACATTGTTAATCAGTCTAAAAGGTGGTTCGTATCCGTCCTTAACTAACATCCACATGCGATAATCAATAGACTGTAGAAAAGTAGACATGCGTGTTTTCCAAAAATCAAAAGGAATATTATCAAATAACGGTGGTCTTGTAATAGAATATCCTTCAGCAGTATTACGATTATTACAGTTAGCCATGGATCAAATTCAAAAGTTTTTAAACCTAAATTTTGAATCCCGCTCTGATACCACTTGAAAGTTCGATAGGGATGTTAAGCCCTAGTGAACTAGTCCCGAGGCTAACCAAGAGGGGGGGTGAATTGGTTATTTAAAAATTTCACGATAACTATGAAAATCTTTTTATAACGTGCAGCGGAAACGAACTAAAACAACGATAAAAAGATCAACCACAGATATTCACCCAAGCAGTTAATATCAGAAAAAATTAAAGTGCAGAATTGAATCAGAAAAGCAAACCAGATTTTATAGTGGTTCGGTCAACTTGACCTACGTCCACTCCCCAGAGCCTCCCCTCCAGGTATTGCACTAAACAGAAGTGTCTCTCCTTTTGCTCCCATAGCAAGGCGGAGAAGCCTGTACAAAAATCTCCTTTTCACCACACGGTGAGGCAGAGAACCCGACCTCCTTTCGTTTCCTCCTGAAGCAGGCAGAGAACCTTCGAACTCCTTTCGCTTCCTCCTGAAGCAGGCAGAGAACCTACGAACTCCTTTTGCTTCCACCTGAAGCGGGTAGAGAACCCCGGATCTTCTTGCGAACGATCCTCCCACGACGAACACCGACTAGATGAAAGACGACGAGCGGAGAAGACGACTCTGATCCGTGCTCGGAGCAACCTTAGTGAATCCCTCACTAACTCCCCCTCACAAGATCTTCTCTCTCTCTCCCAACTCTCTCTCTCTCTCTAGGGTTTCTTAGGGAAGGAAGGCAGCAAAAGATTTTTCCAAAAATTGGAAAAAGTTCTTTTAAAGGAGGGCTTAAAATTTTCCCTAAATCTCAACTTGTCAGCCAAGATCGTCCAGGACGATCGGTAGATCGTCCTGTACGATCAGTTCAAATTCAGCTGTTTCAGCCTGGACGATCTGGCTCTTCTGGACGATCAGTAGAAAAAGTTGTTCATATCGTCCCGTACGATCCTGCGATCGTCCGGGACGATTAGTGCAAATTGAGGGAAATCGTCCAGAAGACAGTTCGGGTCGTCGAGAGAAATCTGTGCTGGATGACCAAAAAATGACTTGATCGTCCAGGACAATGGGGTCATCGTCCTGTACGATTAGTTCAAAAAGGCCCCAAATCGTCCTGTACATAGTTCTGGACGTACAACTTAAATGCACTAGACGATCAAGATCGTCCAGGACGATATGATCGTATCAACCAAAAATAAATTGCTTTTCTTAATTAGCAGATTAAATTAGGCATGATTGTACTGGATTGTCCGGGATGATACACGTATCGTCCGGGACGATCAGACCAAGTATCTAAAAATAAGAACTTGCCTAACTTGATCAGGCGGCTGAGAATTTCTGATTTGGGCATATCGTCCCGTACGATCCGGAGATCGTCCAGGACGATCGGCTCAATCAGACCCTCTTAACTTAGTCGCCCTAATTAGGGTTTCTATTTTAACTGGATCGTCCAGGACGATGTGGAGATCGTCCAGGACGATCTGAACAAATTTTTAACAGAAACTCTAACTCACTCAATCTCTCTCCCAGAGTGTGTGTGTGCAAGGTTACTTAGCTAGGGAATCAGTTACATTATAATTGACTCAATAAAAAGAAAAATCATACATTTGACACACTTGGACTCGATCTTGAGTTGGCTTGAGTGGCTCGCGGTCTTTTGTGCCTGAAACAGATTAGCCAAGCAAAACACACTGGAAACATGTTTGTCATCATCAAAACCAGATTTGCAACATATGCCTTTGAAGATTTTTTGATAAGTGGAGACCATATAAACCACTTACTCTCATGGAGTCTTTGTAGTGAGGGCTCTATCCACTATTATCTTTCTATCGATGTTATCTTATGAGTGCTTCTATAGGGTCTTTCTAGTAAGATTCATCTCCATTACTAGCTTCCCATTAAGGCTACCATATGGACCTACCTTCTAATAGTTTTCTTAGGTGTAATATCTTTATCTCAAGATATAAATAAATATCTAAATCAAATAAACAATGCCTGATAAAATGTGAAGCTTAATTAACAATTTAAATAGAACTTTTTATTAAAAATACAACATTATCTCAAGATAGAAATTCTTATAAGATTAGTAGCTCAACTTCTTTGAGATACTTTAATGATTGAATCATCTAGAGTATATGGGCAATCCTCTTATTCAATAATTTTGATTATTTTTTTTAAGACTTCTAATCTTCACTATTTTAAGGCTGGTGATTTACAAGGTTTTTTTTTATGAAGAATGACATAGATGTTCTTAACTAATCAAATGTGCAATCTCTTCTTCCAATTAAAAATATTTTTTATTGAATATCATCTTGAATGATAAAAATAATAATATTGAGATTGATCTCCATCATTTAAATTCCTTAGAGATTTTGGTCACTTAAGCTCAAAATTTTAGATGTCTAGTAGGATGCCGACCTTAGATATATTTAATCAGATGAAATTGGCTAATTAATGCTAAATTTAATGATAAGATGGCCCATCAAGATCCAACCCAACCCACCCAACATATATAATATCCTAATATCAACTTTGGACGAATTGTTCTTTTTATCTTTTAAAATTAACACCAGAGCTATTTATTTCTCTTTTATCAATATAATACTAGCTAAAACAAAACTAGTAATTAAAACATCAAAATATATGTCTACATTATTATTCCAAAATCATATACAATACTCAGAAATCATGCATTTATAATCTATCATCACCAGTCCTGAGTACAAAAGAATAGTTAAAAAATAGAAAGAAATAAACTAATAGTAAACTTGGAGAATCCTGATCTGATCAATCTCATGCACCTAATTCTTTGCCCTGACATGAAATCATTTAAATAACACATAATGAGCTAAAAAGCCCAACAATTCATCCAATCCTACAACTGACTCAAAGTACGATAAAGATGTAGTATGCATGTTATCGATCAATTCATAGCAGTACATATCATTTGATTATGAATTGATATAGAAATAATAAAATACACATACAATAGTAATAAATTTTATACATAGTAAAACAGTATAATATAGAAGCTAATAAAGAAATATAATGGGAAAACTAGTAAACTAGTATGAGTGTTAAATTAATAAAGTAGTTATTATATTAATACAATCAATCAGTAAAGAAATCATATAAATTAGTAAAATAAAAGTTTTGATAAAGACTGTCAGAATCATATCAATGTAGTAAAACTCTATAATGATGTACATATGCTATCCAATTATTCTATATAAGAATCAAATCAGTATCTTAATCATATGCTCAGTGTGTCACATGCTCAATATTAGTACAGTGAATTAGTGGTATCAAATAATATCTGTATCTATATCGATAATAGTAATAGTCTAAAGGCAGGAGCAATAAAATAATACAATAATAATAAATCCATTTAGTAATAATAATAAATTTGTGCAATAATAAAAATAATACCTCAATAATATGCATTTTAGTAGTCACACTAAACAAGTAAGAAATCCTAGTTTAATCGATATTTTTTTAGTATCATATCAGTATCAGTAAATCATTAGCTTGGTAAATAGAGTCATCACTCTTTGTCCGTCACCATAGTAATCATCTCCTTAAAACTCTCAATCAATATCAAGTGAACCCGAAGAGGATAACACCAAACCATAGTATTTAAAGGAAAGCATGTTGGCCCACCATCCTATACAAGTTAGTCAATTTTTAGCCAATGTTATCCTCATATATATTATTATAATATTATTATAATAGTAATAGCGATCAGCCATTACCCAATCACATACTCATTTTTATTCTCAATGCTTATAATAACAATATGCTTAAATAAAAATACTCAATTTCTATACATTATAAATCATACAAAATTCAAGAACTTCTATTTTATCTAATGAAATTCAAAAATGTTGTGGTTAAAATATCAAAGATAATCAATATGATAACATACAAAAAAATTAAACAAGAAAAGTTTAATAAAGTTGGGAAAAAATAATGAAATCAAATTTGAGGAAAATTCAGCGGTCAAAATCAAAATCTTAAAAAATAGAGATAGGATTAGAATCACCTACAATGATCTAAGCAATTTTATAATAGTGACAAAGTGATCTAGATGCTTAAAATTATCTTTCTACCTTTCTCTCTGCTATACTACAATTCGAACAAGAAATTAGATTTTTTTCCATTATTAGTTATTTTTTAAAATTTGGATTGTTACAATCTACCTACCTTAGAAAAATATTTTCTTTGACATTTCCCTTAAGTATTCAGACACAAGAATAGATATAAAATAAATCCATACAATCAAAACACAAATCAAATCAAAAGCTCATCGAATTATATAGTCATTTAATTTATTTCATCACATGTCATTCACTTAAGCATAAAATATGACATTTAATCATTTAAACTTTTTTACAAATAGAACTCTCAGGTTACTGTCAATCTTCCAAATATTACAAGCTGTACAGATGTGACATCACTAGAGCAGGTCTTATTAATGCAACAAACTCTCTTAGACTACCACTGCAACTATATCATCAGGCTATTTGTTGACCTTTCACTATATATTCTCAATCATACAATCATTTATCCTTTAGTCTACCTAGAATGTTCTGCTCCTAAATTAGCTCTTCCTCTCTATAATTAATCCACTACCTTGTGTCCTTGTTATCCACATCAAAAACATTGCCCTGTCAAAAAGTAGTACTGACCTCCATGTCTCTTTCCATAATGGATTCATGCACTAAAATTATCGATAGATGTAATCAATCTAGATCCCTTTGAATTATTGTATCTTTTTTTTTATTACTCACACTATCTCTATCCCTACTTGATTCATCTCTAGTCCTCCTCCAACTGGCATCATATTTGGAGCCTACACCATACATGCATATTAGTACTGCTAAATTAATCTTTATCAGTCTTGTCTACCCACCAACTCAAAAAACTCTTGGATCCGTAGAGGCACTAATAGATGTCTCAGCTCCCTGTTCAACCATTGAAGAAAATTGTAGCACATTTTTTTAGTAATAGGGATCAAGTGAGGAGCATACCTAGCGAATACAGCGAACTCATTTTTATATTACATCACTATTTTGCATCCTTTCTCTAACTTAATAATTTTTTTTGCATCGATCTTTGAGAAGAAGGAGGTCCAAATCACATTCGAAATACTATAGTGAACTCATCTCAAGTAATCTTAGCCTTTATCTTCCCTTGGAATTTCTCTCTCTACTGTCCAACCCCCCATCTTTCAACCTCTCCTTTAACTAGGAACACATCTAATGGTACCTTTCTGCTCTTAAAACACTATATGTTATCAAAGATCTTTTATATCATCAGTAACCAGCCTTCTATGTCCTGCGGTCCTATAGCTCCTTTGAATAATGAAGGTTTTAGCTTATATAATATCTATAAGTTCTTGTCTCCCTCTTCTTCTTTACTCCTAACTAATTTACTCTACGCATCCCCCATTACCTGTATTATAATAGTAACTAACTACATCATAATATCTGATGGCATAAAAGCTGTATTGTGTTGCTCATTGGGTACATTTGGCTCTAACAAATCCAATTTGATAGTTCACCTATAAAATTTATTTAATCTAAAAAATTCATATGTGAAATCAATTATGTATACAAAATAATGCAACTTAATCTACCCAATCTACCTAACTCACAAGCATTTCCTATAGCTTTGATAATAATCAATTCTTCCAATAATATTACTTTCATATCAATTATAATGTCCTAAGATCAAATTTGGAAGAATTATTCTTTTTATCTTTTAAAATCAACACCATAACTATCTAATTCACCTTTATTAATATAATATCAACTAAAACAAAATTAGTAATCAAAATATCAAAATACATCTATGTTCTTACTCCAAAATCATACATAATACTCATGAATTATATAATTACAAGCTATCATTATCTATCATGAGTACAAAATAATAGCTAAAAGATAAAAAAAAATAAACTAACAATAAACTTGGAGAATTCTGATCTGATTAATCTCACACACTTGATCCTTTGTCTCAACCTGAAATCATTTAAACCACATATATTGAGCTAAAAAGCCCAATAGATAATCTAATCCCACAACTAACTTAAAGCACGATAAAGAAGCAGTATGTATATCATCAGCTAATTTATAATAGTAACAATCATATAATCATGAATTGATGCTGAAACAGTAAAGCACATACGCAATAACAGTAACTTCTATAGCCAACAAAATAGTATAGTACAGAAGCTAGTAAAGTAGTATAATAGGGAAACTAGTAAACCAGTATGGGTGTTAAATAGATAAAGTAGTTTCCATTTTACTACTATTAATCAGGAAATAAATCATGTAAAATTGTAAAATAAAAGCATTAGAAAGACTATAAGAATTATATCAATACAATATAACCCTATAATGTTGTATACATGCTATATACTTATTCTATATTAGTATCAAATCAGTATCTTTATCACATGCTCATTATATCACATGCTCAGTATGTCATATGTTCAATATCAGTATAGTAAATCAGTAGTATTAAATAATATCAGTGTCTATATCTGTAATAGTAATAATCTAGTGACTAGAGCAGTAAAATAATATAGTAATAGTAAATATATGTAGTAATAATAAATCTATATAGCAATAAAAATAATGCCTTAATAATATGCATTACAATAATCAGACTAAATAAATAAGAAATCTTGGCTTAATCAGTAATTTTGTCGTATCATATTAATATCAGTAAATAGAGTCATCATTCTTTGCCCATTGGTATAATAATCATCTCCTTATAACTTTCAATCAGTATCATGTGAATTAGTAGAGGGCAACACCCAACCATAATATTTCAAAGAAAGCTTATGTACTCTCCATCTGGTATAGGTTAGTCAATCTCCAACCAACATAAGTGAAACTAGTTTTTACTTATCCTTACAGATATTATTATCATAGTATTATAAAAGTAATACCGACCAATTATTATCCAATCGCATACTCATTTTTATTTTTAATTCTTATATTAACAGTATGTTTAAATAAAAATATTTAATTTCTATGCAGTATAAATAATACAAAATTCAATAACTTCTATTTCACCCGATGAAATTCATAAATGTTATAGTTAAAATATTTAAGATAATCAGTACGATAACATTTACAAAGTTGTGTGATCAAAGTTCAAAAAAAAGGGAAAAATATAATAAAATCAAATTTGAGAAGAATTTAGCGATCGAAAACAAAATATTTGAAAACAAAGATAGGACTACTAGAAATACCTGTAGTGACCTGAGCAATTTTTACAAAAGTGGCAAAGCGACCCGACTGCTAAAAAACAGCTTTCTCCCTTTTCTTCGTTGCACTGTAATTCAAACAAGAATTCAATTTTTTTTTTTTTTTTTATAAATTCAAATTATTATAATATAACCCATACATTTTATATTAGGTTAAGTGCAAGATAGAGATTTTGCCCAAGATCTATTTGGAAGTAATTTATTTTTTATCATGCATATATATATATATATATATATATATATATATATATATATATATATATATATATATATATATATATATATATATATACCATAATTATTTTCTTCCAAAATATTAATATACAATAATCATGACTTTCCAATAATTTTAATAAAATATATTTGCACGATGATTACAAAATAGTCAATCTATAATTGAAAAGAATACCTTTAACATCAAATCATGACCTCACTCCAATAGGACTTGATCCTTCCCTGAGACATAAATAATGAGGAATGAGCAAACAATGTAGTAGGTTATATAGAATCTAAAACTATATTTAATGCAAGAGAATAAAATAATATACATGTTTTTAATCAATTAATCATAAAAGCTAAAAAAGTGCTGAAAAAGTAAATCTCTATCCTACCTATGTACAGAAATAATGTGTAGTGCAATTAAGATAAAAATTATCATGTTAAAATCATATTTCATATAGGCCACTATATCATATCAAAAGATTCGAGCAAGTCGATTTATCATATAAAATAGTACATATAAATGTACATTAAGCAAGGCAAAAATTTTGGCTAATTATATCATATCAAGTGGTATTTTTCTTATATATCATGTCATATCATATAGGTATGAATAGTCTGATGGCATAGTATATAGGATTCATCACCCCAGTCTGTTGACACTCATAGTCATATCACATTTCCCCTTATAACTCCCATCATGTGAAGGTTCACACCACTAACATATATTTAAAGGAAGCCCATCAGCCTACCCTCTTATGCATGATATCATATCTCTGTCAACCTGAATTATAAAATAGAAAGTCTTTCTTACATACATATATTTCACATCCATATCCAGCTCATTATATCATTTTCTAGTGGGTGCAAAATTTATATGTAATTCAAAAATATGAAGACAGTATTCCCATTTTCACAAGTATATGATCACAATTGATGAACTGTATCAAGTATGTATATCATATTGCTACATTAACATATTTTGATAACCATTTATAGAATTTATAAAATTATCTTAAATGATCAAATTAGGACATAAAAAAATATCTTGTGAAAGTTTAATATGATTATATCAAAATGTGTGGAATAATTAGAACTATAACATACTAAAAATTACACGATAAAAATTAGTTAAAATTTGAGATTACATATTTTACTATGTTTTGACCAAATTAAAATTTATAAAATATAAAATACATAATATTATTAAAATTAGAGATAGGATAATGGTAGCCTACCTTTACATAAGCAATATTCCCAACTAGATCGACCAACAAAAATAGCTCTACAACCCTCAAATCCTAACTTCTCTCTCCTCTCCTTTCTCTTTCCTTCTTATTTTCCATTTCTCTTCTTTGTTAAAATGAATTGAGGATGAAAAAGGCCATAAAAGTATAGAGAGTGGATTACGATATTTATAATAAAATATGTTATGGGTATGATTATAATGATACTAATTGTTTAGTTTTTAGCATAAAATTCTTATAAATTTTTTAATATCTTCAAATTCAGTGCTCTAAAAATTATGGAAAAAATATTCATAAAATAGCCCAGCATGTCTAGTATACTCAGGTGAAATTGGTTTGTAAGATGGATACCTAACAATACTAGAAAATCCACTAATATGGATACATGTCAATTTTATGAGAAATTACAAATAAAAAAGAAACTTCTTGTTTTCTTATCTACACTACCCATAAAATTAGAAGAAAATTTATTATAATAAACAAAATAATATCTATGATATGATAAAGATAGTTTACAAATTAGACTTATAATGACTCCTGAAATATTATTTGACTGTTATAGGTCAAAATATATCTTTTAAAATTTTAAGGTATTGTATCTCTATTTCATACCCTAACATTCCTAATTTTTTTCCAAAGGCCAAATAACTTGAAAATATATTTAATAGACATTTTAAAGCATCTTATTGGTTAAACTTGTATTTATATAAATTTATTCAAAAGTACAAATGCAGGAGAGTTATGGTTGTTTCATGGTCGGAATTGAACTACGATTATTACAGGGTCTTTAGTCTCTTGGCAACTACTACTTTTTTTATTGAGGAAGATCAATTTATTATGGTGAATTATTATATTTACATGATAATTATTCAAATTACTCTCATGGAGTATTGATGGCCTCATGAGAAATTATTTATACTTCTACTCGATGGATAAGATAATCAAGGGTGCGAACTATCTCTTGCGTCGAAGATGAGTAGAAAGGTCCAGGCAAAGATCTTCAAGAAAACTATCTTGTAGTAACTCAAGATCCATTCTCAATATTTGACATGCTTCACAAGAGAATATTTGAAAGTATTTCTTAGGAGTCTATATCTCATATTGGTGAATCCAAAAAAGATGGAAGGAGCCCTTGATGATTCGTTCATTAGCAATGAATTATTCTATAAAAGTATAGCTAGGTCGATAAAATTATGAATAATTTTACATGAGAGAGAGAGAGAGAGAGAGTAGAATCATATGTGATCTTATGCATAGGGAGTTACTGGGAAGACCTAGCTAAGGCCTATATCAAAAGTATATTGAATGTGCATGATGGCAATATAGTGGCCAATATACTTATAAAGGTCAAATGTCTCATCATATAGATCAATTGTTGACAATTTAAAATCTATTGGGATAAGATACTAGAAATTGTATTAGTTAGAGGTAAAGAACTTTGAAAGTTACATTAAGGGATAAGTTCATTCCTTTTCTTAAAAAAGAATTTCTCGTTAACATGACATCACATCTTATCTCTTATGACATCACAAGGAGCATTAATAAAATAATATTGATTTAAGACTTCCATGATGGAAGAATATGAGTTGGTTAAGCAAAATAAGAAAGATGGGTTGAACTGGTGGTATCAAAGAGAACTTAATGAGGATGTGGTGGAGGTCAAATTGCAGTATGAGGAGGTAATGTCTGTGTGACATCAATTGGATCAACCCCCAATCTATTGTTGATTTTATGGTGGGAGAATTCTAACATACTATAATTGTGCTCTTTTTATTTAGCCTTCTGTAAGAGTTATAAGATTTGAACTTGAAATTCCTCCATCGTATATATATGATATTCAAAAGTGAGGCATGAGTGGTCTTTACTATCATAAAATCACTCGTACCCACATTTGAAGAAGATATGATTATAAACATGATAATAATTGACTAATTCTCATTATAAAGATTATAAAAGCTCGGTGTCTACAAGCAAATATTTGAAGCTCAATAATAATTTTAGATGTTAGTAGTCAATAGACTATAGTTGGACGATGAAAGTCAGTCAGTGGTGATAGTGATTGCTGATGGTCACCAGAGTTTGTTGCCAGAAAAGATGCTAGAGTTATGTAGCTCTCTCAACTTTTGAATCTCTCACACAAAAAATAGATTCCTATTTATAGCATCTTTTAGGGGAGAATTTTGATAAATTTGGCAAAAATTTAAAACACTCTATCGATAAGTCCATATTGATCCCTTGAATATAGATCATTTATTCAGCATTTAAATACCTTAGTGATATCAAAATGAAATGATATTAAGCTCATTAGATTCTTCTTATCAAGCCACTTGATCTAAGGACACAAAATTTAGATATCATTTGGTCATTCAATTAGTGTTTTGAAGTTTCTAAAAATATTTTAAATGCTTGATTTGCACTCATTTGTAGTCATATTGGATCACTTTAACAATATTAATAGGTTCCCCTCGTTGAGACATTTAGTTCGATTATAAATTTGTTATTGAGATTGAGATTTAAATAATCCCTAATTTAATTTTAGAAGTTCTTTTTTTTTCAAATACCTCCTTAAGATTTATGCTGATTAAGTGTGTTGCATCCTCGACTATTCACGACGGTAGAGAAATATAAAGCTTAACGTCTTAGCATTATACGAAAATCTAGCACGTAATCAAATAAGAGAAAGTGGGTGTAGTACTTATAAGAGACACCAGAGTTTTTACGTGGAAACCCCTGAAAAGGGGGAAAACATGGGGTCTGGCCCAATTTGAATGAATCCACTAGTCTTTATAGTCGATTACAAATGAGGCCCTACCTTGAAGTCCTTATCTTGATGTAGCAAATATGCATCATATAGATTGCATTACATGATGAAAATTGAAAGAGTCACTACTAACGTGTTTGTTTGGTCAGAAGGATCATAGTTGGCTGGCGACGGAGGTAAGAAAGACTATAGTCGGTAGGAGATAGGGGTCTGAAAGACTATTGCTTGGCAATGGAGGTCGGAAGGACCGTAGTAGGCGACGGAGGTCAGAAGGACCATTGTTGGCAGGAGGCAGGGGTCAGAAAGACCGTTGCCTGGAGATGGAGGTCAAAAGGATTGTAGTAGGTGATGGAGGTTAGAAGGACCATAATCTAATGATAGAGGTTGAGAGGGCCTTATTTGGTCAGGCGATGAAGGTTGGAAGGCCGCAGTTGACTAGCACTAGAGGTTAGAAAGATTGTTGCCTGATGACAGAGGTTAGGAGGAACTTAATTGGTCAGGCGATGAAAGTTTGGGCCTCAGTTGGTGGTCTGGCAAAACTTTAAGCCTCAGATGATGGTCTGGTAGAAGTTCAAGCCTTAGGTGGTGGTATGGTGGAACTCACGACATCAAGCAGTGGTCGGCAAAGCTCAGGGCCTCAAGTGGTGGTCCGGCGAAACTCAGGGCATCAAGAGGTGGTCCAGTGGATCTCAGGGCCTCAAGTGATGGTCTGGCAGAACTCAAGGAGTTAAGCGGTGGTCTGACAGAGCTCAGGGCCTCAAGTGGTGGTTCGATGGAACAATGGTGTCAGGCGGTGGTCTAGCGGAGCTCAAGGCCTCAAGTAGTGGTCCGGCGGAACAACGGCGTTAGGTGATGGTCCAGTGGAACTCAGGGCCTCAAGTGGTGGTATGGTGGAATAATGGCTTCAGATGATGGTCTGGCAGAGCTCATGGCCTCAAGTGGTGGTTTGGTGAAACAATGGCGTCAGGCGGTGGTTCAGCAGAACTCTGGCGGTGGTCGAGGAGGAGCGAGGAGGCAAGAGCGATCTTAAATCTCTCTATTGCTCTCTTCCTTAGCCTTCCCCTTTTCATGAGAAAGGGGGTCTCTATTTATAGATTTCTGAGAGTGGCATGACCCATAAATAAGAGGAAGATCAAGGGTAAATCGACAGTGGTTTGGATGGACGGCCGATGTTGAATCCCTTGATAGTGGATTATTCACTGAACATCTGAATGTCTTAATGAGATTAGAATTCAGTGATCTTGGGCTCATTGGATTCATGTTGTTGAGTTGCTCGATTTAATTATAAGCATGTCATTTTTGGATTTGATAATCCAGATTGTGTTTTGAACCTTTCAAAAGTGCTTTGGGCCCTTGATTTGGACCAATTTGGGCTTGGATTGAGTCAAATTTGGTGTCGTTGGGTTCCTATTTCCTAGACATTCAGTTCGACTATAAGTTTGCTGAAATCAAAGTTTAGATGGTCTCTAATTTAATTTTTGAAGTTTCCAACTTGATTTTCCTTCAAGATTCGTGCCCGATCAAGATAATTTTTAAGGATGTATCAGTTGCCCCCCTATTTTTGGACGTCGAAGTATGCAGAGTCTGAAAATATATATCATAGCTTTTGAAAAAAAAATTCATATATCTTAATTATGTAATCAAATATTGAAATAGAGATATCCAAAATATATAATGAGTGCCAGAAAATGTTTTTCTAAAAGTAGTTATATCCAATTCCAAATTTCTGAATCAAAATTATGCTATGATGACTTTTTTGTCAAGTAGCAGTAAAATAATGAGTCTTGCATTCACTCCCATGTAGCCATGATCATAAGAGTTAGGATATTTGGTCTCATATAAATAATTAAGTAGAATATGTTGTCACATCTCTATGCGTCACCATGGAATGCAGCAATCTAAACACTTTTTTTTGGTAAAATGTGTTAGCTGTATAGGTCTCATTATTTTGACCAATCAGATCTTTCCAATGGCAATGTTCCATATGCCATGTATTACTCAAGCTGGAAGTAGCCTGCAATGCCGCGTGGATGGGGAAGGATCACGGTTTGCAACTATTATTAGCCATTAATTTTTAATTTTTTATTTATTATGGGACCCACACCACACCCTTCTTTTTAGAACTACCGGGCGGTTCTAATAGCCTCTTTGGGGCGGTTGCTCTAACCGCCACCCTCCTTTTTTTTTACTTCTTCCATTACTTCCCTAACTCCCTCTTTTTTTTTACTATAAATACCCCCTTAGGGGTATGAAAAAACTTGCCCCTCTCCTCTTTCTCCTCTCCTCTTTCATTTGAGGCCTTCCCCTAGCCCTGTATAGGCGGCATCCCCTGTCCAGGCTCAGGACCCCTCTCTGTAAGAAAGAGGTTCCTCCCCCTTCTTCTTCTATCCCTCACGTTGAGGCATTCATCTAGTCTTGTTCAGGTGGTATCCCCTGTGCAGGTCTAGGGCCCCTCATTGAGTAGGAGGCTCTTCCTCCTTCTTCCCTCCCTCATGTTGAGGCATTCCCCTAGTCTTATTCAAGTCTAGGGCCTCTCACTGAGTAGGAGTTTTCTCCTCCTTCTTCATGAGATCTTACAGAGGTTTGATGTTAGTCAGTGGAAGTATGGCAATTAACAAAAGTTTGACATCAGGTTGAAGTCCAATAAAAGTCCATCGACGAGCAGAAGTCCGACGACAGGTAGAAATTCAGCATCGGGTGGAAATCTAACGAAAATTTGGCTACGGGCAAAAGTCCGGCGTCGACTGGAAGTCCGATGAAAGTCCATTTACGGAAAGAAGTCAGACAATAGGTAGAAATTCAGTGTCGAGTAGAAACACAATGAAAGTCCGTCGACAGGCAAAAGTTCGATTACTAATAGAAATTCAACGTTGGGTAGAAACCCAAGGAAAGTCTAGCGATGGGCAGAAGTTTGGCATCGGTAGAAGTACAGCATCAGGTAGAGTTTCTATTAAAGTTCATCGACGGGTAGAAGACTGACGACGGGTAAAAATTTGACGTCGGACTGAAGTCCGATAACAGCGCGACGACAGGTAGAAGTCAAATGATAAGTGAAAATTTAGCATCGGGTTAAAGTTCGATGGGAGTCCGGCGAAGGGCAGAAGTTCGAGAAAGGGTAAAAGTGTAGCATTGGGTAGAATTTTGATGAAATTCCATCGACAGGCAGAAGTCTCATGACGGATAAAAATTTCATGTCGGGTAAAAATTTTATGAGAGTCTGGCAACTGGTAGAAGTACATCATCAGGTAGAAGTCTGATGAAAGTTCATCGACGGTCATTGACGGGCAAAAGTCTGACGACGAGTAGAAATTCAGTATTGGGTAGAAATCCAACGAGAGTTTGGCGGCTGGCAAAAGTCCGACGTTGGATCGGGTAGAAGCCCGACGAAAGTTTATCAACAGGCAGAAGTCTGATGACAAGTAGAAATTTAGCGTCGGGTAGAAATCTGATAAGAGTCTGTCAACAGGCAGAAGTTTGATGATAGGTAGAAGTATGGCATTAGGTATAAGTCCATCGAATGTCTATCGAGGAGCAGAAGTCTGATGACAGGTAAAAATTCAACATATGGTAGAAATCATATGAGAGTCTGGCAGCAGGCAGAAGTCTGGTGTCGGGTAGAAGTACGATGTTGGGTAGAAGTCTGATAAAAGTCTATCGAGTAGTAGAAGTCCAATGACTGGTAAAAATTCAACGTTGGATAGAAATCCAACGAGAGTCCTACGATGGGCAGAAGTTTGATGTAGGGTCGGGTAGAAGCCCGATAAAAGTCCATCAATGGGTAGAAGTCTAACGATGGGTAGAAATTCAGCATCGAGTAGAAATCCGACGAGATTCCGACGACGGGCAGAAGTCTGACTACTGGTAGAAATTTGGCATCGGGTAGAAATCAGTTGAATGTTCGGCGACAGGCAAAAGTCTGGCATCAGGTCAGCTAGAAGTTCGATGAAAGTATGTCGATGGGTAGAAGTTCGATGACGGGTAGAAATTTATCATCAGATAGAAATCCAATGAGTCCAGTGACGGGTAAAAGTTTGATGACGGGTAAAAGTATGATGTCGGGTAGAAGTACTGCATCGGGTAGAATTCTAACAAAATTTCATTGGCTAGAAGAAGTCAAATGACGGGTATAAATTCAGTGTCGAGTAGAAACCCAACGAAAGTCCGACGGCTAGCAGAAGCCTGGTGTTGGGTAGAAGTATGGCGTCGGGTTTAATTCTGATGAAAGTCCATCAACGGGTAGTAGATCATAGGTTAATAGAATTCTACAAAGATATATAACCTATCTGAGGTTATATATCAGCGTATTACTTAATGACATTAACCTATATGGAAGAGATCGAGAGAATCCACCAAGAATGTATGACCTATCCGAGGTTGTATATCAGAGCATTACTCGATGACGCTAACCTGTGTGGAAGAGGTCGAGAGAATCCACCAAGGATGTATGACCTATATAAGGTTGTATGTCAGAGACTTTGCTCGATGACGTTAACCTGTATGGAAGAGGTCGAATTGGATCCCCTTGGGATCGATTTTGCCTTGATTAGAAGGGATGAATGCTACGTATATCCTGAATCAAGGATGAAGAATGGTCTATCTTTAGACCATTACTGCCTTTTTGATGTCGAGATTTAGACCCTGCCGAAGGAGTAGAAGTCCAGTTAGAACCTATATGAGGCTTAAAATTAATTGGAAGCATCGTTGCATTTGCTGGAAGTTTCTTGCCTGAAATATTATCTTGATATTGAAAGCATTAGATGTATTTTCTTGACCACAGTTGGAGTCAAGGTTTCCCCCCAGTATGCATGAAATTGATGCATCCATAGCTGATGCTAGGATGTTGACATGCATAATCTTTTGAGGATGGAGCAAAAATTGCCCCCCAATCGGGAACCACATTCCCACAGATGGTGCCAAATTATTGCATCCTGGAGTATTCATGGCGGTAAAGAAATATAAAGCTTAACGTATTAATATTGTATGATGATCTAACACATAATCAGATAAGAGAAATGGGTGTAGTACTTATAAGAGACACCAGAGTTTTTACATGGAAACCCCTAAAAAGGGGATTTTCCTGCCCCAATTGAATGAATCCACTAGTCTTTGCATTCGATTACAAATGAGGCCCTTCCTTGTTGGGAAGTCCTTATCTTGATGTAGCAAATATACATCATATATATTGCATTACATGATGGAAATTGGAAGAGTCACTGCTGATGTGCTTGTTTGGTTGGAAGGATCATAGTCAGCTGGCGACGGAGGTAAGAAAGACTGTAGTCGATAGGAGACAGGGGTTAGAAAAACTATTGCTTGGTGATGGAGGTTGGAAGGACCGTAGTAGGCAACGAAGGTCAGAAGGACCATAGTTGGCCGGAGGCAGGGGTCAGGAAGACCGTTGCCCGACGATGGAGGTCAGAAGGATCGTAATATGTGACAGAGGTTAGAAGGATTGTAATATGATGATAGAGGTTAGGAGGGACTTAGTTGGTCAAGAAATGGAGGTCAGAAGGATCATAGTTGACTATCGTTAGAGGTCAGAAAGACTGTAGCCTGATGATAAAGGTTGGGATGACCTTAACTGGACGGACAATAGAAGTTTGGGCCTCAATTAGTGGTCTGGTAGAACTCCGAACCTCAGATGATGGTCTGGCAAAAGTTCAAGCCTCAGGTGGTGGTCTGACGGAACTCACGTCGTCAAGCAGTGGTTCGACAGAGCTCAGAACCTTAGGTGGTGGTCTGGCGAAACTCAGGGCATCAAGAGGTGGTCCGGCGGAGTTCAGGGCCTTAACTGGTGGTCTGGAAAAACTCAGGCATCGAGCGGTGGTCCGGTGGAGCTCAGGGCCTTAAGTGGTGGTCTGGTGGAACAACGGCGTCAAGTGGTGGTCCGGTGGAGCTCAAGGCCTCAAGTGCTGGCACGGCAGAACAACGGCGTCCGGTTATGGTCCGGTGAACTCAGGGCCTCAGGTAGTGGTCTGGTGGAATAATGGCTTTAGACAGTGGTCCAGCGGAGCGAACGTCTTCAAGTGGTGGTCCGGCGAAACAACGGCGTCAGGCGGTGGTCCAGTGGAACTCCGGTGGTGGTCAAGGAGGAGTGAGGAGGCAAGAGCGATCTTCGATCTCTCTCTTGCTCTCTTCCTTAGCCTCTCCCTTTTCATGAGAAAGGGGGTCTCTATTTATAGATTTCTGAGAGTGGCATGACCGTAAATAAGAGGAAGATCAAGGGTAAATCGGAAGTGGTTTGGATGGACGACCGATGTTGAATCCCTTGATCGTGGATCATTAAATGAACTTTTGAATGTCTTAATGAAATCAAAATTCAGTGATCTTGAGCTCGTTAGATTCTTGTCGTCGAGCCGCTTGATTTGATTATAAGCATGTCATTTTTGGAAACTGTTTGATAATCAAGATTATGTTTTGACCTTTCAAAAGTGCTTCGAGCCCTTGATTTGGACACATTTGGGCTCGGATTGAGTCAAATTTGGTGTCGTTAGGTTCATATTTTTGAGATGTTCAGTTTAGCTATAAGATTGCTGAAATCAGAGTTCAAATGGTCTCCAATTTAATTTTTGAAGTTTCCAACTTGATTTTCCCTCGAGAATCGTGGCCGATCATGATAATTTTTGAGGACTTATCAAAGTGAATTTTCTTGATGTCGATCAATTATATATTTATAATATTTCAATAAAAGTTTTTAATATTAAATTTCCCTTCATCTTATGTACATTCATAAAGCTTATAAGTAAAAAATTTATTTTAAGGTTCATGAATAAATTTAGAATTTAATATATTTAGTACAAACATTATGCCATAAAATATTATTTCAGTTAATCATTTCTCCTCTTCTTCTCTTAAGTTTTTAAATCCCTTGAAAAATTTTCAATATTGATAATTTATGCATTCTTTATTCCGTATTAGGGGTGTCAAAACGGGTTGGCGGGTCGGGTTCGGGTCGAACCCGAGTTGACTCGGGCCTAAACGGGTCAACCCGAACCCGACCCGATTTTACAAACGGGTCTGGATTTTCAACCCGAACCCAACCCTCTCGGGTTACGGGTTGACCCGACCTGACCTGCGAAAACAATAGTGAGGCGAGGTCAAGGCGCAACGAGGTTGCCATGGTGCGGTCTGGGTGACGTGAAGCGAGGTCGAGGAGGAGCGGTGGAGCGCCGGAGGCAAGCCTTGCTTGGTCAAGGCTGAGGCGTCGTCATGTCGAGACTCAAGTGAATCAGTGACTGGTGAGGCGGAGCGGTGGAACGTTGGAGCGGCCTCAGCCTGCACGACGGCGATTAGGTGACGCGACACAGCGATGGGTTGACACCTTAACCTTTGAGGCAACGCGACTGTGCGATTCCAGGACGTGACGCGATGCGACAGGCTGCAAGGCTCGTATGGGATGCCGCGATGGGTCATTTTTTTTGAGTCAAAATGGGTCAACTCCGGGTTATCGGGTCAACCCGAACCCGACCCATTTTTCAAACGGGTCAGAAATCCGAACCCGGACCCGACCGTTTCACAAACGGGTCGACCCGAACCCGGATTTTTCCTGGTCGGGTTCTGGTCGGGTTTCGGGTCGTGTCAAAAATTGACACCCCTATTCCGTATTTCTCAGAAATACCCAGCAGCCAAAGTTGGTGTTCAAATTTGCCCAGCTCTCTGCGACTTTTGCTTTTCAAAAAGGTGCTTTTTCTCGGTTTCTCCTTCTTACGATAGTTTGATTTACATTTATAACTGAAATAAATATATTAGATAAAAGGATCAAAATGATTTATCTTTTTTTTTTTTTTTGAAAAATCAAAATAGTTCTTAGCTATTTTAAAGAATAATTTTGATTCCTCAACTCTTTAAGAAAGCACTAAAATATTTCCATCATAAGACTATTCTAATTCTTTTTTAAAGATCTGAGGGATCAAAATGATATAATTGATGACTATTTTGATCATTCATATAAAAGTCAATGAACCATTTTGATCATTTTCTCATATATATTACTTTAAAAAGTTTATAGAACCCCATAAATTGCTGATATTATTTGTCATTATTTCTTTCGGTTACAAATCAAATATTTGGTGGGGATTTTAAACACGTATAATCTCCTGACTTCCTATTTTTTAAAATCATATATCAATATATATGATTGAAAAGTTGAGGAGTTTGATATCCAATGATGGTCACTTTCACTTATCTTTCACAACAAGCGACTAATCTTTCTTAGTTTTTAAGAAATTTGTTTGGTAGTTCAAAAGATAAGTTTGACAATTCTTGTAATCTTGTTGGGGCTCACAAGCAAAAATGTTTTGATGTGATAAATATTTGTTTATATTGTATGGGTCCCATAGATAAAGAATAAGCGCATTGGATGATCAATTTTGTTCTTATTAATATAATAATTATTTATGTTCATTTATTTATATAATTAAATAAATTTGAACACAAATTTAAAATTTGGTGATATAAATGAATAAATTGATTTATTTGTTTATTTATGTTCATGAAGATGTTTTTTTGTTGATAAACAATTAGATCATTAAAAATATGATAAAAATACTTATTTAATGATGACTTACTTTGTATTATTGTATCAACTTCTCTAAAATTTATGTATATTATAAGAAGTATATTTATGCTTAAAATATCAAATAAATGGTTACATAGATATGTTTAAACATTATTATTTAAAATTTGAAACAACTTAAATAACACTTAATGATTTATGCCAATTTTATTAAAGTTTATAAACCTAAATAAATATAGTAATTATTTTATATGTTTAAATTATTATCAATAAATATATAATTAGTTAGGCTTAATTAAAGCTTGATTTTGGCTGAAAATTGGTAACAAAATTAATGAAAATTTTGAACATATTTTAAAACTCAAATCATGTCCAAGTATGGCTCAAACTTGATAAGATAATAAATGAATGAACTTGAATAATATTACACTCATTTCGAAATGGTTATTTTTGGAGATGAGAATTCTTTCTTTTCACATTATTGATGGGGGCAGTGGAGTAACCTAAAGAGATATGAAAATAATTTAGGGCTCTATCAATCCCTAAACAATGGTTAGATTTTCTTTCATATAAAAATTATAAAAAACTACACTTAATATATGTAAGTATACGTGCTGAATCAAGAAATATATTGATAGTGTAGAGTATCGATCCCATAAGGAAGAATATTTACTTGCAAATACTAGTACTTTCAACTACAATTACAATAAATATCATACTCAATAAAAATAAATTTTGGTGGAGATTCAATCACTTAGTTTAAAATCAATACAAAATTTAAATGAAACACTTTTTGGATAAAATATTTTGAATTGATTGAATGTAAATACAATATGTTCATAGTGATTCTCTTTTATATTGATACTATTCAAAGCATATGTATCATCGACCACTCAGTCAAGCGTGTTGCGACTCGAACTCACGGGTTTATGTTTTTTATGATAACAAACATTATGGCTTGTATCTTTATGTCTCCTAATATTTTCATTCTATACTTATTTGTGTGTATACTAATATTTCAGAAGCACCATGCACCTTTTAACAAAGAATCAGAGCTCAAGATTAGGTAGAATAGATTATGCTGTAAAGAGTCTGTAATATTAATTGATGTAATTTTTGATTTCTTAAGTCGAGTCCTACAAAGGTGTTTGCTAGCTTGGTGACCATACACATACACACTCAAGGGAGTGAGATCTAGTCAAAACTAGAAGTTTAATTTTTAAACTAATCATACCGGACGATTTTGATCGTCCAAGATGATCAGCTCATTGAACTAATTAAACTAGATGATTTAGATCGTCGAGGAAAATCTTTTATGATCATAAAAATATCATCTAATTATAATTTAGGTAAGGTTGTAAGATTCAAATTTTATTATGATCATTTAGGACGATGTCCATCATACTGGATGATCAATGACAATCATACCTAAATTGATCATGTGATTAGGAGAGTAATTATTATTAATTTGTTTAATCCGATCATCCAGGATGATCCGTGAAGATCATACTGGACAACCCGAGAGGTTCATGGGACGATACTTGATCATCCCAAATGAAATAATATATTATTTCTTCTAATCATCCAGGATGATCCCCAATATCGTACTAGATGATCTATTCAAATTTGAATTGATCATCCTAGGCTATCCATAGATCATCGGACTATCGGGTCAAATTCTACACATTGTCCTAGACAATCCTGAGATCGTACAGGATGATTCTTAGTGGTTGAATTGAGTTTTTAGGATTTTTTGAAGCCCTCTATTCAAGCACATCATACTTGACAATCTTGTGATCGTCCTGGATGATCTTTGCCGCTAGAATTGAGTTTCTAGGGTTTTTGGAGCCCTCTATTTAATCTTTTTTAAGCACTTGGTAAGAGTCTTTGGTAGCCATTGAGACTTCATTTTTATGGAGAAAACTTGAAGAGAGAGCCATGAAAGGGAGAGAGGAAAGGGTAGAGTTTGAGAGAGGGAGAAGATCCTTTGAGGGCGTTTCAAGGGAGTGTGGAGGGGGTTTCATACAGTTGCTCCGACAAGTTTGCACCTTAGTACCATCAGATACAAGGTTTGTCTTGAGAAAAGTTTTGGGAAGAAGAAGATCTCTTTGTTGTCAAAGGACCAAGTTCTCTTCCTTCACCAGAAGGGTGAAAAAAGATTATAGGTTCTCTACCTCACTAGGAGAGTGAAAAAGATTTCAGGTTCTCTGCCGCACCGGGGGAGGTGGAAGAAATTTTATAAGGGCTTCTCCGCCTAGCTGTGGGGGATAAAGGAGAGTCACTAAAGGTTTAGTACAATACCTAGAATGGGGGATTCTGGGGAGTGGACATAGGTCAGATTGGATCGAACCATTATAAATTCTGGTGTGTTCCTTCTGATTATTTTCTACACTTTATTTTTATTGCAATTAACTACGTGGGTGAAATCTCTTATTTATCTTTTTATTATTAATTTAATTTATTTTTTATAAAATATATAAAAAGATTTTTCTTTTTATTAAAAAGTTTTTAAATATTCAATTCACCCTCCTCTTGGTTAGCCTCACGACTAGTTCTATAGGGTTTAACACCCTTCACGGACTTTCAAAGTGATATCAGAGCGGGATTCATAAATTAAGTTTTTAAAAACTTTTGAATTTTAATAAATGGCTAACTTTAGAAATCGTAATATTGTAGAAGGATATTCAATCACCCGACCACCTTTATGTGAAAATATTACTTTGGATTTATAGAAAATTCACATGTCTACTTTCTTTAAATCAATAGATTATTACATGTGGATGTTAATTCAGGAAGGATACTCTGCACGTTCTCATTTTATAAATGGCGTCAAAATTGATATTCCTTTTTTTGAATGCAGTAGAGAAGAAAAAATTTATTCTCAATTGAATGTTAAATCTTTGAATTATTCTTTCTGTGCCTTAACTTCTAAAGATTATATGATTATTTCTACTTGTATCACCCGCAAAGAAGTTTAGGATAAATTACGCACTACATATGAAGGTACTAGTGAAGTGAAGCAATACAGGTTAAATATTTTAATGCATGATTACAACTATTTTACTTGAAATCTTATGAGACGATCTTAGACATGTATACTAGGTTTACTCAAATTGTGGCATCATTACATGCTTTAGATAAAGAATTTTAAAAATTTAAAAAGATCAATAAAATTCTATATTGTCTACATGATAAATTTGATGCCAAAGTCGTTACTATTTCTGAATCAAAAAATTTGAATGAATATTCTATTGATAATCTGATTGGCTAACTCATTACCTATGAGCAAAGTTTAGGTCAAAAGCTTTTCGATGCAGGTAAAACTATAGTGCTAAAAGCTAAAGACATGGAGGAAAGTGGCTTAGTAGATGATGAAAGTGAAGAGTTAGCATCAATAATAAGTACATTAGAAAGTTTAATAAAGCACAAGTATAAGTATCAATAAAAGTAGAATAATGGTAAAAATAGTAAGAATGTTAAGATTTTCTTTGACATTATTTACTTTGAATGTAGAAAACTCAGACATATGAAAAATGAGTGCCCTAATTTAAAAACTCTTTATGTGAAGAAAAAGAATAAAAATAAGCAAATTGCAATAAGGGCAAATGATAAAAAGAAAAAAATCCCCTGGGCAGATTTAGCTTCTGAATCATCAGATAGGAGCAAAATAATGATGTTTAAAGCCTTGTTTATGTGTTTATTTATTTTTGTGTGCGTGTATATTTTTTTCAATGTACTTTTATTTATTTTTGGTATTTTCTTTGTGTTTTATTTTTCTTATTATTCTATGGTTTTCTTTTAAATTATAAATTAGTCTCCTTATTATTTGTGTAGTTTCTTTAATCAATACACACATATCACATTTTGTTTCATATACACTTTAGAAAATTAAATCATTTTTCAAAGATCATTTTTCTAAAATGAATAATCTACCTCATATTTTCTTGAAATTTTATGTAAGTTGTGGTTGACCTTTCTAAAATCAGTCAATGGAAGGAAACTCATGATTTTGTCTCTCTATCTCATTTATTTAATAAAACTATTTTACTTTTGATTCAAAATCTTCATCAAATAATAAATTAGATTTTGAAATTGAACTTTTTCATCTCCCTACATTTTCTCTATCTAATAGAGATCTTTTGCAAGTTGTTGAATCCACTTTATTATTTTTTTAATCAAGCTGTTCATTTTTGTCACTAGATTGGGTTTGCTTTAGTCTTTTAAATTATAGAAAGGAAGAATATTTGTAAAAAGAAAAGAGACATAAAATGAGCCCAAAGCTGAAAAGATGCACAATGTCACCAAAATAAAAAGATACACAAAGTATATTAAAAATAAATAGATGAGGCACAAAAGGAGCCCAAAATGAGTTAGCTTACCTTTCTTGTATTTCTTAAATCTTAAGAAAATCCTTATATCTATTGATATTTTCGATACTTGAGTTTGAAAATCATGACTTTTGATTCACCGTTTGTATTAATCTTCTATTAGATATATTTCATGCAAGGAGTTTTTGAAAAGATTATTATTTTCTTCTCTAATTTATTCTTTAATTTATATGTTTGCTTAAAAAAGGTTTTTTAGCATTTAAGGAACTTGAGCTTGGATTAATAATTTCTGAATCTCTAACCTTTCTGGGATTATGCATGGTCAATATATGCCTTACTAAGTTTTTGAATAAAATCAAGAGGTAACTTTCTCATTCCAAGAAAATTTTTGAAATTTCAAACTGATTCTTCTAAAACATCACATTCACCAGATTTGGGACTGTTTGATCTTTTAGTATATTTTTTATTTGTTTGTTTTTCTATGCTCCTCTTCTTTTTGGAAATGTCAAAGCGAGAGAATGTATTATTGTATTTGTGTTGTATTTGAATGTATTGTTATTTTTATATTGTATTTATTTAGTTTATCTTTTTATCTAGTTATTTATTTTATTTTAAAATAAAAAATAAAAAAAAGAAAATTATATTTTCCTTTATTTTTTAAAATTTTTTCCTAGTGAGGGGGAGATTAGGAGAAAATACTTTTAGTTTATAAATTCAACTAGTAATATTTACTATTATCAAAAAGGGGGAGATTGTTGCGACTCGAGCTTACGAGTTTATATTTTTGATGATAACAACTATTATGGCTTGAATCTTTATGTCTTCTAATGTTTTAATTCTATACTTATTTGTGTGTATACTAACATTTCAGGAGCACCATATAACATCCAATGAAGAATCAAAGCTCAAGATTGGGTAGAATAAATTATGTTATAAAGAGTCTATAATATTCATTAATATAATTTTTGATTTCTTGAGTTGAGTCCTATAAAGGTGTTTGCTAGCTTGGTAACCATGCACACACACTCAAGGGAGTGCGATCTAGTCAAAACCAGAAGTTTAATTTTTGACTAAATATACTGGATAATTTCAATCATCCAAGATAATCAACTCATTGAACTAATCATACTAGACAATTTAGATCATCTAGACGATCCTTTATGATCATGAAAAATAGCTGCCAATGATAATTTTAGCAAGGTTGTAAGATTCAAATTTTGTTATAATCATCCAGGATGATATCCATCATACTAGATGATCAATAACAGTCATATCTAAATTGATCCTGGGATTAGGGGACTAATTATGGTTAATTTGTTCAATCCGATCAACCAGGATGATTTGTAAAGATCTTACTGGATGACCTGAGAGGTTCATGGGATGATACTTAATCGTCCTAGATGAAATACCATAATGTTTCTTCTAATTATCTAGGATGATCCCCAATATAGTACTGGATGATCTCTAATATCATACTAGACGATTTGTTCAAATTTGAACTGATCGTCCTGGAATATCCATAGATCATCCCAGACTATTAGCTCAAATTCTGCACAACATCCTAGATGAGCCTGACATTATGTACCGAATGATAAAATGAACTAACACCGTAGTGCTGATGGATTTTCTCCACTATGGCGCTTGCTCCTGTGGACCCCCTATTTAGTGAATAGATGCATCTTTCACTAATAGATTTGGTCCTGAACTATTACAACTGTAGTGCTGCTGATAGTTGAACATTGCGACATCCATATGGCACTCCCCTTGGCTTGGCGATGTTAGAAATTGGCAACGCGGTGCTGTGCAGATAGAGACTGAGCATTGGAATGCTGACTCCTCTAACACTATGGCCCTCTTAAACAGAGACTGGGCGCTGTCATGTCCATATTAGGCGTTTCGATAGTGTCAATGATGGTGCTATGGCGGTGTAGTGTTAGACGCCGCGGTGTTGTACCATACTTAAAATTTTAGCATATTTCATATATTTTTCTGTACAAACACAACAAAAATAAATTGGTTTCACTAGCAATTTAATATATAAAACATAACATTATTTACACTCATAAAATCCTCCCCAACATAAACTCTTGCTTGTCTTTTAACAAACATAATTTTTATTATTCTAATTAAGTGATTAACTAAAATAAAAAAAATGATAAACTAAAATTACTAAAATATAGGATAAAATATCATTATTTAGATTTAGTAAAAGTGGACAAGGTTATACTTCTAGTTTGGAAAAATATTAATAATTAAACTAATCAATCATTTTACTTATAGCCCAATTTGAAATTATAAATTATAGATTTAATCATTAACTTTTAATTATTGAGGTGAATAATTGAGTTTTAATGATTAAATAGGATGGGAACGAATTATGGAGCATAGGTTGCGGCGTGATACAAATGTTTCTCAAAATCAATTTGGATTTATGTCGGGTAGGTTTACTATGGAAGCCATACATTTATTAAGAGGTTTGATGGAGAAATATAGAGAGAATAAGGTGGATTTACATATGATATTTATTGATTTAGAAAAAGCATATGATAATGTTCCAAGAGAAGTGCTATGGAGAGTTCTTGAAAAAAAAAGGAGTTAATAACGCTTATATTCAAATCATTAAAGATATGTTTGCAGGAGCTATTACTTGTGTTCAAACACAAGGTGGTTTGATTAAGTATTTTCCTATTTCAGTTAGATTACATCAAGGATTATCCTTAAGCCCATATCTTTTTGCTTTAGTCATGGATGTTCTCACTAGACATTTGTAAGTGGATGTACCTTGGTGTATGCTTTTTGCTCATGATATTCTTCTTATTGATAAGACTAGAGAGGGAGTTGAAGGTAAACTAGAATTGTGGAGGTCAACCTTAAAGTCTAAAGGTTTTCTCTTGAGTAAATCTAAAACGAAATATATAGAGTGTAATTTTAGTAATAATAGACATAGTGAGGGGATTATGACTTTGGGTGATCAAGTCATTAATAAGAGTACACATTTTAGATATCTTAGATCTATTATTCAGAGTGATGGTGAAATAGATGGGGATATTATCAGCAGAATCCAAGTTGGATGGTTGAAGTGGGAGAATGCATCGAGCTTATTGAGTGATAGAAAAGTACCCCTCAAACTTAAGGGAAAATTCTATAAGATGGTGGTGAGACCTGCAATGCTTTATGGTGCAAAATGTTGGCCATTAAAAGAGAAGCATAATTCTAAGTTAAGTGTTGCAGAGCTGAGGATGCTCATGTGGATGAGTGGCTTTACCCTTAGAGATAGGATACAAAATGAGCATATTCATGAAAAGGTTGGAGTAGCTTCAGTGGAAGATAAGATTAGTGAGAGTCACCTTAGATGGTTTGGTCACATAAAACGGCAGCCTCCTGATGACCCGGTTAGGAAAGTAGAGGTCTTAGATTTGACTTATGTTAAGAAAGGTAGAGGTAGACCTAAAAAGACTTGGTTAGAAAATATTAAAATGATCTTTCTTTATTAGATTTAAATGAGAATTTGACTTTTAATAGGACACAATGAAGAAAAAGGATACATGTAGCCGACCCCACGTAGAGGGATAAAGGCTTGATATTGTTGTTGTTGTTGTTGTTGTATAGGATGATAGTTAAAATTATACTTTCACTAGTTCATCATCTCTTGTACTAGCTCTCCCATCTTATCCTTTTAGTTTAGGTATAAGATTGTATTTCTAATCTTAAGCTTTCAATGTTACCAATTTTTGAACGTACTCATCTTTTTCTTTTTCTTCTTCTTTTCTTTATAGAACTATTTTATAATTATTATTTTTCTTTTCTGGAGTGCATAATTAATGATTTTGAATATTAACTTTTGCTTTAAATTAATACAATCTTAAAAATTTTAATGTAAGGACTTGATGAGATTACTAATTCAAGCTTCAGGTTAATTATGAGTTAAAAATTTTAATCTACTCATATCTAATTTTTAATACTAATTATTTATCTTTCAATTTTAAAAGTAATTTCATAAAGATATAGCTTATAAATTAAAATTATGATAATAACTTAAATGATTTAATCTGTTAATTTTTAGTTTTTCCAACCTATGAAGTATATACAAAGTTCATTCAAACTAGGATCAAGGGTTTTATTATTATCCTAACTTTACATAATTTTTCATTATCATTTTTATAAGGGTTAATTAAATAATCAAAATATAAAAGTAATTAAAGGATAATAATAATTTAAGCATGAAAAAAATTTGTTAATATGTAAATAAACACATAAAAAAATACTATAAATATATGCTTTCATAAGAATGATAAAAAACACATAAAATACATGTTGAACACAAACATAACATAACATAACATTCATAACATAATGAGTACTATCATAACACATACATGGGTTGCCTCCTAGAAGCCCTAAGTTTGAAGTCTTCAGCTAGACTATACCAATCATTGCTTTCAGAATGAACTAATTCAATTATTTCTTGCAATTAATCAATATCTCCTCCTAAATAAGATTTCAATATGTGGCCATTTACTTTAAAGATATGCAAGCTTTTCTTATCTTGTATTTCCACAGTCCCATAGAAAAATATTTTTATTGCAATGAATGGCCCTGACCACCTAGATTTTAATTTTCATGGGAATAGCTTAAGTCTAGAATTAAAAATAAAACATCCAGAACAAGAGTGAATTCTTTCTTAAGAAGTTTTTTATAATGCCATTTTTTAACTCTTTCCTTATAAATTCTTGCATTTTATAAGTTTCATTTATAATTTCTTCTAATTCACTCAATTGTAACAGTTTTTTTCTTTGACACTTCTAAAATTTGAATTCAATTCTTTGACTACCCAGAATACCTTATGCTCTAATTCCACGGGAAGATGACAAGTTTTCTAAAAAATCAATTTATAAGGAGTCATGCAAATTGGAGTTTTAAATGCAGTTCTATAGGGCCATAATGCATTATCCAATTTAATTGTCCAATCTTTCTTATTAGAATTGACAATTTTTTTCCAATATCCTCTTAATTTCCCTAATGTTAATTTCAGCTTGCCGACTAGTTTGGGAATGGTAAGCAGTATTTATCTTATGGAAAATCCCAAAATTCTTAAAGATAATTTTTATTCTTTATTACAAAAATAACTTCCTTCATCACTGATTAAAACTCTTGACATCCCAAATCAAGAAAAAAAAAATTTTTCTTTAAGAAATTAATCACAATTTGAGCATCAGCTTTAGAAGTTACCACACCTTCAATCCATTTAGAAACATAATCTATAGCAATGAGAATATATTGGTTTCCATGCGATGGCATAAAAGCTCCTATAAAATCTAATTCTTAAACATCAAATATTTTTATTTCCAAAACATAATTCATTGGCATTTCATTTCTTTTAGTTATATTACCTACCCTTTGGCACTGATCACATCTTTCTTCCTATTCCTTTACATCCTTGAATAGGGTAGGCCAACAAAATCAAACTTGAAGGATTTTAGAAGCAGTTCTAGATCCTCCAAAATGTCCCTCATAGTTTGAGTCATGACACTCACTAGTAATGGAATTTATTTCTTCACCAGGAACACATCTTCTTATGATTTGATCATTACAAGATTTTAAAAAATAAGGTTCATCCAAAAAGTAAGATTTCTTATCACGCACAAACTTCCTTTTTTGAGATGCAGATAATTTATAAGGAAGTATTCCACTTATGATCAAATTTACAAATGTCAGCAGACCATGGAGATTTGTTCAACTAGAGAGCAAATAATTGTTCATCAGAGAATTTTTTATTAATTTTAATATCAATTAATGCATGCTATTTAAGTCTAGATAGATGATCAACAATTTGATTTTCAGTACCCTTTCTATGAAAACTTTCTACATTAAATTCTTATAACAAGAAAATTCACCAAACTAGTCTTGGTTTGGTGTCTTTCTTTGTCATAAGATATTTGATGGCAGCATGATTAGTGTAAACAATAATCTTGGTCCCAAATAAATAAGATATGAACTGATCAAAAGCAAAAATAACAGCTAATAATTCTTTTTCAATGGTTGTATAATTATATTGAGCAGAATTCAAAGTTTTGCTAGCATAAAAGATAACATGGAATTTCTTATCTCTCTTTTACCCTAGAACTGCACAAACAATAACTTTATTGGCATCACACATCACTAAAAAAAGGTAAAGACAAATCAGGAGCACTAATATCAAGAATAGTAGTCAAATGATTCTTAAGAGTATTGAAAGCACTATGACATGTAGAGTGAAATATAAAAAGGAACATCTTTCTCTAATAAATGACATAAAGGCTTAGAAAGTTTAGAGAAATTCTTTATAAATCTTCTATGAGAACCAGCATATCCTAAGAACTTTCTAATCCCCTTAATAGAATTGGGTGGAGGAAGTTTTTAAATTACCCGAATTTTTGTAAAGTCTACTTCCTATCCTTCTTTAGGTATCTTATGCCCAAAGATAATGCCTTCAATTACCATAAATTGACTTTTCTCCCAATTTAGCACTAAATTAGTTTCAACATATCTTTTTAAAATATTAATTAGGTGTTCTAGACATGAATTAAATATAGTATCAAATATAGAGAAATTATCCATAAATATTTCAATACCCTACTCAATTAAATTTGAAAAGATAGACATGATGCATCTTTAAAAAGTTGCAAGAGCATTACATAAACCAAAAGGCATTCTCCTAAAAGCAAAAGTTCCATAGGAACTAGTGAAAGTAGTCTTATCTTAATCCTCAGACGTAATAAGAATTTGTTGATAACTAGAATATTCATCTAAAAACTAATAAAATGGATGCCATGCTAACCTATCAAGCATTTGATCAATAAATGGCAAAGGAAAATGATCTTTTCTGGTTATTTTATTTAGTTTCCTATAGTCAATACAAATCCTCCAATTTGTGACAGTTGTAATGGGTATCAATTCATTTTATTCATTGGATATAAAGTCAATGCCCACTTCTTAAGAACACAATGAATGGGACTAATCCAAGAACTATAGAAAATTGGGTAGATAATCTCAGCATCTAACCATTTAAGAGTCTCTTTTTTAACAATATCATTCATTGTTGGATTAAGTCTTCTTTGAGCATCAGCTTTAGGTATAGAATTTGCTTCCATTAGCATATAAATGGAAGGATTAATTCCTTTAATATCAGTAATAGTACACCCAAAAATGTTTTTAGAGTTACTTAAAACCTTAATCAATTCAATCTCTTGATGTTGTTCTAGATTTGCAGAAATGATTATAGGAAGAGTGAAATTTTTACCCAAATATACATACTTAAGATAACAAGATAAAGCTTTAAGTTCTAAAATTGGGGCCTCTTCAATAGAGGGTTTAAGAGTTTTATTTAAAGATGAAGTTTCCAACAATTCAAAATGTCCTTTGATCCAACATTCTTCTCTAGATTTTATTTTAATGGGCCCATTAGATGTATTTTGTTCTTTCTCATCTTCATCTTCCTCAATCACTTCTCCTTCCAACAATTTTTTTCTTGAGATCTTCTCCTAATACACCCTCCAAATCCACCCTAAAGCAATCTTTATTCCTTTCTTGAGAGAATTTTATAGATTTCAATACATCAATTGCATCTCCCGATCTTTAACTCTCTTAGTTAATTCTCCCTTTTGAACACCAATCATAGCTTTGCCTATTGCTAAGAAAGCTCTTCCTAAAATGAGAGATATTTTCTTATCTTCTTCCATGTCTAAAATAATAAAATCAATAGGGAAAAATGAACTTATGACCTTGATTAGAACATCCTCTATTACTCCTTTTGGATAAGAAAAAGATCTATTAGCTAATTGAAGAGTAACAGAAGTAGGTTGAATCTCTCTTATATCTAACCTCTTAAAGATGGATAAAGGCATGAGGTTAATACTAGATCCTAACTCACATAAAGCTCTCCCATAAATTTATCTCTAATAGTTAAAGGAATGGTAAAACTACCAGGATCCTTAAATTTTTCTAGAATTTTCTTTTATAAAATGGCACTACATTCTTCAGTTAATGCCACAATTTGATAATAATAAATCTTCCATTTCTTACTCAAAATATCCTTCATAAATTTAGCATAAGTGGGCATTTATTCTAAAGCTTTAGAGAAGGGGATATTAAGGGTTAATTTTTTAAATACTTTTAAGGACTTTGAGAACTATTTGTTAAGATTTCTTTTGATCAACCTCTTAGGGAAAGGGGGTTGTGGGCCCTCAACAACTTTTTAATAAACCTTTATAGGTTCTTTAATAGTTTAGGATGTTTAAAAGAGGTCTTATTTTCTTGTTGTTCCTCAATATAATCTTTATCCTAGGGTTGGTCTTTCCCTTTATAAGGGTCTCCTAACCATTTCTCACTTCTAAGTTGGATATTATAACATTGTTCTACAAATTTTTGATAATGAATCAACCTAGCCAATTTCCCTATTTGATCTTCAATTTTTTTTAAGAACATTAGATTGATTATTCATTTGCATTCGTAACTGAAAAACAATATTTTCCAAGGATTCCTTCTTATTCCTTTCATGATATATTTGTTCAAATTATATGGGGTAGCACTATGGCACTACATATCCTAGTGCAGCGGTGCTATATCTTCTAAGATCACTATAAACCTTCAATCCATCCAATTTCTTAAAAATAGTAGTAACTTGAGCAGTCGAAATTGATAAAGAATCATTTTCATAGACTCTTGGCACTCTTTTAGGATTCAACCTATCAATAGGCCACTAAAATTTGTTTGTTGACACTTCCTTAATTAATTCATAAGCAATCTCAAATGGCTTTGACATCAAAGAACCTCCAGCTGCAGCATTAATTATGGCTCTAAAGGATCCTACCAATCTATTTTAAAAAGTTTGAATTATTAACCAATCAAGTAATGTATAGTGAGGGCACTTTCTAAGTATCTCCTTGAATCTCTCCCAACTCTCATAAATAGATTCTGCTTCTAATAGAGTAAAAGAAGTAATATCATTTCAAAGTTTTGCAGTCTTAGAAGGTGGAAAATGCTTTCCTAGAAATTTATTGGCCAACTCATTCCATGTGGTAATAGAGCCTGGGGGTAAAGAATTAAACCATATTTTTGCCTTGTCTCTTAGAGAAAATGAGAAAAATCTAAGTCAAATGACATCATCACTATCACCATTCTACTTAAATGTTACACAAATTTATAAGAAATTTGCTAAATGTATGTTAAGATCTTTAATGGGAGTTCCCCCAAACTGAGAATTCTATACCATCTGAATGATTGTAGTTTTAACTCAAAATTATTTGCTTGGATGGTAGGTCTATTTATGCTATGATGAATTTCATCTACCATAGGGTTTATAAAATCCTTAAGAGGTCTAGAATGATCTAAGTTTTAAATAGGGCTAACTATTTTCAAAATATTTTTGGTGGTTCTAATTTTAGAAAGGGTTTTCTCAATTTCTGAATCAAAATCTAGCAATGGTTCCCTTGTATGGATTCTAAGCATGCAACCACAATTATGCAATAAGTAAAATAAAATAAAAGAATAAAAGAATATAGTAGGAGGTTACTAACACCAATTTGAACCCTAGGATCAATTCAGATCTTAGAACAATTTAGCCTTAATCCTATCCATCCATCTACAATCATCTAATTGATTGTGAGTGATGTGACTAATTCAAATTCAGGTAATCAGATCCAAAATCCAGCTTAAATCCAGATTTTCAAACAAAAATCTAAGGGTAAAAGGCTAGGTCCCGGAAGCCTTTTTTTATGATTTTTCAAACACCTTAAAACCCAATCAAATAACCTCTAATTTAGAGTATATCAATTTCATATTGATAGAATATATCTCTAGAGGCAACCCTCCAAATTTGAGCCCATTATGAGATCTCTAACCTCAGAAATTAAATCTATTTCTAAAGATTATAAAACCTTCAAATATTTATGGCCTATGCGACTAGATCTACCATCTAGTGGACTTTGACCTTAGAGCCTTCTCCAAAGACTTTAACCACTTTTGAACCCTTGATTATGACTTGTTAAGCATTAAACTATATTTTGATGGACCCACTTTGACCCCTAGTTTACCAAGGGTCAAAATGACCAAAATGTCCTTTAAGGGCAATTTTGAAGTTTTCTTTAAACTCCAAGATAGCCTTTTTAAATCAAATCCCAAAAACTCTTCCAATGCATCCTAATCATCATTAGGAGTACATAGGACTCATACCCATACCCTGGTCAAGCTTGGTTGACAAGCTTAACCCAAAATGACCAAAATACCCCTTAGGGGTGTAAACATTCATTTTGAATCAAATGACCTTATCATTGGATGGAACCACTTCCATTCAACTCCAAATATTGAAAAAAATTGGTTAGACCCAATCCCACCCCCTAGGTCAAACTGGTTGACCATGTCAACCAGGGTTGACCCAAATGCCCTCTAAGGGCCTAAATAGTTATTTTGACTGAATTGAACTCTCTAAACCTTGGGACCACATTCAATAGAATCTAACTGTCAAACTAAACCCATTAAGCTTAAATGCAAGTTTCAGGTCAACCTGGTTAACCAAGTCAACTGAGGTTGACCCAATAGTCCCTTAAGGCCTTAAAATGGTCAACCTAACCCATTCAACCAAGTTAAATCCTTTAAGCTCTCAAATCCACTTAAATGATTGATCCAAAACTACCCAAAATTATTTGGATCAAATGCTAGGAACTTTGACCAAAGTTAACCTATATGTGTATTGGTTAAACCACCTTAAACTTCCTTTCACATATTCAAACTCTAACTCTTAAGCATCAAACTTTTTCCAAATCCACTCAAGACACTCCCCATGCCACCTCACCATCCCATGTGGCAAGTTGATTGGTCAAATAGTCAACATGGGCATTTGGAGTGGTCAAAGTAGTCAAATAAGTAAAAAAAGCTTATGTGGCTATGCCACCTTGGCAAGCCAAATTCTCCTAATAACTCCATGTATTCATGCATTTAAGTCTGGAAGGAGTACTTGGCAGCACCCTAAGGTTCCTTTCTCTTCAATCAAAGCTAATAATCATTAGGGATAAGGGGAAAATGCTAAGAAAAATCTTTTCAAAGCTCATCTTACACTTCTATCTTCTAAAATCTCTAATTCTAGCTACCTTGAGCCCTTTCCATTCATTATCCAACTTCTCTAGCTTGTTCTAAGGCTTTTCCAAGCATTTTCCCACTTTTCCCAAGCTCCAAAACCCCTTTTAGGGAAGAGAGAGAGAGAGATAGTGAGAAAAAGAATACCTTCAATAAAATATTTAAATCTAGCCTTCAAACATTCTTGAGGTCTTCAGTAAAGTAATAGAGGACTTCTCCAGCTTTCCAACAAGCCCAAGAACATCAAAATCTTACCTTTTAGTTGTAAGTTATCCCTATTTTAAGTTATATGATCAAATCTCAAAGGATGAAGCCTTGAAACTCCATGGTTTAAAATATTAGGGTACCTAGATCCTATGTTTCAAATTTCATCAAATTTGAAAGGTTGGATTGAAAGTTATGAGCGTTTGAAGTTTCTATTAAAAAATGAACTAAAAAATCTGGGTTAATCTAGGCCGTCCATTCGTTTGAACTGGACTGATCAGATAGCTCAGAGCTAGCGCCTTCCCTGGGGTTCGTACCTTAGTTCTTTAGTATGAAGGTGCGGTGATATGGCCAAATCTTGGCCGTTGATCTAATTTTTTAAATCAAAATTCATTAAAAAAATTAATTTAAATGCTCTAAATTTCACAAATTCACCAAAAATTTATTTCTTGTCTAAATGTGATGTTCTTGTGCTCGTTGGAACCGTCTCTAGTTCAAGTTTATTTTGAAATTAATTTTGACTTATTTCGTTCATCGTATAGAGAGCTATTTAGCTTTTAAGAAAAATTGAAATTCTTTGATAATTCTCAAAATAGTGGTCTTATTGAGTTCAAATTTGGATAGGATAAATTATGGTGTCATACTCATATTCCATTAAAAATTTAGCTCTTGTTGATGGCTAGATTCTGGTAAATTAAATTTTCAAAGTTTTTGGTCAGATTTTGACCCAAAACTTTAAAAATTTATAACTCACACACCACTTAAAATTAGGCTTACTTTTTTTGTGGTATATGTTATTTAGTGTCATGGTTAGATGACCGAAGTTTCAAACCTAATTGAACACTAGTGACACCTAGTAGAAATAATTAATGTTAATATCTAGTTTACTTAGAAAAATTCTAAGAAATTATACACATACCTAATAGGGGTGTAACTTCAGAATATTAAACTTAGTAAAATTTTACACCTTTGATCCAAATTTATTGGATTTGAAGGCCATTAGTTTTGAAAATTAAGCAAGCCAAAATTCAGCCCTTTTTTGGACCAAAAAATTCAAAAAATTGTAACAAATTAATATGAAATCTAAAAATTACAAATAATATATCAAACTGACCAGAAACTGATCCTCTATTTACTAAAAATAAAAACCCCATCACTGGACTAATAATTTAACTTTAATTTAAGTTTTAGTAAAAATTAATAATTAATTAAAAAATTTTAAAAATTTAAAATAAATTCTAAACACCTAAAAACACTCCATGTGTCATCCCTAACCTTTGGGAGTGATTTCATGCAGTTTAGAGTGAGTTTGGATCGAAATAATCAAAACCTTCATAATTAATTAATTTAAAAAATCAATTAATTAACCACACTTTGAAAAATTATAACTAATTCTAGAAAATCCAAATTAACCAAACTTAGTGTCATTCAACTCCATTTTATATCTAATATTTTCTAAAAGTAATAAACTAATAGAAATAGGTCAAAGTCAAAAGTCAACTTTCTAGTCAACCATAGTTTAAAATTGGGTCAAAACTTTAAAAATTTGTAACGTAACGTAGAAAACTTTAAATTGAGCAAACTCAAAGGCATTGTACTCCATGTAAGGTCTAATATTTATTAAAAATATTAAATCTTTAAAAATCACTTAAAATCAAAAAAGTCAACTTTTTGTCAACTATAATTCAAATTTTAATTTGAACTTCAAAAATTCATAACTAATTATTAAAAAATCTAAATCCTGCAAACTTATAGTTTAATTGCTCATCCTAAGGTCTAATATTTAATAAAAATATTAACTTTCTAGAAATAAACCTTAATCTAAAAGTTAAAAATTAACCCCTTAATTTAACAAATAAAATAATCCATAAAATTCAAAAATTCAATAATCAATCAAAATTCCAGAAATTTTTAATATGATTAATAAAATCAATCAACCAATCCTTTAATACACAACAACCACTCCAAAGATAATTTTTTAGGATGGACTACTCTGAGCTGCAGGGCTAAGTGTCCTTAGGAGGCCTAATTCCTCAAGCCTGGTGGCACAACGCCATGAACGGATTCAATGGAGTATAAAACCTTAAAATTGATTGATTATTAATAATTTAACAAAATTAAAATTCTTAATTTAATTATATCAATCAAGTTTTTAGGATGGATTACTCCGGGATACGGGCCTAAGTGTCCTAAGGAGACCTGGTTCCTCGAGCCTGGTGGCACAGTGCCACAAACGAATTCAATGGAGTGTAAAAATTTAAAATTGATTGATTATTAATAATTTAGCCAAAATAAAATTCTTAATTTAACTACATCAATCAGGTTTTTAAGATGGACTACTCTGAGCTATGGGGCTAAGTGTCTTAAGGAGGCCTGCTAGTTGATGGAAAATTTAAATAAATATAATCTTTAAAATTAGTAACTAATCTAATTAATTAAATTTATAACTAATTAAATTCATTTAATTAAGCAACCTTAAAAAATGCATTTTAAAATAAACCTTAATATATTAACATTTAAACTTTAACCAAATTTACCCTTTGACCTTCAATAAATCCAAACATTAGATAACTTTAACTAATTATCTGATATAAGACATATCCAAACCACACAACCTACTCCACACACTTAGATGGTTTGCAAGGGGCACCACTTCTAGATCTAGGCTAGGCCGGTGTTTACTTTCCTACTATGTGCTAGGATTTTTGAGCTTTCAGTGCATGCTGGTTATTAATGTTGACGTAATTATTTATTTAATTTCTACACTCTATGATGTGATTGATGGGTGTTAGATTTACCCCTAGGTTATGGATGATTTAACTAATTTAATCTTATACAGGTGGCCATGCTCATACAAAGCATTTAAAATAAAAAAGGGGCAGAATCATAAATATTAAATTGTTATAGGTGCTCCACAATGTTAAGTCCACTTTTAAAATTTAAAAGAGCATGGTCAATGTGGCTGGTTTGAGTATTTAAATTTTAATATATAATTGTTTGGGATGATTTAATATTAATTATTTAGGATAACCCTGCAGGTTGTTCGAATTAAGATTTTTAATTTTCAATAAATGTAATTCAAATCTATTGAGTTGTAATTCAAAGTGATATTTGAGAGGGGATACATAAGTATCCAACTTATATTCTAATGAGGAGATAACATCCCTTAGGGGAAGGTTCTCCTCCATTTAGAAAACTAAGTTAGGATAGTTTCAAATATTCAAAGGGAAAAGAAAATATCCCTTTTGAGGGGGAGTTTCTTTTCACTTGGATATCCAAACCTGTTAGATCCAAGAAGTTCATCGAATGACGAAGAAGTAAAGATCGAGGAGAATCCCATTCTCAAATTCACTTGATTCTTAGGAGTAGAATCTAGGTTATTGTCAGTGGTACCCAACCACTTTTTTTTTCTACAAACCCTGGGTTATAATATTAAGTGACACTTATCACAAGGACTTACAATTTGAATATTAATTTAATTAATTTGATTAATGATTGATGTATTTATTGCGATATAGGATTATATATTTTTAGTAATTTTTTGTTAATTCTGCATGTTGATCTTTGATTTTTCCTGAAACCCTATTTGAGGCTCGTGAGGGATTGTTAAAACTTTTTCTACTTTAATTAAAGTAAAATTTTTAAGACAACATAAAAATTCTAACATTTTAAGAAGTAAGCATGGGACCGTCAGGAGTTCGTATAGCATCTTTTTGCACCTTCTTTCCTTTGTTAAGAACCTCCTGCCTGTGGGTTGTGGCAGACCACCTGACCTACGAAGGTGTAGATCTATCAAGGCGAATCTGTGCAATCTTTAGTGAAAAATCTATTTTTAAGCCTTTTTAAAATTGCTTTATATATGATTTAGGCATTCAATGAGTCAACTAGTATGCACTGTATTAGAAACAAATTAAAATGAGTCAAAAAATTTAATTGCATTTACTTTAAGTTTCATATTACCCAATATAAGTCAAAGGGCAAATTAAGGACTGCTCTAGATGTCGGCCCTATTCTCAAAAACTTATCTTGAGTAATGTCCCTACCATTCTCATATAAAAGACTAGACTCATGGTTTTGAATTATTTAGGTGGCTAGCTAGCTCGCCAATCCAGGTCGGGGTAAATCCAGATCCTGCATTGTATTAGTTAGGTTTGGGTTACTAATTTTCAGAGCCCAATTTAGATTTAGGTTCTGAGGCAGGCTCAGGCTATAAGACCTCAACCTTCGGGAATCTAATCCCAACCTTCTAATAAAATTAATAATTCAAATTAAAATCTCTTTCAATTAAATTCACGCCCAACACTTAGGATAGGTATGGGAGCTTTTGAAATATTTTAGAATTCTAAAGCAACTCCTACCTTTCTTTCTTTGGCCTCCAGAAATAAATGCTCACTTTTAATCCATTCCCTATTAAATTTCCAATCCTTTCTTTCTTTGATATTAAGCCTTGAAATATTAAATAAAATTTCTACTGTTATTTTAATCGAGAGTATTCATAGGAAACTCCAATTTTTTATGATGTAATTAACAATGAGGGCTTACACTCGTAGCAGATTTAGTAACCTAGATAAATTTCCAAAATCAATTTTTCAAAATCTCAATTAATTATCTTTGGAAAAATTTAAGTCAAAATCAACAATTATTATTGTCATTATTAAGGATTAATAATGATTAATATCTTCTTTTCTTAGAAAGATATATCAATTATTATCGTAACTTTAATTGTGAAGTTAATAATATTTCATCCAAATTATTGTAATTAAATACCTGATTGAACAATCAATTTGATCCTTTGTGGTCATATACAGTTTTTTCCCAAATTTAACTATGATAATCAGGATAAACTTTCAATTCTATAAATTAAACCTATTAGGGAACAATATTTTTGCCTTTCAGGGTAATATATTTTTCATAATGACGTGTTCACTTTTAAAATTAAAATTTAAGAAATTAAAACACCCAAAGATAATTAATCTTTTCAAAAACAACACTTTTTAATCAAGCACTTGCCTGGCTAATAATAATAAATGGGTCATACTTTACATATTTTCTATATCAGTTTACTTCTGTAATATCATATAATGGATGAACTCTTGTACCTTTATTCTACACTGGATCAAACCAATCACAATAAAAGAGATACAAGTTATTTCCTTCACCCTGATATTCCAACTATAACACTTCCTGTAAGATCCCATAGTATTCATAGTCATCTCCCATATGGTTGTTACCTTTAACATAGACACTGTAGTTTTATATCTTTCGATCTTCACACCAAGATTTTGTATGAAATTTGTAACCATTGACAACAAAAATTAACAAGCATTTAACTTGTCTCATCAATCCCCAATCAAGATCCACTAATCCTTGATCTTGTATATCACTGGCTTGAGTGTGAATCTGATTGGTGTAATAAGTGAAGAAATATTATTACCACGTTTATTAGGTTTATTCATTTTAACGTATGAGTACAAATATCTTGTCAAAAAATGTATCATATTTTTGAACTAATTTTGAAAGTTAGCTTCAATTCTCTTTTCAACTTCTGTTGGTAATGATGTACTCAAACCATTATTAAAATTTCTACAAATTGTGTGAATCTTCAGTTAATGCATAAAAAATGTATGGAACATTAACTAATACTTACTCGAGATAAGACTCGACTTCTACATAATGAAGTAATGTATTTAAAGTGCTAGCTTTAATCTCCCTATCAGGAATAGTGTATGGTGTAAGTGCCTATTGGCTCACCATAGCTGTTGCTCACCACATCTGTTGAATAAAGATATAGCTAAAGATTGACTAAAATCTGGCTTATTAAGATTTTGAGGTATAGTTATCCTGCTTTTCTATAATTATGGGTCAAAGTAGTATGAGCAAAATTAGGTTCTCATATATTAGATATGCTTAACATATTGATCCTTTAGTATGTGCTTTATTCTTAATAGCCTTTTTAAGTTTATTTAGATACCTACATGATGTATGCCAACTAGTTCTAACACTTATCTTTATTTTATTTATTGTGAAAGCATCATTATTTCACCTAAATGGATATTTGGAAGGTAAGAACATACGTTGAAAGTTGAACCAAGTGTTCTTGTCTCCTTGCTTCAAATTGAATGATTTAATAAATTTCACGCAATATGGGAAATCTAACTTACATGTGATGCTCCAACCTAAAAGCATAACATATGCTAGGAGGTCACCAATCATCTAAAGTAACACTACCCTCATTAAAAATGTTTATTTTGTGGAAATATCATATATACTCACTCCTTTGCATAATAATTTAAGATCATCAATTAAAGGTTACAAGAGCATGTCTATCTTTGCTTGTGGATTATATGGGTCTAGAATGATAAGTGTAAGAAACATGTAGGATGTTATCATACACAATTTTGGAGGAAGATTATAAAGGGTGAGTATCATGGGCCATCATAAGTAAGGTGAAGCAGATTAGCTAAATAGAGTAAAACCATCTACTCATAAATCTAATTTTATATTTCTTTATTTTATGGCAAAATTAGGAAGTGAACGGTCAAAGTGCTCCAGGCCTTAGCTTATGACGGATGAGTTAAAACACCTCTTTATGAGATGTGTTCATTATGCCATCCCATATATGCAATAGAGTTCATTGATGAAAATAAATGTCATTTTCTAGGAATAATGGGTAAGTAAATCATTCAACTTACTAACACATCTCTCTATTTTCTATTTTTTTCAAAATTTCTTTTAAATCTTGGTGCACTATAATGGCAACATGCAATCTCTGACAAATCATCCCTATAGTACAACATACATCTGTTAATATAATAGTTTTTTTATAGCTATCAAACCAAGCTTGAAAATTAATCTTTTAGTCTTGTATAAGCTATTGGAATTACATTATCTACAAGATTTGTCTCCTTAAGCAGTCCAATAAATTGATTAAAATATTCTCATGGGACTTTATATTATGTCTTTATGCTTAAAATTTTCACAGTAACAAATAACTCTAAGTGAGTAGTGCACCTATTTCAAATTGGTTATTTCATAGCACATAATAAATCATAAAAGTATTCTATCTCCTTATTTTATTCTATTTTGTATATTATTAAAATTATGGCCCAAGTCTTCTTACGTCCGAATATTTTCTTTCTGAAGTATGTTGGAACTTATTGAGGGGCCACATTGAGAGTCAAAATGCAGCTTGTACTCACCATGTGAAGTCTAATATCAATATTATGGCATAAAACCTCTGCAGTATAGATCAACAGTAACATTAATGGTATGAGATACACTTGGTTTTTATGCTTTGAATAGGAATAACAAAACCTTCCATCAAATATGAAGGAAGGTAGTAGATTGGTCGCCTTGATTAAAAAATTCATGCTGTTAATGAATTTATTTATTAATATCTAGTATCAAGTCAATAATCGATTATACATCCATTGTCTATAATTTCAAATATCCATATCAAACTTGAGTTGAAAGTCCTACATGTAAACATTGGGTTGCAATTATAATTAAATATCAATAAGACTAAAGAAGGTTTACTACATTGTTGTACAATATCAATAATGAACTTTAGAATATCCATATCAAAAGAAAGTTCGCATATACTAGTTGAGATGCAGCTTTGGATGATTTGAGATATTGCACTACTTTGAGTTTGGCAAATGTTAAGCTCTTAGATTTTAACTTTCCCTAAGTTAGGCTTACATAATGACTTTATTAATAAAACCTATATAAATATGAATGTGCATTTGATTTGGATCATACTACTGTGACGATGGCAATCTTATTAGTCTGAAGTGAACCCTTAAGAGAATAAACCCTTGAGACTATGTATATCAAGTGATTGTTTGCAAAGTTCTTATGATAAAAGATGATAGTTGTTGGATACCATTCAAAGAAGTCTCAAAATTAGATGATCCATCAATAAAAATGTTATGATCATAGATAACAATAAATGTGGGGGCATCTATCATATTTTTAGTTACTTCATATTCAACATGACATTGATAATGATAAATCCCATGAGCTCTTTCAAGATGCTTATGTTGTCCATTGTCATGGTCAACACTAGAATATTATTTCCAAGGAGGATCTTGATAGTTCTTATGATCACTCAGATGCTACACCTTGCTTATCAAGCTTAAACAATTTTGGCAGCATATTAATAAGATGGGGAGACTTCTCAGTTTATAATAAGTCAATAGATTATAACCTATCTACTACAACTATTATCCACCAAAATATGATGAAACATCTAAATCTAATGACATCCAAGTTTTATTCATTGAATATTAAATGAAACATAGCTATTGCAATAATTTATCTAAGAAGAGATAAACTTGCTATTAATTCAATTTATAACTTCACATTATCTCATCATGAAATCAACCATGAACAAGCAATAATAAAAAAGATAGAAGTAAAAAAAGTAAAGAATTTCAATTATTATTTCATGTCCTGTGATACATTGATTTGAGAGAATATCTATTACACTATTCTTGGAAGGGATTAGCAAAGTCTTACCAAGAAGATCGAGTAAATGAATCAATGCAAACAGATGGAGCAAAGCCACATGCAATGATCTCGAAGATGGAGGCTGATGAATTGCATCACAAATGATTGGGAAGAGGGGCACGGTTCTAGTCCGTTTCACATGAGAATTGAGTAAGAGGACTGTTCCACGTGAAATGGTGGAAGAAGGATGAAAGAGATAAAATAGGGCCTTTACCGATAAAATTTAAGTTGAAAATTCTACCAAGCTATTTAAAACCGGCAAAAATTTATGCCAGACATTTTTAGCAAAACTTTTCACCAAAAATTCAGCAAAAATTTCTCTAAAAATAATTGTCATCAAAACCTTTGGTATTCCATCAGTATTAATGACGAGCAATATTCTGCCAGAAAAATTGCCAGAAATAGCAAGATTTTCTATAGTGAGCAACCAAAATTTTTATCTGGCTACTGTTGTTTTTGCTAATTATAAGAAATATTTTATTCTAGGAAGCTGCTTTCTACAGCAGCTTTCAAAAAACTTATTTTCTCTAAAGTAACTTTACAACCACCTTTTCAAAAAAGCTCTAATTGTCCCAAATGGACCCTTATTTTCTCTACTTTAAATCTTTGATGTTCTTCTAAAAAGAAGTTGATTGTTTATTTATCATGATTATGAGTTAGGTAGGGGGTCCATAAATTAAACTTTAAATATTTTGACAACATTTTTTTACTACTAATATATATTAAATGCATTTTACATTAATGATTTTTTAAAGGAGCTAGCACATTTGCTAACTGGTCTAGTCAAGATTGGTTCAAGCATGGCTCATTAGCTCATTGACAAGGCTCATGAGTCAATTATTGACCTGAGCCCAAGCCAGCTAACGAACAACTTGACTTACTTACACCCCTAATTTGTTTGACATATTATAAATACTCTATAAAAATTAATAATAATAAGCATTTAAGTAATTTTTGTAGACAAATTTGATAAGTCATGACCATTTAAGAATTTAAACATTGCATAATCACAATAATATTTTGAAAGTAGAAAAAATATTATTGGAAAAAGGGTTTCTTGTACTTTCTATTTTATTACAAGTCATTTTAATGTATTAACAACATCTAGATCATTCTATAAGGCTAAGAAAATCCTTTCATGAAAGTGAGGGTATGAAAGCTTAAAAGACACATAAGGTGATGACTTGAAAGATGGAAATATGTAGAGGAAAACTAAAAAATAAGTGGGGCAAAAGTGAGATTATTATAAGAGAACAAGTGAGTGATGCAATCTTATTATAATTAATTCATATAATTGAAATATTCTTGTAAAGCATCCTTCTATAATTAGATTTTTTTAAACTATATTCACCCATATTGTAGGGATCATTATACTTTTTTAGTTTTTAGTGAGGTTTTTTTGGATTACCCCTTCTATAGCCCTAATCTTAGCCCTTATGTAAGATCAACTTTCTCAAATGTTTGCCACATGCTAACTTTTAATCAACATAATGTGTTGCAAAAGATTTTCATTTTGGTCGAGACATTAAATGAATCTCATAGAAATTTGTTGGCTTGGCCTAGAGAGTTTTGATGAATCTTTGACGAGAAGTTTAGCCCGACACTTGCCTTAGAAAGAGAGAGTTCTTTTTTCTAATATCTTGTTTTTTGAAATATTGAAAATCAAGATGGTTAGAGTTTGATTCTCATGCTAGTATAAAGGATGTTGTCACCATTCTAATTGAATACAATTTTTATACTACGCAAACCATATCAAGCTTGCGTATGATAAATGAGGAGAACTTGAACCATTCATTAAATATTATACTAAAATCTTTCATATACATATTACTCTCAATGTCGTAGGTAGATTTGCATAGATTTCTTTGTTCTATTATCCCTAGAACCATAGAGCCACTAAATTCCATGAAAATACAAATAAATGAAGCATAAACCTTTTATAAACATAAACATACTATTTACATCAAATAAATCATTTATAATAATATTAATTATATATCGGTGTACATCACCAAAAGGTTATGGCAATCATTACTACAAATATAACATTTACATCTTTAAAATAGTTTCTTAAGGCAAATTTTACAAGATCTCGGTCTATAATACTTAGGTGCCCATATCTAAAATCAAATAATATATGCAAATATAATATGGTGAGAAAAAAATCTAATTGGTTATATGAAATCTAAACATAATGCTTAGAAAGAGGAAATTAGTGGTTTTTAAATATTACAGTGCAAGGAAGTGACATATGTATAATAAGTCATATGCCAAGTCATATCTTTGACAAGCATATCGGTAAACAAGTAAAGTGTAATGCCCGTTATTCAAAAACCCATGTAATTAATATAATTTAAGAAAATTTTTTGTTTAATTTTGATTTGATTAGAAATTATCAAATGAATCCTTAGGTAAGCCAATAATTGGAATGGAAAGGTGAATCTTAAGTTTATCAAATTTTCTTTGGGAGCATCATGGTGCAAGCATTTGCAGTGCCATGGCATCTAGCTCACTTTCTGGGAGGATAAAATGAGGGGGTGTTAAAGCACCAAAAAGTATCATCTCACATCGAGCTCTTTGTTTGATTTATTTTGGGCGAATTTTAAATATTTGTCTTGGTGTAGCGACGCTATGGAATCTAGAGCCACAGTGTCGTGCCAAATTAGTGGTTTTTAAATATTAAAATATCTAAAACTATTTTACCAAAGCTATTTCTCCTAGCCCTTTTCGAAGAATAGAAAAGGAGAAGTGAATGGAGAAGAGGAGGGAGAAAGAGATGAGAAGGATTTGGAGACCAAAGCTCAGGTTTCGTCCGTCAAGCTTGTTCAGGATATTGTAGAGTACATGGTAAACTTCTCAACTTCTATTCTGATTTCAATTCTAGTTATTTTATAAAAAAAATATTAATAAAAATATATTTTTCTTAGGTTTTATGATATTCCTAGAGTGTAACTTTTAGTATATTGTTGCACACCCTATTCTGAATATTCTAATTATAAGAAATTGAATTTTTATCAGTTGATCTTTCCTATGCAAATTGTTGACCATATAAGTTGACTGAGTTTCTTCCTACTAATTGAAATAGTTATATAAAAGTTTTAAAATGATCATATGAATATCCCTCTGAGGTTAAAAATTGAATGGAAAAAGTTCAGTGAGTATAATATTATACAACCAATGTGGCATTTTACTAGCTGTTCATACATCACAAAAGCACTGCATTATATTTAGAAATTAATTACTATTACATTTACATTTGCACTATTTATAGCATCGAATTAGAGTATTCTTAAATTTAAAAGTGCACTCTCTGATATGTTACAAGGGCCCTATATATATTTTATTATGGCCCTATCTACCTTATATGGATGTGGGAGGGATTCTAGCCCCACATACTGAAAGTGAGTGTGAAAAATTATATTATACACTCCTATTCTAATTCAAGGCCCACTTATTACATGAAGGTGTCAGAGGTTAAGGGGAGGCATAAGTAGAAGTTGAGTTATAAGCAAGCATCAGGACATATATATTATAATTATGTATTGCATATTCTGATAATTAACGAAACCAAGTATAAGTAATATTCTGAACTGAATGTTAGTGATTAATGAATTTCTTACAAAATGTGAAAGTAAGTGCAAGTGAACCTCTTATAACAAGTATTCTATTTGATAGTCAAATCTTCCCGATGGCTAGCTTTCGGCCACACCAAGACCTTATTCCATCCAAGCCTTCTAGTTGTTAATTCAAGCTTTCCAAACTATCGAGTCCTTTAGGAGATTGGTTTTAGAGGTCTCAAGGGATAAAAGAAGATTAAAACCAGCTTCTAAGACCCATCCTATTGAGGTAAAAAACTAACCCTAACTTAGATTCATTAGGATTAAATAACTTTGTCAAAATTGCATTTCAAGATGTGAAATTATTTCCCCATTATTCATCTAATCTTTATTAAGCTCTATCTAAAATTTCACAAAGTTTGGTTCAGTCGATTTTAAAAATGAGCCAATCCTTATCATTATGGTTTCATTTAAAACATGCATGAACTGTACAACAATTCATCTCATGAATAACGATGTAGATCTCATCATTTTGTGGTCTGTTTGAACCCTACAAAGCATCTAGTTTCCTAAATCCTCATCCAATGTAATCATGGTCGTCCTGTTCCAAACCTCATCTGATCGGATGGTTCTGTGTCTACACTGACGTGGTTAATGAAAACGTGTTTGCTGTTGTCGTAATAATACCAATAATGCCAATGATTGTCGCCACACAATCATTAGCATTAAATGTCACATTGTTGTTATGGTTTTAACCCTCCAATCAGACGTTGACACATGGCCAGTCACTTTCACCACCAGAATAATTTAATAAAATTTATTTTTAAATGCATATTAATACCATAACCTACAAAAATTCATAAAAAATAAAATACTTATCCAAATATTATGCATAAGTCCTCATTATTTTTACAATTTTATTTTCTTTCATTTAAAAATAAAATAAAGGGGAGATTCTTGATATCCAAAGAGCAATGCAACTTATACATAAATCTTAAATATTTTAAATAATTACTTGATTAGGCTTAAACTTGGGTATAGTAAAATTGCATATCATATTCTATCTTTAGCAATGTTTTCACATTTATTGAAGTTTAATTTTATTGAGAATAGAATTTTCAAATATATGAATTATTTTTAATCCATATATTTGGAAATGTACAATAAATCATGCATTAATTCATTTTATACATCCAAACTCTTTTTAAATTTATTAGATAGAGCTTAATCATGGGAAATTATAATCAATCAAATTTGGCATATATATATATATATATATATGGAGAGTAATTGCACTTTATTTATTTTCATGTCTTGTCTAATTACTCCTCATATATACATAGTCATGTATGTTCAAATTTGGTTAATAAATAACATGATACATTGCTAATTTATCATGGTGTTTGTTGGTCAATTGAATACATGATTACCTACTAGTTGAATTTTCAAATGTTTAGGTTATGATTTAACTCTAATATTTAGAAATTCATGAATCCACATTCTCTTAGAATTAGCACACTATGATTATTTTGATTTGCTTATATCTACATGCAAGGGTTAGAAACATTGATTTCAAACCTATTTAACTTTAGTGACACCTAAGGACAACAATTATGGTGTGTCTAGAAAACTTAGGAAAATTCTAGGGAATCATTCACACATCCAATTTGGATGAAACATTAAACATAAAAAATTTAGTGACATAATACCCTAGGATTTAATCACACCTTCATTTGATATTAATTGACCTCAAAATAATGATTAATTAAATTAACCCTTCACTAAGGGTTAAACTTCAATAAATTCTAATAAATCAAATAAAATCCAAAAATTTCGAAAATCAATTTCAATCAAACCTACATCAATCATAAAATCATTAAAAATTAAATACCAAAATTAATTTTTATTTAAATTTAATTATTAATTAATTACCTTCAATTAAATATTAATTAAATAAATTCATTAAAAAATAAATAAAATGAAATTCAAAAATATAAAACAAATTTAAATAAAAAAATAAAACCATAGAATTTTAATTTCAATTTAAATAATTTTCTTAATTAAAATTTAATTTTAATACATTAAATATTTAATTTCTCAGTTTATTTAACTAAATATAATAAATAAAATTTAATAATACACAAAAAATTAAATAAAAATTCCAATTAATTATAAAAAAATCAGGGAAATTCAATAAATATTTAACATAAAAACAATATTAATTTGATTAAATTTTTCTATTCAGATAAATTTGATAATTAATCTTAATTAAATATTAAGGCTTTCATGTTTGACGCTTAATTCCATCTAGAGGGCAATTTAACATTAAATTTTAAAGCCTTTAACACATATAAATCACCCAATCCATTTATGTAAGTGCATGATTCTTTTTGCGAGAGCACTTACATCTGTGATTAAGGGATTTAATAAATCTTAAATAACCAATTAAGGGTTCTATGCAGCATGTTAGCCTCCACTCATGGAAGGCATGGATGTATAAATTTTTATAACCCTTAATCAAACACTAATAACACATTGACCCTATAGATTATGCTTGAATCCACATGGAGAGAATATGTATTAGATTAGAGGGTCTCTTCTCTGTCCCTAATAAATAATTTAATAAAACATTAAGGCTTAATGTGATCATCTATACTATATGGGGGATGATTGCATTTCATTTATGAGCCTTAAGATTTGTATGTTAGTAGCCCTTGCACTTTCGGATTATTAATCTATAAATTATTTATAATTAAATAATTAACTCCAACCCTTAAAATTTAAATAATAAAATCCAAACATACACAAAATAAACTTCAACTAAATTCCCCATTTATCTTTTAATAAATAAATATTAAAATTCATGTAACTTAAACATTAAATTCCTATAAGACACACCAAAGCCACATACACTTTGATGGTTTACTAGGATAATAAATGCTAATCTAGGTTAGGCTGATCGTGTGAATTAATTGTCGAGTGCATTTCTTGGATAGCACCATTTTTCTATTTATTTATATTTTTGCACTATGGAATGTCATAAATTTTATTTTTTGTTGGTGCTCTTAGGCACTTTATGGATTGCATTAAAAACATTAGGATATTACACAACAGATGCACTTTATATTATATATGCTAATATTTCTTCTTTTCCAATCTTGTACTTTATTTCTTGCAAGGGTTAGTAAAATGTACCTAAAAATGTGATGTATATGTATCAGAGTCTGTAAAAAAAATAGATTTGTATATAAATCAAGTCGTATAGTATCCAGAGTGCTAAAAGAATCCGAAATGCCTACTTATATATGCAAGTGGTGCTCCAAATGATGATATCCCTACCTTTTGGGGATAATCTCTTTTGGAATTCCATTGAAGACTTGGAGCTCGAAGACATTAAGCAGATATATCTAATTCTATATATGGTAGACATAGAATCTAGGTTTATTGTGGTACATCCTAGCCACCTTTCTTTCCTGCAGAGTTTGAGCCTTTTATAAGTCTTTTAATCAATAAATAAATAAAATTTCCTTTACTATGCAGCACTCTTTCTCTTACTACATTGCATATATGTATTACATCATATGGGTGGTAGATTGCATTAGTGGGTAGAATTTGTTAAGTTTTCCTCAGTGTATGTGCTCCAGACTTTGTAAAAACACATATACTAGTTCTAGGATGATATAGTACTCGATATTGTATATATAAATAACTTTACACTAACATGCTATATACATGCATTTTATTTTCTACAACATACACTAGCCTAGCACACAAGCCTATGGTAAGGTAGTGAGGTCCTCTTGCACCCAGAGGATGCTGCGCTATTCCTGTTGGTATAGGGCTTTTATGCTCCCGATAAAATTTAGAAAATTTAGTTAGGTTAATTAAATAAGATAAAATTTAGAGTTCTTAGTGAGTCTTCTCGATAGTGTCACTTTAACTTAAAGTGAAGAGTCATCTTAAGCCAAAAATTTTGAGTTTAATTTACTCCTTTGAACTCTTAGGATAGAGCTACCTTTATCCTGCATTTCATCTAGGATGATTGCTTGTGGATTAAGTTATTAACTGGCTACTCATTTGAAGCAAGCATAAGCCCAATTATATTTGTACAACTCTTATCCTAATAAATAATATATATATATGTTAAATATAAATATATTTTATATAAAATCTAATAGTATTTTGAAAGGGATGATTGGTATTTTCAAACATCTAAGGCAACTTTCTTATATATGATTGTGTTATAAGTTTAGAGTCTAATCTCCACTTTAATCAAAAGTTTTCTCTGCAGATATGTAATTGATTTTAGAGGCTTACCTCTATAGGAACTCAAGATCCTAATATAAAATAAACCCTCTCTTAGTTTGCTAAAAGAGGGGAAAAATCTTTGGGCGATAATCAAGCTTATCCTAAGTCAATTTCATATTTAAAATGATAGGTGAAAGTGACTATTATCCTTTTGGATATTTATTATATTCCCTACACCGAGTTTGAATACAAAAATAAATCATCTTTTTTCTCAAACTGATAATACCAGTATTAGTTTATTCTTCTGGATAATTAACACTAATTATATAGATTTGTCTAAAGAAAAATTAAATTAAATCGCGTGGCACATTCAGACATTCATACATTTAATTTGTCCACATGGAATAAGTAATACAAAAGGTTTCAAATAGATTTTTAATCATGTAATTTTTGAAGTATTAAATGAAGTTTGAATAAGGATCCTAGACTAGGTTGAAGCAATAGAGTTGAATATGTCCTGTATCAGAGAGCTACATTACACAAAGATAACACATAGATTAACCTAACATGTTAGAGCTCAAGTTTTATTTTACTTTTTATATTCTTGACATGTTAATAAAAATAAGATTTAATAGCTCAAAATCATTAAAGAGGTGACTTTTATAGCTGCTTAAGTATTTTATTAGCAAAACTAAAGAAAACATCCTAATGAGGTCCTCTTCATGTGTAAAATCGTTGATGCATATGGTATAAATGGGTGGCCTAAATTATAGGCCTAGTTTATCATATGAAGGTCATTAAGGTTCATATAGGGGACAAGCCTTGGCCAAAAAGACCAAGGGTTCGTCAGTGAGCTAACATATGGCAAATATCTAATACATCCTACCACATGTACTTATGTGAAAATAAAAGTAATCCAAAGTGTATGTGTGAGTGTCACCAAGTCATTCATAATGAAACATGAGGTCTTGACAATTTACATAAATTATACTTGACCGAGAAGTAAGCTGGGGCATATATGTATGCCTCGACACAATGAAGTAGCCTCTCCTAAGGCCCAGAGAGCTATGACTCATCAACCAACACATGAAAAATGATTTCCCTCTATCTGATGATCTAAATCGCTCATTCTTGGGCCCATTTTCTTTGTAAGAATTAGAAGAATAACTTCTTTAAAGGACTCTCCTTCTAAAAATACTAAGATCAAATGTTATGACAGCTGGAAGGAAAATTACCTATATGTCTCCTTGTATCTCTCTTCTAACAAACTTTAATGGTTGAAAAGAGTGGGGAAGGGAAAAAGAAAGCTCCAACAATGAAATAGAAGTAATGGGAGGTCTAGAGATGGCTTGGATGGAGAGTTTTAGGTGTTGTATGTGTTATGAGAGTTTTGGAGGGCTTTTCCATATTCTAACTCATGGGGTTTACATGGAGGGTTAGGATGGCTTGGAGCTCTTTCTTGGATATTTTCCAAGTGTCCCTTGAGGTTAGGTGGGCAGCCTTGGCTAGGTAAGGACAATCCTATATGAAAATCCCATTTTGCATTTCATGAAGTGGGACCATTTGAGTTTGGTTTAGGTTTAACTAATTGTTAAGCTTGCATTTAAGCAGCTCTATGAAGGTTCTAGAGTAGGTTTAGATCAGCTCCAAGGGTTGGCATGAGTTAGACACATGAAATTTAATGCATTTGACCAAACATGACCTTCTGGGTATTTTTGGAATTTTTAATTAGTTTTGCCATTTTGATCAATCAAAATTAGTCAGGATGAGTATGGAAGACCATGGGGGCCCCTAGAAGCCATATGGCATACATGCATGAGGTTTTACCAACTTTAACTTTTTTGAATATTTTGGAATTTTTAAATAAGTTTGATAACTTTAACTGGTCAACTTGGTCTAGATGACTCACCCATGCTTTAGACTCATCACACTAAGGGACATGTGTTTGAAATTCATATGTGAGACCAAAAGCGAGGTCAATAGTAACTTAGCTAGATAATCCTTAATCATGTAGTTCAAGTTTTTACTTATCTTTTTAATAAGTAACAATAATAGTATTTGAAGCACTTAGTTATTTGGCAAAATAATGCTAAGGCCTTTACTTTGGTGCTTGCTAGCTAGTGCTTATTAGTTAGTATTATAACAAATAGTAATATACTTATTGACTGGAGACATGCACTTCCTCTTTTGTATGAATAATACTTCTCCATCCATATACTTTTCATTTCAAGGAATACACTTGCCTTATTTATATTACAAGTTAAGGTATGCTTGTTAACTTACTCTATCATAAAGAATTTTTTGAGTATAATGGCCAACCTACACATAACCTATAATATTCAATGTCTAATAACCTAGGTGACTACCATCGATGCTTGTTTAGCTTTGATTCAGATGATAATTTTGAGTCCTAAAGTGTTTAAGGAACTCTTAAGATACTCAAAAAAGTGAACTGGGTAAGTGAACTTTTAATTTTGGAAATTTCTCTAGGAGCGTCATGGTACCGGGTTTGCAACACTGTGGTGTTCATCCCTCTAGTGAGAAATCAAATTTAAGAGTGCATTGCAACACTGGGTGGCACCCTTATGGCCTTATGTTGTCTATTTAAAGAGATTTTATGGGAATCCAGAATATATGGCTCAGTATTACGGTACTAAGGAGCTAGCATTATGGTGCTAGATCAAATTAGTAACTTTTTGTATAATTAAATGTCTAAATCCATTTGTAATCTCACCCCTAACCCAGCCCTTTCCAAAGAAGGAAGAGAGAAGGAAGTGGAGAACATGACAGAGAAAAAGGGGGAGAGGGTTTGGCGACCAAAGCTTATATTGTTGATATTATCTATATCATGACCCATTCTAGAGATTTTGATGATAACAAACATATGCTTGGATGTTCTAATTTGTGTGTTAAGTATTTCAGGTGTAATGATTTGATGGATATGCATGATAATTTCAATTTGAGTTGAAAGAATTCAAGATGGACCAAGACGGAAAGCTTGAAGATTTTTATGTAGAAGTGTGTTAGTGGTTCATTAGTATTTACTTGCATGGTTTAATTTTCTTTAAAACATCTATTAAAATTATTTCTAAATTATTAATGATCTACAAGATTCCTTAATTAGATTTTATATGCATCATTGATTACATAGAATTTATCAAAAATACAAAGATACTTAATTAAGGTAAATGAATAAGTTTTTACGGTAAAATTCTATTACTTGTTTCATATCAATTTACTGATGTGTGATTAATTTAATCTAAATTATATCATATTATTATATGAATATTTAATATAGCTTTAGAAACATAAAAATATGTATGAGTTCTTAGTTTGCTGAATATGATATTACTTTAATTGACACGTGGTCTGATTATTATTCCGTTAGATTGCTTGAATTCTATAGATAAAATTTGATATGTTATAAGACCTATTTGGAGCTATATTTAATTTATTATGATTTTCTAAACATTGGCTGATTTTAATACTATTTGCTGGGTAGCCATTTTTGCTTTGTTTTGGATGTATATGAAGACTTTTTGACTTATCCATGTGACTAGACATTTTATATCCATTTGGAACTTATATTTCTTTAATATAAATGAATTCTTTATCATATATAATATTTTTAGATCATAAATTAATATTAGATTAATAGTTTTATTTAAATTTGGCTTTACTTACCCTTTCTCTTTAAATACCTCTCATCCTCTTCATATGAGGGTAATTCAAGAGAGAAACTCCAGCACTTTTCTTCATTCCTTTCTTCTTGCTTATATGCTAAATCTTGAGAGGAGAAATTTTGATCTTCATTCTAAGAGCTCTTTTCATTTGCGAGATTAAATTCTTGGTTGAAAAGTTTCAACGCACTAAATCCAGTAACGTCTCTTGAAGTTCTTGAGTTTGTTTTCTTCTTTTAAACATTCACTTGCTGATCTATTAGTTTTCATCATACATACTCTCTTAAAAATATTTATCATTTGATGAAATACTAGTTTAGAATGTTATTTTTAATTTTATATGTAAAATCTTTTAAATCCATAAAAGACAACAAAGCAAGTATTTTAATTTTCTTTTATGTGGCATAGATTTGCATTTCAAATCTAATTTTCTTAAAAGTATTATATTTAAAGAGTTATAGTTTAAATCAATAAGAAAAATATTTTTATTTAATATATTATTCATATTTTTATCAAAATATAAATCTATCTTAAAGTGAGCAAATTTTATATTTTATTTGCAAGTAGTGAGGTGATTAAAATTAATTTGTAAGATCACCTCAAATATTTTGGTCATTTTATTACAAGATATTTTGAGCTTGTATTATTTACATCAAGTTGTATTTTTCTTTTTCTTGATCTAAGCCATTTGGCTTAATAAAGCTTAACTTATAATTAGATTGGGTTGTACTCGTCCGTGTAGGAGAGTACTTAGGTTGTAAAGAACTTCTTTGGTTTAAAGAAGTGAGGTTTGCAAGGCAAACCTGGATTAGTAGATTCTAGCCCAAGAGTTGGCTAGCATGGACATAGGTCGGATTGGAATCCGGGCCAAACCACGTAAAAATCTTGTGCCTCTTATTTTCATTTCTTGCATCAATTTTTATAAAAATTTATGTGTTTATTTATTCATTACAAAATAGCTTTAAAATTATTTTAATTGCCTTCTTTTATTAAAAATTTTAAGAACCCCAATTCACCCCCCTCTTGGGGTGCCATAGTATCAAAGCCTTTGCCCTTTTTATTTTCACTTAACATTCTAGAGTAGATCCACTTATAAACTATGGCACAAGATTTTCCTAAGGGTTCTCTTCCCGAAGGACAATTTACTCATCGACCACCATTGCTAGATAATGTTCCTTTTGATTATTGGAAAAATAGAATTAGTACATTCTTAAGAGGACAAGACTCTCGTATGTGGCACATGCTTACACACCAATATTATACACCCACTAAAGAAATTAATGGAATTAAAATTGAAAAACCTTTTGATGAATGGACTGAATTAGAGAGGAAATTAGATGAGTTAAATGCTAGGGCTTGTAATACTTTGCATTGTGCACTTCTTCCAGATGATTATATGAAAATTTTCATGTTAAATTCCGCAAAAAGAAATTTGGGATAAATTAATTATAACTTATGAAGGTACAAGTGAGGTTAGAGATACACACATAAATAGACTTGTTCATGAATATGAATTATTTCGCATGTTTTCTTTTGAATTTATTTCTGATATGTATACAAGATTTATGAAAATAATTAATACATTACATTCTCTTGGAAGAACATATAAGAATCAAGACTTAGTCTATAAGATTCTTAGATATCTTCCCAAAGAATGGGATGCCAAAGTAACTGCATATAGTGAGGCTAAAGATTTATCTACATATCCACTTGATCAGCTTTTGGGTTCTTTGATAGCAAATGAACAGATTATAGCTCAAAGGGATAAGTTGGATAGCTCTTCTAAGAAAGAGAAGGAGAAAGGTAAAACCATTACCATACAGCTTGATGATAATGATGAACCTAATTCATCAAGCTCTAATGAAGATAGTGATGAGGTGGCCATGCTTTCAAGAAGACTTGGAAGCCTACTAAGGAAGAAAAACCAAAGGTACAAGAAATCCAAAAATTATAAATTTCAAACTAAAAAATTTCCTGCAGGAGAAGGAGTTATTTGCTACCATTGTAAGAAGCCTGGACATATAAGAGGAGATTGTCCAGATCTTATTGATTCAAAGAAAAAAGAGATGGATGTAGAGAGAAAGAGTGACAAGAAAGAAAAGAAGCATTTCAAGAAGAAGAAGAAGGCTCTATGGGCCAACCCAGATTCAGATGAATCAAGTTCATCAGATAAAGAGGTGAACATTTGTCTTATGACAGGAGGAGAATCTGATTGTGATTCTCAAGAGGTATGTAATGATATATCTTATAAAGAATTAGATGATGCATTTAATGAATTAGTTGTTGAATATAAAAAATTAAGAAGAAAATATAATGTTTTAGAAAAAGAGCATAAAAATTTAGATATTTTTTTTAATGAATTAAAAAATAAATGTAATGATTTAAAAAATAAAAACAGTTCTTTATTAGATCGTTCTTTACTTGTTTGTAAACTTGAAAGAGAAAATATTCTTTTAAAAGCAAAATTAGATTTATGCATGAAATCACAAGTTCATTATAAAGTTTCATCTAATAATATATCAAATAAAAATTCTACTTATATGTCACATCATACTAAGCTATATGCAAACACTAATATTTGGTGTAATTATTATGGTAGAAAAGGATACATCTCGTTTGATTGCTATGCTCGTAGATCACAAAATACTAAACAATCATCTTTTGTATGGGTTCCAAAAAATACAAGTGCTTCTTATACCATACATAATAGATATCATACTACTCATTTAGAATGTGGACCCAAAAATATTTGGGTTCCAAAAGTTAACATTTGATTTTCTTTTGTAGGAATGCCTTTAAAGTAAAATCAATAAAGGCATGTGGTACTTGGATAGTGGATGTTTAAGACATATGGTAGGCGATAAAGAAAAATTCTCAACATTAGAACCAAGTGATGGAGGATATGTCACATATGGAGATAATGCAAAGGGAAAGATCATTGGTATTGGATCCATATGTAAGAACTCTATTACTTTAGAAAAAGTCTTATTTGTTTCTGGTTTAAAACATAACTTAATATCAATTAGTCAATTATTTGATAAAGGTTTAAATGTTTCTTTTTATGCTTCATATTGCATTATTAGAAATAATGAAGCTATTTTACTTATTGAAAATAGACATAAAAATATTTATTTAATTGATTTAGAGAATACAAATGATATTAATTTAAATTTACTTTACATAAAATCTACAAATGATGATGCTTGGTTATGGCATAGAAGGCTATGTCATGCTAATATACACACTTTAAATAAAATTTTTAAACTTGATTTAATAGTTGGTTTACCAAAAATTAATTTTCATTTTGATTCTATATGTGATGCATGCATTCATAGTAAACATATGAAAAATCATTCAAGAGTAAAAATATAGTTTCTACAAGTAGACCTTTGGAATTATTACATATGGACTTATTTGGGCCAATTAATACAACTAGTTTAGGTGGTAAAAATTATAGATTTGTTATAGTATATGATTATTCAAGATATACTTGGGTATTATTCTTAGCTAATAAAAATAATGCATTTGATAATTTTAGAAAATTTGCTAAATATATTCAAAGAGAATAAGGTTATTTGATTCATAGAATTCAAACAGATCATGGTGGAGAATTTGAAAATAAATCATTTGAAAATTATTGTGATGAAAATGGAATTATACATAATTTTTCAGCTCCTAGGACTTCTCAATAAAATGGTGTAGTTGAAAGAAAGAATTGTACTTTAGTTGAATTAGCAAGATCAATGTTAGATGAATATAAACTTCCAAAGTATTTTTGGACAGAAGCAATAAACACAGCATGTTATGTTACTAATAGAGTTTATTTAAGACCTATTTTTAAAAAGACCCCTTATGAAATATTTTTTGGAAAGAAACCTAAGATTAGTCATTTACATATTTTTGGTTGTAAGTATTTTATTTTAAACAATGACAATGATCCTTTAGGTAAATATGACAGTAAGTTTGATGATGGTATATTCTTAAGATATTCAATTTTTGGAAAATCTTTTAGAGTTTTTAATAAGAGAAAATTAATTATTGAAGAATCCGTTCATGTACTTTTTGATGAAAATCCTATAGATTTAATAAGAAATGATTTGAATGATGATGATATTGAGAATATAAAGAAAATAAATTTAGAGGAAAAGGAGGATGATTCATTGCCTAAAGAATAGAGATATAATAAAAATCATCCAAAAGAATTAATAATTGGTGATCCTTCTCAAGGTGATAAGACTAGGAGAAACCTTAGAGATGAGGTAGAGCATTCTGCATTTCTATCAGAAATTGAACCTAAAAATATAGATGAAGATTTACAAGATAATTTTTGGATATTTGCTATGGAAGAGGAACTTAACCAATTTATAAGAAATGATATTTGGGAGTTAGTCCCAAGACCTCATGATCAAAATATAATTGGAACTAAATGGGTATAAAAAAATAAGCTAGATGCCTAAGGAAGTATTATTAGAAATAAAGCTAGATTAGTTGCACAAGGGTACACACAAATAGAAGGAATATACTTTGAAGAATCTTTTGCACCCGTAGCAAGATTAGAGGCCATGAGATTACTCCTTGCATTTGCTTGTTTTAAAGATTTTAAACTTTTTCAAATGGAGGTCAAAAGTGCATTTTTGAATGGGTATATTGATCAAGATATTTTTGTAGAATAACCACCAGGTTTTGAAAGTATTAATTCTCCTAATCATGTGTATAAATTAAAGAAAACTTTATATGGTTTAAAACAGGCTCCACGTGCTTGGTATGATAGGTTAAATAACTTTTTAATCGAACATAATTTTAGAAAAGGTAAGGTAGATACAACTCTTTTTATCAAATCTATTGAAGATGATTTAATTATTATATAAATTTATGTTGATAATATATTATTTGGAAGTACAAATGAGAGTTTATGTTATGAGTTTTCCTCTTTAATGTCAAAGGAATTTGAAATGAGTATGATGGGAGAACTCACCTTTTTCTTAGGACTTCAAGTAAAACAACTAGAGTCCGGCACATTCATATGTCAAACTAAATATATAAATGAATTATTAAAAAATTTTAATATGAAGAGATTCAAATTGAGTAAAACTCCTATAAGCCCATCAACTAGACTTGATTTAGATGAATCAGGAAAACCAATAGATCAAAAGCTATATAGGAGTATGATAGGTTCACTTTTGTATCTTACTGCTAGTAGGCCAGATATTATGTTTGTTGTATATTTATGTGCAAGATTTCAAGCTAATCCTAAAGAATCACACTTAATAGCAGTTAAGTGAATATTTCGCTATTTGATAAGAACTTCTAAGTTAGGCTTATGGTACCCCAAAAACTTATTATCATGCAATTTAGTTGCATATTCTGATGCAGATTATGCTAGTTATAAGGTTGATAGAAAAAGTATATCTGGAACATGTCAATTTAGGATCATCACTCATTTCTTGGTCTTCTAGAAAATAAAATTCTGTTGCTTTATCAACTGCTGAAGCAGAGTACATAGCTGCAGGTAGTTGGGTTGCTCAAGTTTTATGGCTAAAACAATAATTAGAAGATTTTGGAATTAAGCTTAAAAATATTCCCATTAAATGTGATAACACAAGTGCTATTAGTTTAACAAAAAATCCTATACAACATTCACGAACGAAACACATAGAGATTAGACATCATTTTATTAGAGATCATGTTAGTAAAGGTGATGTGGATATAGATTTTGTAAACACAGATTCTCAAATAACTGATATTTTTACAAAACCTTTAGCTAAATAGAGATTTTATATATTAAGATGTATGCTTGGAATGTTAGATCCTAACATTTAAATCTCTTATTTTTTTATTCTTTTTGATGTTGTCAAAGGGGGAGAAGAATTATATATGTTGGTTATAATTCTTTTACATGCATATATTTAGGGGGAGAATAATTTTTTTATTAGCATTCAAAAATATTTCTCAATTATTATATATATTTTTGTAAGGCTTAAAAGTTATGATAAAAGGTTAATTTGCACTTTTATTATAACTATACCCAACATAAGTTTGTTATCATCAAAAAAGGGGAGATTGTTAATATTATCTATATCATGACCCATTCTAGAGATTTTGATGATAACAAACATATGCTTGGATGTTCTAATTTATATGTTAAGTATTTCAGGTGTAATGATTTGATGGATATACATAATAATTTTAATTTGAGTTGAAAGAATTCAAAATGGACCAAGATGGAAAGCTTGAAGATTTTTATGTAGGAGTGTGTTAGTGGTTCATTAGTATTTACTTGCATGGTTTAATTTTCTTTAAAACATCTATTAAAATTATTTCTAAATTATTAATGATCTATAAGATTCCTTAATTAAATTTTATATACATCATTGATTACATAGAATTTATCAAAAATGCAAAGATACTTAATTAAGGTAAATGAATAAATTTTTATGGTAAAATTCTATTACTTGTTTCACATCAATTTACTGATGTATGATTAATTTAATCTAAATTATATCATATTATTATATGAATATTTAATATATCTTTAGAAACATAAACATATGCATGAGTTCTTAGTTTTCTGAATATGATATTATTGTAATCAACACGTGGTCTGGTTATTATTCCGCTAGATTGCTTGAATTCTGTAGATATAAATTGATAGGTTATATGACCCTTTTGGAGCTATATTTAATTTATTATGATTTTCTAAACATTAGCCGATTTTAATACTATTTGTTGGGTAGCCATTTTTGCCTTGTTTTGGATGTATATGAAGACTTTTTGACTTATCCATGTGACTAGCCATTTTATAGCCGTTTGGAACTTATATTTCTTTAATATAAATGAATTCTTTATCATATATAATATTTTTATATCATAAATTAATATTAGATTAATAGTTTTATTCAAATTTGGCTTTACTTACCCTTTCTTTTTAAATACCTCTCATCCTCTTCATATGAGGGTAATTCAAGAGAGAAACTCCAGCACTTTTCTTCATTCCTTTCTTCTTGCTTATATGCTAAATCTTGAGAGGAGAAATTTTGATCTTCATTCTAAGAGCTCTTTTCAGTTGCGTGATCAAATTCTTGGTTGGAAAGTTTCAACGCACTAAATCCAGTAACGTCTCTTGAAGTTCTTGGGTTTGTTTTCTTCTTCTAAATATTCACTTGCTGATCTATTAGTTTTCATCATAAATAATCTCTTGAAAATATTTATCATTTGATGAAATACTAGTTTGGAATGTTATTTTAAGTTTTATATGTGAAATCTTTTAAATCCATAAAAGACAACAAAGCAAGTATTTTAATTTTCTTTTATGTGGCATAGATTTGCATTTCAAATCTAATTTTCTTAAAAGTATTATATTTAAAGAGTTATAGTTTAAATCAATAAGAAAAATATTTTTATTTAATATATTATTCATATTTTTATCAAAATATAAATCTATCTTAAAGTGAGCAAATTTTATATTCTATTTGCAAGTAGTGAGGTGATTAAAATTAATTTGTAAGATCACCTCAAATATTTTGGTCATTTTATTACAAGATATTTTGAGCTTGTATTATTTACATCAAGTTGTATTTTTCTTTTTCTTGATCTAAGCTATTTGGCTTAATAAAGCTTAACTTATAATTAGATTGGGTTGTACTCGTCCGTGTAGGAGAGTACTTAGGTTGTAAAGAACTTCTTTGGTTTAAAGAAGTGAGATTTGCAAGGCAAACCTGGATTAGTAGATTTTAGCCCAAGAGTTGGCTAGCGTGGACGTAGGTCGGATTGGAATCCGGGCCGAACCACGTAAAAATCTTGTGCCTCTTATTTTCATTTCTTGCATCAATTTTTATAAAAATTTATGTGTTTATTTATTCATTACAAAATAGCTTTAAAATTATTTTAATTGCCTTCTTTTATTAAAAATTTTAAGAACCCCAATTCACCCCCCTCTTGGGGTGCCATAGTTATCCGGCATATATTTTATCCATCTGGCTGGTTAAGGATTTTTTAAAGCATTAGGTAGACTTTTGAACCCCTTTCTCTAATTTTAATTCTAGTAATTTTATAAAATATTGGGGGTAAGATATATTCTTTGTTAGATATTATGAGGTTTTCGTCACATAACTTTTAATTTATGCTTTAATCTGAATGTTTTGGCTATAAAAAAATTTGAATTTTCACTAATTGATTTTTCTTACATGAATTTCTGATTGTTTAATTTGATTGAGGTTTTTCTGACAATTGCAACAATTATATATAAGTCTTGAAATATTCCTACAAATATCCCTCTAAAGTTAGAAATTGAATGAAAAAAATTCAATGAGTATAATTTTATACATGTAATGTGAATTTTACTAATGAAACTAGTAGTTCCTATATCATTTAAACAATGCATTAAAAATATAAATTACCTACTGTGTCATTCATGATTGTATTGCATAAAATGGGAGATGTTCTAGTATGTGAAAGTGCACTATATAATATTTTATAAGGGCCCTATAAGTTCTATTTTGGCCATATCAACCTTGTGTAAATGTAGGAGGGATTTGAGCACCACTTATTGAAAGCAGGTATGGGAGGTTATGCGACACTATTCTATTTCAATTCTGCCCCCACTTACTATACGTGGATGTGGGAGGTTAAAGGGAGGCATAAATAAAAATGGAGTTATAAGCAAACATCAGGACATATGCATTATAATCATTGGATTGCATATGTATTGATAAATAAGTGCAAGTAATATTCTAATTGAATGTTTGAAATTTCTAAATTTTTGTATGAACTCTGATGAAAAGTGAAGGCTATATGCAAGTGAATCACTAATGGCAAGCACTCTGTTCTGTATTTAAAAATCTCTGTGAATGTGGCTTACAAGTAAGTGATAATCATGAAAATAAGTATACACTAAAACCCTATGAAATTGTATTTTACTAGTATTTCATTTATTCTTTTTAAGATTCTACCTTTCTAAATTATATTACACTTTAATATTTTACCTCTCATATTGACATATGTAATGGGTTAGGAAAGAAGTCTACAAGTCTAATGATATTCATTCTATTTTTCTAACATTTTAGGGAAATATAAAGGCCCAACGGAGTAGAAATGCATAGAAGCAGACGCTTCTGAGGTTAGAAATTTGTCGTATCATTTTTGCAATCCAATTTTAAATTATTTTGGTCCGTAGGTGATTGGAAGCCAACTGGAGTATTGGATTTATGTTTTGATAAAATGAAATGTGTGAATTTACTTTATATTCTGGATTTTATATTAGCTCTAGTTATTTCTACATATGGTTGAGTAAAAATTATAAGTTTAGGATTTTAATCCTTCCGTTAGATCCCAGGATGTCAAATAACCTACTCCACTAAGCTTTTCATTACATGTATAAATTCCATCGCACTCATAAAACATGGCCAACATTCTCATAGTTCTTACATAATAATATAAAATATTACGTAATATCATATGATAGTACGTAATAGTATAGAATAATGATACCAAGAGAGGCAGCAAAGGGTAGGTGATTTAATCTTATTTGCAATGGGACACTTTGAACTTCTTTCATAATTCACAACTTCAAATTTCTTACAATAGTAAACACTATTGAAAACAATCAATGTTATACTTTAAAACATAAAAATAATATGTACAAGCTTAAGAGAAATAATTTACCCATTGTGAATATGTTAATACCGTGTTTAATTTACGACAACACTTTTAAGCTACAAAACTCAAATATATTATATCACAAATACTTAGTAACCAATTAAATCAATCCTACAAAATAAATCACATAAGCCCAACCTATGGTGAAATAATTAGAATTATACACAATGTGAATTATCTTAGGACCAAGGAGTTATAACTTATCATAAAATTTTAAGGTGATAAAGAAAGCTTAATCTTAGAACTTTTTAACTCAGTGGTGAAGCAACAACCCACGTTTTGGATGAGATTTGAATGAATTTCTCAAGTTTAGCACTACTTAACTAACCTTATGCTATCCCAAATCTCCACATGCCTTCACGCATCTCCCTTTTCATCCTAAGTTGCAATATAGACTTTATATATTATGATCTACCCCTATACAAGTGTTACGCAAGCCCTGCTCTATATATAAGTTCCACAAACAAATATACTCTATTATATATGTCTCATCCTCCTCCATCAGCCATCAAAACTTAACTGTTATTACCACTCCACTATTTTAATGTTTTCCCCCTACTGCCTTCCACCACTATAAGTATAAATTTCTTAAGATGTTATAGTTTTAACTCCATTTTTTAAATGACATCTAGTATATTAAACATCCTTTTAGATAGTTGATCATCACAAATAATCAAATCATGCAGATTATAGGGAGCAAACTCCTCACATTCCATTCCAAATATGTTGCATCTTAATATTAATTTAAACTTATTGGCCTCCCCAGATATGTTGACCCTTCTACAAACTTGGGTTGTAATAATTTTCATCATTTTAAGAGTTCAATACCTCACATTCTTTTATAATATGATTTTCTTCAATGTTTTACAACATGCCAGTGGATGGATCTTATGATTATTCTATGATTTCTCATTTGAGTTGGCAATCAATCTAGATAATGTTACCCAACTCTTAATCTATCAAGAACTGTTCCAAATATCTAGTTCATAATAAAATTCTAAAATATGTTTGATTAAATTGAAGTAAAAATCACATTGCATCAAATCTCTTAAACTAATTGCAATTTTTATTCTTAAGACTCTTTCTATAATAGATTGTTATATTTAATACACTCTAAAGGCATTTTATCTGATAGAAAGCAAATTATTATGCAAACTTAGTCCAACCTTTTCTTATTACATGCTACATTCTTACAAAAATTGTGTTTGAAGCAACATGAGCCATGTGAATGTTTTTCAAACTAAAAAATCCTTCTTATAATAAATTTCACCATGTTAGTTTATGCCATGTGATTGAGTTCATTTTGACATTTTTGTATTCTAATTTGAACCTTAATGAATATACCATTAATCATTATCCTCGACCATTCATTCATATGAAGTTTTATAAATTGGCTCATTATGGTGAGACATCTCATTTTATTCACCCCCCATGCATCAACATTTACTTCTATATGGAGACAACTCAATGAGATTTACCTTGTAGTTATTGAATATACTAGTGACAAAATTACATGATATATTATTGGCCTGGAAATAAATGGCTATCACTAGATATTATCCTGTACTCATGTAATGATGATGATTATTATTAGAATTTTTTTAGATATTTTGAACAATACTTTATATTAAACTTTGTATATTAATGCCTTCTCTAGACCTCCATTTTTTATGGATGTAAAAGATGGGAAGGGTAGGAGGGAGAAGTTTTAGGACAATATTTGGAAGATTCTTATTAATTACTATATGAGTTTTTTGTACTACATTCGCTACTATCTAGTTAATTAATCTCAAATAATTCATAGTATTATAAAAGTTTTACTTCATATGTATTTATGTGTATGTGTATGCATGTGCGTGTGTTTGCATGTGTGTGCATTATATCTAGGGGAGGTTAGTTTAACTTTAACTCTATTTTTATTTATATTTCAAAGTAGATTTGTCATAATAAAAAAGATGAAGATTGTTGACCCCATGTGCCTATCTTATATATACTAACTTTAAATAATCACAAATCTATTAAGGAAATTAATATATTAATGGTTATTTTAGCTTTGTGTAGATACACAAGCAAAATCATCAGGACTAATATTTATGTACTTGAAGATCATTATTTAGAATAGAGACATGTTATTTTTTCTTCATATGTAAAATGAGTATGATTGTAGAATCAAAGTAAGCTAAAAAGCATGTAAAATAAACTATGTCTAAATTAAATTTTTTTACTAATCTTAATTCTTATATTTTTATATATATGATTGTACATTTAAAAAATATGGTGCATTCTAAATCATCCTAAAACTAATTTTAAGATGATAAATAAATTCAATTTGTTAAATCACTTTAAGAAAACTTTTAAAAATATAAATATGAAAATTATCAAGATTTATAAGCCTCCATTAATGTTTGTAGGTCGTCGTAAAACCTTATGATGTTGTATAAATTGGTGCATTTATTAAATTTATCAAATTAATTTAACAAACATCTTTAAACATTAATGATCTCCACAAACCCATTTATGACTCTTTGTGAATTTATTGGTTATCCATTAAGCTATCATTTAGAAAAAAATTTAGATTTCAAATTAAATCATTTGTGATAATATGTCATTGATGATTTGTTTTGTCATTATATTTCATACCAGAGTAATATGTTTCAAAATTATATGCTTATTTTTACAACATGTTCAAATTTATTATAACAAGCTATTTAGAATTAAAGAACACTAGTTCTAATATTTCAAATTACATATTCATTAAAATATTGTAAAGGTTTTTCCACTTGTGTAGACTGAATAAGAGACAACTTCATTATAGGAATCCTAGTTTGTGTTGGGCACTTAGACATGAATGTAGGCTTTTTTTTATTCAAATCACATGAAAAAATTTATGTCACTTGGATTTACCTTTTAGCTATTATTCTCAATTTATTATTTTCTTAGTGATTTGATGATCTTCATCTCAAAGTTAGTTTTACTAAAATTCTTTTCCTTGGGAAACAAGTTCATATTTAAAATTAGAAAATTTAGAAATACCCAATAATCCACCCCCACCCTCTTTGGTGATGTGCAACGTATAATTCATCTGTTTTAGGTTAGTCCTTCTATCACTTCTATTAATCTTAGGGTTAGTTCTCTTGTTCTTACAATCACCCCTTGTTGATATGTTATTCATTTATTGTGAATATCTTCCAAGTCTAAGAAGTCCATTTTGATGTTACAATTCATGATTTTTGACAAGGATCTTCATAGTAGAGTTGTGTCGACAACCTTCTTCAACTAAGAAGACTAGTGGTTCCCCATGAACCGAAATGATGGAACTTTAGGATTATGATAGGAGCCATCTTTCTAAATATCTAAGATAGATTTCTTTTTATCTTATCACCCTATCCTTCTTACCTACTTTTTAGTGATGAAATTAATCAATGAGTTATAATCTTGGCTTTTATTTAGGCTTCATTTAGGATAGCTTTCTTGGTATTTTCTAAAATAACTTTTTAGTATAAAAATTCTTGTACTAGAAATTTTTGTACTAGAAAGCTTCTTTAGAAAGCAACAAGAAAGTCATCTCAAACAAAACCTTAGTACCTTCATAATATAAGTCCACTTTCTACCCTCTTAGATGATACCATTAAGGCTTTATTTGGGACAACTTTCTTACTGCTTGTTATAGTAGTTTTTAGTATAGAAATTTATTGTTCAAGATATTTGTGCTAAAATATTGCTTTAAAAACCAGTAAGAAAACTATCCCAAATGAAGCCTAAGTCAACATGTTTCATATAGTTAGAAAGCTATAAGGTTCCCTACAACCTTTATCAAAATTTCTTATGAACTGAAATTTTAAATTCATATATCCTAATTAAATACAAACATATTTCTTAATTAAGATATTTTTCAAACTTTTCAAAAATATAATTAAACTTAGGGGCTTACTACTTTGAAAAATCTAAATCTCCTAATTTTAAAAATAAATTATATTTAAATCAATAATTCATTCAAAGGAAAAATTTGGCTATGTAGACCCTATTTACTTTCCATTATTATTATCGATCTATAGAGTGTATTATCACCAAAGTTTATATCCACATCACCATTTTTAATAATCGCCATATCATCCTCATCAAGATGCTCCCCTCCTCTATTCTTCCTTGCAATAATTATAAATCAAAGTATTGGCTTAGAATTAAGTTGCATGCCTAGGAACTTTCATGAATGGCCTTGAACCCCTTTACAATCTCTTCAAGCTTTATAAAACATCAATTCTATCATTTCTCTACATTATGGATAGCACCTCCTCCATTCTTTAATCATATAAATCTCTTGCTCAAGTTATATATTTACAACCTTATTTTGTAATTAAATGAGTTGATGATATTTGAATTAAAATTATTTTCTTGAGTTTTCTCAACTCTTTATGCTTTCAACCTCCAAAGCTAAGGCCTACATGCATAGCAACTACATCCTTTGAAAAATGACTCTCTAGAAAGTAACATTTGAAAGTTAGAGAAGGTTGTTAAACCTCACAGAAATATCTTGAGGTACACCAAGAGGGGGGGTGAATTGGTAATTTTAAAATATCCCTAAGCATGAATGCTACTTTTTGCTATAGCCACAAAGCAACTTAAAAACTTGATTCAGATAAATTACTCAAAATAACATGTGAAAGTAATTTATATAAAAGTTTTTTTTTAACACATGCAAATATTCTTGTAGCAAAAAGTTTAAACTGAGTGCAGTTGATTGATAAGATTGAAACCAATAAACTCAACTTGTAAATAAAGAAAATTATAAAAAATAAAAATGGAAAAAGTACACCAAAAATTTACAGTAGTTTAGTCAACCTTTACCTATGTCCACTCCATATAGTCCTCCGCTCCAGGTATTACACTGACATAAAGTGACTCTCCTTTTGCTCCCACAGTGAGGCGGAGAAGCCCTTACAGACTCACTTTCACCATACCTGATGCGGCGGACTGTCAGAAGCTACATAACATTCCCTAGTGATGGCAGCGGACCTTAAATCATTAAAGAAGGAAGAGAACCCAAAGCTTTTTCTCCCTCCTAGAGAAGACAACATGCCTCCAATCTTTTTCTCCCTACTGGAGAAGGCAGAGTATCTCGAGGACTTGACTTCGAAGCCTCTCTCCCATGAGAGCCTTCAAGGACTCACCAAGGCTATAGGGGAGTAAGGGTGTAGCTAGCCTGGTGCAACCATGTGATTCCCTCACACTTCTTCTCCCTTATGCTCAACCTCACCTTTTCCCTCCTCTCAATCTTCTCTCAAAAGCACCTCTCTCAGAGTTCCTTCAACAGTCACAAAATCCCCCCTTTTTTAAGATATTATAAAAATATTGCTTAAGTATTAGGCTTCAAGAAACCCTAAAAATTTAATTTGGTCGTCATTATTCGTATAGTATAATTAGAATTCATACAGTATGATCAGTTCAAAAACTAGACCCGTCTATTATGATGCAAATAGTCATTCAGATGAACCATTTAACTTTTCAAACACATAGTATAGTACGATCCAAAGATCATCCAGTATAATCCAAAGATCATCCAGTACAATCTATTTGCTTTCTCTCTATTCATACAGGATGATTCCTGGGATAATTAAAAATTGCCTTATTCAATCATCCAATACTGCTCTCATCATTAGTACAATTAGTTGATTTCAAGTAGGTCATCCAATACAACATAAATATCATACAGTATGATTAGTTTAAAAATCATGATTTTATTTGGTACGATCTTTGAGACGACCAAATTTCATCTCTGCCAATCATCCGGTATGATAAAGATCATATAGTATGATCTGCTATCATTAATTAAACCATGATTTGATTAACTAATTATGGGGGTTAATTTATGTAAGATTTAAAATTTTCATGCAGGATGAATAACATCGTACAGTACAATTAGTTTAAAACTTAAATTTTGAATATCTTACTTAATTTATCTGGTGGCTAGGGTCTTCATATCTTAACAAATTGTATAGTACGATCTGATCTACATCATACAGTATGATTAGTTCATAGAAGCTAATTATTCAATTACCCGTTAAACCCATTCTCTTTATAATTGACCATATAATATGATTGTAACTCATACAGTATGATTAATACAAAAAGAATTTTAACTTTAAATTTTTCTCACTCCCCTTATGTGTGTGTGCACAATCGCCCAATTGCATACACTCTTATATGGCCAGACTCAAGAAATAGAAAATAAAGAAAAATAAAATTACACCCTCTTTTACTTGACATTCTATTCTACCCAGTCTTGAGCTTCAAGTAACCTTGAGCAATGTATATTTCACCTGCAACATTAGTGCTCACAGACAAAAAGAATATCCAAAATATTCACTGAGAAAAATAACAATTAAATCAATAATGTATGTCATCAATAAAATCATAGACTAGAGATCTTGGATTGCAACAACTCCATTTTTTTTTTATGATGGCAAACAATGTTGGTTGAGAGGTAAAATAAAATTCTTTTCTCCTAAGCTCCCCCTTACTAAGTGATAGATTTAAAAATTAGGGGTTGCACTTTTTTTGAATTAAAAATAAAAAAATAAAATAAAAAAAATAAAAAGCACACAAAGGATTCAATTAAAATAAAACATACCACCAAACATACATTTTTTCTACCTTTTGACATCACCAAAAAGAGAAGCATAAAAAAAGTGAATATTACAAGACATAAAAATAATAAAATACAATAAAAAATAAGCACTAAAAATAAGATAGATCTTGATCAGGTGGTGGTGGTGGTGGTTGTTGAAAGTATTTATGGATGGAGGTGAATTGATCTTCAATTTGAGAAAACTTTTCTCCAAATCATCCCATTTCTTCCTCTTGTTATTGTTGTTATTGTTGAACGTGCTAGTCTAACTGGGTTTCTAATTGCTCAAGCCTTTGAATTATTTTGTCGTGAGGGTAGACAGGTACAGGTGGTGGTGCAGGTCCACCTGGAGGAGCAACTTCCCCTTCTTCATCAAAATTTGGCTCATCATGCTCTTGCCCCCGATGGAAAAGAATACGAAAGGAAGCATCGTATAGAAAATGGGAAGATTATCGGGAGGAGTATCGCAGTTGATTTGGTATTTCTTGTCTAAGACAAAGCCTATGACGTGTCCTAGTATGACATTTTTTCTTTCTTTTGGTATTAGGATGTCAAATTAGAGTCATATTTTGGATAACATCAATAATCATCTAAACTTCATTGAATTTAGTATTGAATATTATAAAATAAGTGACTAGGGAAAAAAAGTGGAGTGATGTTGACACGATCACCAGCTTTGGGTATAATTAAAGTTCGAAGAACATGCTTGATAATTCAGACATTTTAATTCAGAGAGCAGACTAAAGGTTAATGTTGATTTAAATCCACATTTCGAATGGTTAGGTTTATAGCACTCCAGTCAAAATCAGTTCTAGAGGTCATGGATTGTGGATGAGGTCCTTCAGAAGAAAGACCAATATACTCCCCTAAATATTCCTTATTGATTTCTATGGGTTGTCAACATACATAGGAGGTCATGGTGAAGGTTTTCGCATTGATCCTAAGGTTGGCTAGGAATTCGTAGAGTAGTTCAGAATTAAAAGGAAATGCTAGGGTGAGTAGGAATTGAAGAGTTTTAGAAGCAAAGAGGTTCATCACCTTGAAGTTTAAAGCAGGTTAATTGAGCATTCTAGAGGGGATGATTCAAACCTCCTTAAATTTATAGTACACATCTTCATCTCTAGCATATAGAAATTGATGGTCGAAGTGATGAGAGAAGGAGGAGCTCCCTTGGGCCATTCGACCGTGTTTAATTCCACCTGCCATTAAACAATCCTAGGGTATGAATGTAGGAATGTAGAAACCCTCCAATTTATAGAGTTTAAGCAAATTGTCTAGTATGATTAGAGATCGTACTATACGATAATGAGAGTTAAATCATTTTGACGATTTGTCAAAAAAAAGGTGGTCGAATCATACAGTATGATCGGTATCATATTGGACAATCTTAAGGAATTACATTTGTCCCGAGGAGTCATCTAAATGACTTTTGACTAAATACATCGTATAGTATTAACCAATGTTCGTACAATATGAAGTGCAATTATGATAGTACCAGCCGAATTGAATTCATCACAATAGATTCTAACATGTATATCATACAATACAAAGGGTGGTTCGTATATTATGATCACCAATAATTAAGCTCATCTGGGCCATTGATTTAGTTAATGGCTGTGATTTGTGCATAAGTGGTCACATTGTACAGTACAAACATGGATCTATAGTATATTAAAAAATTTTGGTTTTCTTGTTTTTTATGTTTGAAATTGTTTTGATCTATTGATGAGTGTGTGTGTGATAATTAGAAAACACCTTTAAAATAAAAACAAAAAATATGCAAAAATGACAACAGATAAATCAATGTACACAAAAAAAACACATATAATATAATACATACAAGTTACTGATCTCAAATGATAACAAAATTTGATTTATCCTGAGTTAGGCATGATTGTCTATAACACCTAGTCTAGTCCTCAAGGTGCTAAAGGTGTCATGGGCTAGGGGTTTAGTGAAGATGTCTTCCAATTAGTCTTTAGTAGCTATATGATGCAATTCTATATCTCCCTTGGCTACATGATCTCTTATGAAGTGATGCCTAATGTCTATATGCTTTGTGCGGGAGTGTTGAATTAGATTTATGGATATGAAAATGGCACTAGTATAATCACAGATGATAGGAATGGTGCCTATATGTAGTCCAAGATCTAAGATTTATTGCTTTAGCCATAAGACTTGAGCAACATAGCTTCTTACAACAATATTCCATTTCAGTGATGGAAAGGGCTATCGCGTTTTGCTTTCTACTGAACCAGGAAATTAATGATTGGCCAATAAACTAACATGTTCTTGATGTACTCTTCCTATCTACCCTACTTCCTGTAAAATCAGAATCAGAATATCCTATGACTTAAAAGGATGAACTATGCCTAGGCTATCAAATACCTAGGTTTTGGGTGCCTAATAGGTGTCTAAAGATTCTCTTAATAGCAGTCATGTGGGATTCTTTTGGATCAGCCTAAAATCTGGCACAAAGACACACACTAAACATTATATTCAGTCTATTGGCAGTCAAATAGAGAAGTGATCCAATTATTTCTCTATACTTTTTCTGATTTATTGACTTTTCATTTGGTTCCTTATCTAATTGTATGGTAGAGCTCATGGGAGTGTTTATTATCTTAGCATTATCTATTTCATATTTCTTAAGAATATCCTTGATGTATTTAGATTAGCTAAGAAAGGTTCCATCATCCATCTGCTTTACACTAAGTCTAAGAAAATAGTTCAGCTCTCCTATCATACTCATCTCAAACTCTCCACTCATTATTTTTGAAAATTCATCACATGTGTTTTTATCTGACAATCCAAACAAGATGTCATCAACATAAATTTGGACAATGAGTAATTCTTCTCTTACCTTTTAAGGAATAGGGTGGTGTCTATGCTACCCTTAACAAAGGCTCTATCTAATAAGAATATGCTTAGCCTTTCATACCATGCTCTAGGTACTTATTTTAGTCCATATAATGCCTTCTTTAACTTGACACATGATTTAAAAATTGTGAATTTTCAGAGCCTGGGGTTGCTCAATATAAACACTTCTTTAATCATCCCAATTAGGAAGGCACTCTTAACATCCATTTGATATAATTTAAATCCTCTAAAGCAGGCAAATGCTAGTCTAGCTATAGGGGCAAAGGTTTTCTCAAAATTAATTACTTCAATTTAATTGTATCCCTTAGCAACTAATCTGGCCTTATTTCTTATCACTATTTCAGAGTCATTCATCTTATTTTTTAACACCCATCCTTAGTCTTTTGACTAGTTCTCATATATCATTTCTAATAAATTAATTTAGCTCTTCTTGTATTGCTAGGATCCAAAATTCATCACCTAGGGCTTCATCTATATTGGTGGGTTCTATCATAGAGATAAAATTAGAATGACTAACTTCTTTCCTAAGTACATGCCTAATTCTAACACCTTCAGATGGATCTCCTAAGATAAGTTCATTAGGATGGCTAGAAGAATATCTCTATTCTCTAGGCAATGGCTCCGGAGGTTCTACTCTACCTCCTATAGCAATGGCTTCGATCCCTTGAATGACCTCCACTTCTTCTTCAGGTTTAAATTCAGAGGTCCTATCTAATTCATTAAATATCATATGGGTAGACTCTTCTACTACTAAGGTCCTCTTTTTGAAGATTCTATAGGCTTTCCCTATAGATGAATAACCTAAGAAGACTCCATCAAATTTTGGATCAAATTTTCCTAAAGGTGATTTTCTATTGATCAGAATAAAGTATTTACACCCAAAATTATATAAGTAAGAAAGGTTAGGTTTTCTACCCTTAAGGAGTTCACAGGATGTCTTATTCAGTTTGGATTTAAAATTCATCCTATTTTAAACATAATAATTAGTATGGCCCTAGCAGCTTCTACCAAGGTTTTATTTTTCCTTTCAGCTATTCCATTATATTGAGGGGTCATAGGGGCAGAGAAGTTATGCTCTATACCTATCTCTTAACTAAAAGATTCAAACCTATCATTTTTAAATTCTCCACTATGATCACTATGAATGATTGAAATTTCACATCTAATTTCCTTTGAATCTAGGTGGAGAAAGTTTTAAATTCCTCAAATGACTCACTCTTATGTGCTAGGAATCTAATCCAAGTAAATCTAGATAAGGCATCTACTATTATAAATCCATATGTCTTCCCTCCTAGGCTGACTGTATTAATAGGTCTAAATAGGTCCATATGAAGGATTTCTAATGGCCTAGAGGTGTTGATGTCTTTCAATGAATGAAATGAAGACTTAACTTATTTTTTTAGTTGGCATGCATCACACAGGTGGTTCTTAGTGAAGTTTAACTTAGGGATGCCTCTAACTAGATCTTTTTGGGTAATCTTCCTAATAGCTTTCATGCTTGCATGACATAGTCTCCTATATCATAGCAAGGAATCATCAATAATTATTTTCAAATATATGGAATTAGAATATTTAATGTAGTTCAAGTCTAGCATATAAATATTATTTATTTGTTTTCCTTCTAACATAAGCTTTCTATTTAAACTAATTATGCATTTTCAGAAAGAAATTTTATGTCTAAACATTTATCGCATAGTTCACTAATGCTCAATAAATTATACTTTAAACAATCAACTAATAGAATATTCTCAATAATAAAGATTTTAGCATTGCCGATTACACTTGAGCCCACCACTTTCCTAGTAGTGTTGTCTCCTAGTGTCAGCTAGCCTCCTGACCTAGCCTCTAGTGTGATGAACTACTTCATATCACCAATCATGTACCTCGAGCATCCACTATCCATGTACCACATGCTCTCACTAGGCATTTTGTGAGAGCACCCCTATAAAGTCATTCAAAGGTTAGATTTGGGAACCCAAGTGAGTTTGGGTTCCACATTATGCTTGAATGAATGAGATGAATGCATGCTATATTGTGATGAATGCAATTTTAGCCTCCACACTAGATGTGTCATATGATGGATTGTGTAAGTGCAGGCTATGAGACCTAGCATGCCACAGGAGTAACACCTAACACCCAAAAATGGACTCACTAGTCTATGTGGGTTATGGTGTCGTTTCTTAGGTTTAAATGATGCATGCTCTGGTGATGGGTTATGAAATTATTCTAAGATAGGTGGTGGCTTGTTATTCTTAAGTACAGTTTATTTTGCTTCTAAAAATTTGTTGGTATTTTCAAGAATGGACATTTTAATTTTCAATGCATGCTCCCTACCATCTTTTTCATCTACGTATGCTTCTAATCCTTTGTATACTTTCTCTAATTTAATATGCGATATCTTTAAAGAGTCATATGTAATAGATAGGTTAGTATACTTCTCATTTAATGAATCAAATTCATCTAGTGAAGTCATATGATTGCTATCTAAAGTAGAATGCTCTCTTACAAAACAAGTATGCTCCTTTTGTAATGAACTAAAATTAGTATTGAGACAAGCATACATCTTTTTTAACTTCTTATACGAATCATAATTTTTTTCTAAAATAATAAATAATTTATCATAGAAAAGCTGACATACCTCATCTTGATTTGATTTATCAAGATTATCATTATCCATAAGACACAAGTTTGTTACCTACTCCTCTGCGTCTGATTCTAAAGATTCTGAGGCGGAGTCGGCCCAAAACATTTTCTGTGTCTTTTTCTTGCCCCTCTTGAACTTTGGCCTCTCTTCACACCTCTCCTAATTCGAATGAGCTTTTAGGTTGGGGTAGTCTGTTCTCAGGTATCTCAGCATCCTGCATTAAAAATAAATAACTTCAGATGACACTTTAGAATTTTTATTTGTTTTACCTTTATTCAACTGCTGATGATGCCTTTATTTTTTGTTTAGGAAGCTTTTAAACTGGCGTGTCATTAGAGCAATGTCATCATCTCCTTTATCTGCAGAGCCATCACTTGCTGACTCATTTGCTTTAAGTGCTATTATTTTCTCCTTCTTCTTTTCTCCTATATCACTTTTCCTTTGACTCACCCCTTGCTCGTAGTTAATGAGTGACCTATGCAAGTTATCAATAAAATAAATATTCAAATCCTTAGATTCAATAATTATAGTAATTTTAGCATCATATGCACTAGGAAGGCAACGTGGGATTTTATTAACTTTTTTAATTAGAAAGTTTTCTACCAAATATATGCAGGAATGTCACTATCTATTAAACCTATTGTATATTTTTAAAATTGACTCACTAGATTTCATGCAAAATAGTTCGTAGTCATGAAGTAGGATGTTTAACCTAGACTATTTTACCTCACTAGTTCCTTCGCATGTTATGCATAGTTTATCCCATATCTCCTTCCCCGTAGTACAGGTTGATACACATATATAATCTTCTGACTTTAAAGCACCAAAAAAAATAGTTCAAGTATTTAGCATTTAACTGAGCTAAGTCTTTATCCTCATTACTCCATTCATTAATCGATAATTCAATTTTAATGCCATTAATCAAATGAGATGGTGCAGAATAACCTTCTTATACTAAAAATCACATGTGATAATCAATAGATTATAAAAAGGTAGACATTCAAATTTTTGAGAAATTAAATGGTATATTATTAAATAGTGGTGGACATGTTATTGAATAAACTTCTGCAGTGTTTTGATTACCAATATGCGCCATTGATCTTTCTTGAAGATTTTAAAATTTAAGTTTCAAGACCCGCTATGATACCACTAGAAAGTTTGAAAAGGTTGTTAAACCTCACATAATTATCCCAAGGTGCACCAAGAGGGGGGTGAATTGGTAATTTTAAAAAATCCCTAAGCAAAAAATACTAGCCACAAATAACTTAAAAACTTAATTCAGAAAAATTACTCAAAATAACATACAGAAGTAATTTATATAAAAGTTTTTATTTTTTTTACACATGTAAATATTCTTAAAACAAAAAGTTTTAAACTCAGTGCAGTTGATTGATAAGATTGAAACCAATAAACTCAACTTCCAAAGAAAGAAAATTGTAGGAAAATAAAAATGCAAAAAATGGAAAAAGTATACCAAAAATTTTATAGTGGTTTGGTCAACCTTGACCTACGTCCACTCCCTGAGTCCTCTTCTCCAAGTATTGCACTAGCACCAAGTGACTCTCCATTTGCTCCCATAACAAGGTGGAGAATCCCTTACAGACTCACTATTATCAAACCTAATGCGACAGCGTGTCAGAAGCTATGTCACCTTCCCGGTGATGGCTGTGGATCTTGAATCATTTTTCTCCCTCCTGGAGAAGGCAGAGAACCCAAAGCTTTTTCTCGCTCTTCGTGAAGACGGCATACCTCCAAACTTTTTCTCTCTCCTGGAGAAGGCAGAGTACCTCAAGGACTTGACTTCGATACCTCTCTCCCAAGAGAGCCTTCAAGGACACACCAAGACCATAGGAGGAGAAAGGGTGTAGCTAGCCCAGAGTAACCGTGTGATCCCCTCACACTTCTTCTTCTTCATGCTCAACCTCACCTTCTCCTTCCTCTCAAACCCTGATTTTCTCTCCAAAGTACCTCTCTCAGAGTTCCTTCAGCAGTCACACAATCCTTTCTCTTTTTTTAAGAGGTTCTAAAACTATTGCTTAAGTATTAGGCTTCAAGAAACCCTAAAAAATCAAGTTGGTTGTCACTGTTCGTACAGTACGATTGGAATTCGTATAGTGCGATCAGTTCAAAAATAAGACCCATTTAGTACGATGCAAACAGTCGTTCAGACTAACTACTCAACTTTTCAAATAAATCATAAAGTATGATCTAAAGATCATCCGGTACGATATGTTTGCTTTCTCTCTATTCATACAGGATGATTCCTAGGATGATTAGAAATCTTCTCTGTCAATCATCCCATATTGCTCTTATCATACAGTATGGCTAGTTGATTTTAAGTCAGTCATCTAGAATGATATGAATATCGTATAGTACGATTAGTTCAAAAATCATGATTTTATTTGGTACGAACTTTGGGATGACCAAATTTTGTCTCTACCAATTGTACGTTATGATAAAGATCATACTGTACGATCTGCTATCATTAATTAAACCATGATTTAATTGACTAATTATGGGGGTTAATTTAAGTAAGATTTCAAATTTTCATACAGTATGAATCACATCATACAGTACGATTAGTTCAAAATTTAAATTTTGAATATCTTACTTAATTTATCTAGCGGTTAGGGTTTTCAGATTGTAATGAATAGTACAGTATGATCTAGATCATACAATATGATTAGTTAACAGAAACTCTTAATTCAATTAGTTGTTAAGTCCATTCTCTCTATAACTGATCGTATAGTACGATTGTAAGTCGTACAGTATGATTAGTACAAAAAATAATTTTTAACTTTAAATTTTTCTCACTCCCCTTATGTGTGTGCATAATCACTCAATTACATACACTCTTATATGGCCAGGCTCTAGAAATAAAAAATAAATAAAGTAAAAAAATATACTCTTTTACTTGACATCTTATTCTATCTAGTCGTGAGCTTCCAGTAGCCTTAAGTATTGTATATTTCACCTACAATGTTAGTGCTCAAGGACAAAAGAAATATCCAAATTACTCACTAAGAAAAATAACTATTTAATCAATAATATTTGTCATCATTAAAATCACAGACTAGGGATCCTGGATCGCAACAAGATTCAATCGACGGTAAAGGATTGTTAATGAAGAAAAATACCCTTTATTGTTCTACTCTTGTGATTTTCAAATTAAATATCAGTCTCAAAAATATTAGTAACATGTTTTACAAAATTACTATTGAAGAGTATAGAATTATGCACAAGTTGTACGTGCAATCTATACTATAATTATCATCTTAAATTTCAAAAATAAACATAATTAATATTAGTAAAAGTAACTAATTTTCTTTGTCGATAAAATTTTCCACTTATAGATCATTTAAATTTCTATGTTCCACCGAATTTGACCAATAATATTTACCTTTTATGTAAATTATCGTCTCAACAAATTGTTTTCTTTATTACGTATTAGACCTGTATGATTTTCTTATGTTGTGTGCTAGAATATTCATAACAGTCGAGAATGAGAGTTTATCATCATAACTTTGCATGATAATTCATCATGCATATAGATAAACAAAGAGTTATAAGGAACAATAGAGTTTTTACATAAAAATTAAAAAAAAATAATGGGATTTGCCCCGGTAGAAATGTTTTCATTACTGTATTCATATGTTACAAATGATGCCCTTTCACTTAATTTAGAAATGGGTTTATTCAATAATGTATACGCTAATTGTAGAGAATTGATCATAGTTGAAGTTATAAGATCCTTTAGACATTAGAATTATCATTAAAGATTATTTATGGTTTATTTGATCATTCTTCTTTAAGAAGATTAGATCAGAGATTAAGAAGTCCAATATAAATCTTAGAATTCACATCAAGAGTCAAAGTTGTCATGCATTGGCGTTTGTGTTGACAACATTCATTAGCCTTATAGGCAATAATGTGTATTAAAATTATAAGCAATAGTGGTCAACAAAGTCAGCGGTCATAGACATTGGCCTCAATGGCATATATTTGCCTTATAGGGGATAGTGTGTATTGATGTTGTTGGCCATGATAAATGAAGTCAACAAATGTCATCATTTGTGTTGATGACATTCATTAGCTTTATAGGCGATAGTGTGTATTGATGTTGAAGATGTACATTAGCCTTATTAAAATAAGTATCAATTGTCCTCATCGAATCTATTAAATTTAGAGATAATCAAGATTTATTATCCCTACAGTGAGGCTCTAATCTTCTCTCGAAAAAAAATTCAATTTTATAAAATATGACATTTTGCTGATTGCATATTTCAAGAATTTGCTACGACTTACATAATTATCAAAATAAGTTGAAAATTTTCAAGGAAGCTCTCATTGATGTGTAAATACCTCACCAAAAAAAAATTAAAATTTTACTCAGAGAATTTAAAAAAAAAAATGCTTGAGTTATTATTGTTGGCCAATGATTCCACTGCATTATCATCATAGAAAAATTCATTGAAGCATCAAATGAATGAATTTTGTAGCGTGGTTGATGTTGTTGGAAATATAATTTTATGATCTAAATGTTTCTATGATCTTCTATTTTAGGTACCATCTAAGAAAGAGATTGATTCTTTGTTCGATATTGTTGTTGTGTATCAAGCATCACCATTGGCTTTTATGCTATAGAATCATTTGAGATGCGTCAATTTAATAAATGAGAAGAGATTGCTCATTGGAAACTAGGGCAAGTGTTTGAAAGCTATTGAATAATGGCCCAAAAAAAAAATTTCTAGCTATATCTTCTTTAATATTAAAGCTTTGTTTGGGATGACTTTTTTTCTGCTTCTTAAAGTAATTTTTTAGTACAAAAATTAACTTTTTTTACTAAAGAGCTGTTTTAAGAAGCAGTAAGAAAGTCATCCTAAACGGAGCCTAAGATTTCTCCTCTCTCTTCACCCCCCATTTTATCTTCTTCCCCCCCAAAAAAAAAACATTCGTCGGTTTTGCAAAAACAAAAATGTTGGGATAAACTTGGAGCTTAAGACGGGTTGCCTGCAATCTCAAAATTCATCCTTAGCTATAGAGAAAAAAAGGTTCAAATTGTTATGGTTTTATGCTGTTGATTGCGCCAACTTTAGCTTTTTGAATACTAACAATCAGCTAAAAATTAGTTTGAAAGGCAGCTAATTAGAAAAAAATTAGAAACGCTTGGAACTGCTGTTGACTACCCCTTTTAGCTTTCTTGAATCATTCAAATAAATTCTATAAATCTTCTGTTATTTATTTAAGCCAACCTTTTAAGATTTTCATCTTGTAAAGATCTTTTAGGAAGTCATCAAAGTTATATTTATCAACAAATTCAAATGAAACAAAAAAAAAATCAATGAAGAATATAATAAAAATTGAAGTCGACCTCCAATGCCGCCACCTCCTCTGGCTACAGCAGAAATGATCAAAGAAATGAGAAATGTGGTTCCAAATCATGCAATAGTTTCGTCAATCCTATCGCCTCAACCTCCACTACCACCACCACCTCAGACTATGACGACAACGATTGCAAAAATGTGAAATGTGGTTCTGAATCATGCAGCAGTTCCATCAATCCCGTTGCCTCAACCTCCACCGCCACCACCGCCTCTGGCTACAGCAGCAACGATCGCAATAATGAGAATGCAGTTCTGAATCATGCAGCAGTTCCTTCAATCCAGCCGTCTCAACCTCCACCGCCTCAGGCTACGGTGGCAACGATCACAAAAATGAGAAATGCGATTCAAAATCATGCAGCAGTTCCGTCAATCCCGCCTTGTCAACCTCCACTGCCGCCACTGCCTTGGGCTACAGTGATAACAGTCGCAGAGATGAGAAATGTGATTTTGAATCATGAAGCAGTTCTATCAATCCCACCGCCGCAACCTCCGTTAATGCCTTCGGCGGCAATAAAGGGAGCGAAGTCGGGGTCGACATCGTTGAGGCGAGTGCCTGAGGTGGTTGAGTTTTACTACTCGCTAATGAGGCAGGACACAAAAATGTATTCTGTTGATGGTGTCAGTGATGCGCTGTCGGCGGTAATCGCCCAGAACATGATCAGAGAGATACGGAACTGATCGGCTCACCTACTAGCCATAAGTTCTAGTCGCTATCGCCTCCTATTGAAGTTTCCCTCGATATTACATCGTACAAAATTTATGAAAGTACCACTCGCAGTGTGGCTATCACGAATTACAGTAAAATATTTGGAAATGGCTTTTTTTGCCCCATGTGATTTATTTCCATCTCTTTTCCACAGAGCAGCAAAAATGTTCCGTGTGGTGTCATTTTTGTGTCAGCCTCCCGACTATTTGCAGAAGTGGCCGTTTCGATAAATCAATGATTTGTTCATCTAGAAATTAGCTCTCATCGAAAAGAAGAAAAAAAGGCTTAGTCTTGCGAGAGTTCATGCTGGATTCAATTACTTATATGAGTCAAGTATGACGAGGATTTTATCGGTTTTAACTGCATAAGAGATTTGAAAATCCATTAACCGAATAAGATCTAGAATTTATTGTCAAACTAAAACAATTCGTTCATGCATTGCTCATTAATTATCAAATAGAGGTCGTGTTATACATTAACAAAAAGTTGTAGATAAATGATTATTAATCGCATTAATAAGTTTTTTTTAATATAAGAATACATGATCTTTTAAGGAATAAAAATTTATTTTTTATTAAAGAATGATGAGTATGGGACACCAATTTGATAAAGTCATATTATATATCAAAAATGCTGGTAACAATTTTCATTTTCAAAGACAATAAAATATATTTGATGAATTTTTAACAAGTAAAATATGAAGAAATAAATTTTAATGTATTCATAAATATACAAACACAAATTTAAACTTTATTTTTGAACTTCAACTTGTTTTAAAACTGCTAAAATCCTCGTCATACTTCTTGACTCACAATATAATATAAGTAATTAAATCCAGCGTGAAGCCTCGCAAGACTGAGCCTTTTTTTTCTTCTTTCCAATGAGAGCTAATTTCTAGATGAATAAATCATAGATTTACCGAAATGGCAACTACTGCAAATAGTCGGGAGACTGACACAAAAATGACCCCACATGGAACATTTTTAATTCTCTGCAAAAAAAGGGAACAAAATCACACGAGATAAGAAAAGCCATTTCGAAATATTTCACTGTAATTTGCGATAGCCACACTGCAAGTGGCACTTTCATAAATTTAGTAAGACGAAGAATCATGGGAAACTTCGATAGGAGGCGACGACAACTAGAACATACAGATAGTAGGTGAGCCGATCCGTTCTCTATCGCTCTAATCATGTTCCGGGCGATTGCCACCAACGGCACATCGCTGACACCATCGGTAGAATACCTTTTTGTGTCCCATCTCATTATTGAGTGGTAAAACTCAACCACCACAGGCACTCTCCTCACTGATACCTGCCCCGACTTTGCTCCTTTCGTTGTCGCCGTAACCAGAGGCGGTAGAGGTTGAGGCGGCGGGATTGATGGAATGACAGCATGATTCAAAATCGCATTTCTCGTTTCTGAGATCATTATCATCGTAGCCAAAGGAGGTGGCAGCTGTGGAGTGAGGAGGCAGGATTGATAGAACTGCTGCATGATTCTGAACCGCAATTCTTGTTTCTACGATCGTTGCCTCCGTAGCCCGAGGTGGTGGCGGCTATGGAGGTTGAGGCGACGGAACTAACGGAACTGCTGCATTATTCGAAACCAAATTTTTTTATTTTTTTTATCATTATCATCGTAGCCCGAGGTGGTGGCAGCGATGGAGGTTGCATCGGTAGTGACGAAACTACTACATGATTCTGAATCACATTTCTCGTTTTACGATCGTTGCCATCGTAGCTAGAGGCGCTCGTGGAAGTGAAGGTTAAGGCGGCGGGATTGATGGAACTGAAGCATGATTCAGAATCACATTTCTTATTTCTGAGATCATTTCCACTATAGCCCAAGGCGATGGCAATGGTGGAGGATGAGGCAGCGGGATTGATGGAACTGCTGCATGATTCGAAAATGCATTGCTCATTTCTGCGATCATCGTTGAGCTGTACAATAAAGTAGATGGTAAGGGAGGGGGCTTCAAAAAGCTTGGGGAGCAAGGTTTCAAGATCTCATTGCTTTGCTAATGCATATGATTAATTTTATTGTCCTACCCTTTCTGATCTTTCACATCATGTTTGGATATGTCTTGATACGATGCAATGTTGATGGATTTGGGGTGTTTTCGGGTGTTCTTGAGCAGGATCGGCCACACAGAAGCGTCAAGAAACCATTGGAATAATAATGATGACGTGGAAAACTAGTGAGTTATCGTTGGAGACCTGGCCGACACATTTGAACGTGCTCGAGGAAGAAGATGATAGCCTAGCAGCTTCCAATTTCGACAATGCAGGACTCTTCTGAAGACCCATCACCGCCTTCTCCTTTCCAGCTACCATCTAAGTGTCAGAGTTTTCTCCTTTTCTACTTTTTTTCTCACTCTAGCTTCCAGAGCAACTCTCCAACGAAGTCGGTAATCTTTAGTTTTACCCTTTAGCTTTGTTTAGGGTAAAGCGGGAGGAGTAAGGAGAGGAGCTCTTGTTCGAGGAACGATCATCTTTTTTTGGATCTAAGTTTGAAATGTCAAGGGTAGGATAAAGAGAAAAGAGGAACAGTTTCAGGTTGTGTTGTCATTCAGAAAAATTATTAGGTGAGGATGCAGAACATGTCTGAATGCCAATCAAAAGCTACTACGACACTCAATAAATAGTGTATTGGATGATATGGTGGCTTCTGATTGATCTCTGGATGTGTTTGACTTCTGGAGATCAATCAGAAGTCACCATGTCATCCAATACACTATATTTCAAAAAGAAATTCTAGAAATTAAAATTTTCCAAAGAAAATATAATCACAAATTGCTTTGCACTTTATATAAGAAACATAATTTTTATTTGTGATTGTACAAAATTATGTTTCTTATGTTTATTTTAATATTTTTTGTTAAAATATTAGCATTATTAATTACTGCTTTTAAATTGTTTGGATTGTTATTGTTGAAAAGCTCAATAACTAATTGTAGGTGCTATTTTTTTTGTTAATGCAACACTTTTCAGTAGATTTTTGGTAGAAATTCCGCCACAACCGTAGAAATAATGCCCATGTATCTTATTTTATGATGGAGCATTTCATTGTAAATTAAGACAGTATTTTTGTCACAACTTACGATGACAATTCTGCCGCAATTTATGATAGACATTCTGCAGCACATCCATTATAATTTGCAACAAAATTTGTATTGGAGAGTTAAAGTGAAGGCATCATTTTCTCATAACCAATTCCTTCGTAAAACCATCGTAAACTCACTGCAAAATATTTGTGACAGATTCATTATGTCACAATACATTTGCAACGTGCCTTTTACCATCGAAACTTTTTCCATCACAAATCCACCTCAAACCTAAATTTATGATGAATTTATCTTATTTTGCAGTGAATTTTTCTGTTGCAAAAATCTTACTTTTATGTAGTGGTATGCTGGCTCAGCAACCATGCGCACACACACAAGGGGAATATAATTAAATATTTTAATTTTGTTAAAGATCATACTAGATGATCTAGATCGTACTGTAAAATCAGTGCAATAAAAAGTTAATAAAAAATTTAATCAAATGAGATTATATTGAAATGGCTATAACTATTCATACTATATGACCACAACATCGTACAAGATGATCAGTTATATGTAATAACCCTATGATTTAAATTGGGCAATAATTCAAATTTTAAAATGTATTCCAATTGTACTGTACAAACTAGTTCATAATGTACGATATTTATAAATCTTATCTAATTTAATCCCTATAATTAAACAATCAAATCAGAATTAATTAAGATTGATGATTGTGCAGTATGATCTTAATTATACTGGATGATCAACAGAGCAACTTTTTGGATGATAATTAATCATCCCAGGGTTTATCCTGCATGAACTTTTATTTGATTGAACTAATTGTATTGAATGATCTTGGATCATACAACAGAAAATGAATTGTATGATTGAGTATCATAATGTACAAATAGAACCACCAAAATTTAAAATTGGGATTTTCTTGAAGCCCTCTATTAAAACTCTTATTACAACTTTAGCAGGGGTATTTGTGTAATAGTCTATATTTTGACCATATCAAATAAATTTGTTATGTAGTCATTGTAAGTATAAATCACAAATCATCTTTGCAATAACATAGATATTATAGTGTTTTAATAACACTAATGTTTTCATAATTTGCAGTCACCGGCATAAATTCATAAGAAATTGATACATGCCGGTACAAGTAAGAATTTTATGACCATCAGGTGTCCATTTGGGAAACCGATTTCACTAGAATTTTTTAAATAAAATGTGTTATTTTCTGAGAATGACAAAGTAGAAAAGGAACAAACTCTAACACTTAGATGGCAGCTAGAAAGGAGGAGGCGGTCATGGGGCTTCAAAAGGGTCCTGTATCACCGAAATTGGAAGTTGCTAGGCTATCATCTTCTTCCTCGAGCACATTCAAACGTGTCGGCCAGGTCTCCAATGGCAACTCATCAATTTTCTCCACGTCGTCGCCTCGGTTCTGATCCTGCTCAAGAACACCCAAAAATCCCCCAAATCCATCAATATTACGTTGTATCAAGATGTATCCAAACTTGATTTAAATGATCAAAAAGGGTAGGACAAGGAAATTAATCAGATGCATCAACAAAGGGATGAGATCTCGAAACCCCACCCCCCAAGCATTCTGAAGCCCCCCTCCCTTACCATGTAGTTCTTTGTACAGCTCAACGACGATCACAAAAATGAGAAATGCGGTTCCGAATTATGCAGCAGTTCTGTCAATCTCACTACCTCAACCTCCACCGCTGCCATCGACTCAGGCTACTGCAGAAATGATCGCAAAGATGAGAAATGTGATTCCGAATCATGCAACAATTTTGTCAATCATGTCCCCTCAACCTCCACTACCGCCATCGCCTTGGGCTGCAATGGCAACGATCATAAAAATAAGAAATGTGGTTTCAAATCGTGCAATAGTTCCATCAATCCCGCCACCTCAACCTCCATCGTTGTTATCGCCTCAGGCTATGGTGAAAACGGTCACCAAGATGATAAATATGGTTCTGAATCATGCAGCAGTTCCATCAATCCTGCCGCCTCAACCTCCACCGCCACCACCGCCTCAGGCTACGGTGGCAACGATCGCAAAAATAAGAAATACAGTTACGAATCATGCAGTAGTTCCGTTAATCCTGCCGCCTCAACCTCCACCTCCTCCATCGTCTCAGGATATGGCGGCAATGATCACAAAAACAAGAAATATAGTTTCGAACCCTACAACAATTCTGCCAATCCTGTTGCCTCATCCCCCATTGCTTCCACCGCCTTGGGCTACTATGGAAATGATCGCAAAAACAAGTAATGCAGTTCCGAATCATGCAGCAATTCTGTCAATCCTGCCTCTTCAACCTCCACCACCGCCACCACCATAACTTATGTCGACAACGATTGCAAAAATGAAAAATATGATTTCGAATCATGCAGCAATTTTTTCAATCCTGCCGCCTCAATCTCCACTACCTCGGGCTACGGTAACAACGATTACAAAATGAGAAATATTGTTCTGAATCATGCAGCAGTTCTGTCAATCTCGCCTCCACAACCTCCACCGCCACCACCACCTCGGGCTACACTGACAATGATCGTAAAAATGAGAAATATGATTTTGAATCATGCAGCAACTCCATCAATCCCGTCGCCTCAACTTCCATTGTTGCCAACGCATTCGGCTACGATGGCAACAAAGGGAGCGAAGTCGAGGCCGACATTTTTGAGGTGAGTGCCTGAGGTAGTTGAGTTTGACAACTCGCTGATAAGGCGGGACACAAAAAGGTATTTTGTCATTGGTGTCAACCATACGTCGTTGGCGGCAATCACCCAGAATATGATCAGAGAGATAAAGAACCGATCGGCTCACCTATTAGCTATAAGTTCTAGTCGTCGTCACCTCCTATTGAAGTTTCCCTTGCTTCTACGTCATGCTAAATTTATGAAAGTGCCACCTAACAATGTGGATATCATGAATTGCAGTGAAATATTTGGAAATGGCTTTTTTAATCGTGTGATTTTGTTATGTCTCTTTTCAATAGAAAAGTAAAAATGTTCCCTGTGGGGTCATTTTCATGTCAATCTCCCAACTATTTGCAGTAGTGATCATTTTGGTAAATCAGTGATTTGTTCATCTAGAAATTAGTTCTCATCAAAAAGAAGTAATGAAAAAAGGCTTGGTCTTGCGAGAGTTCACGCTGGATTTAATTACTTATATTTTTTTTTTGGAAAAATTTGGGGCCAAGCCCGTATATAAATAAACCAAAATGGGAAGAGTTACAAAAATGAGGCTAGAAAACTAGCCCCGAAACCTATACCTAAAAACCCTCAATGAAAGCAAAAGAAAAGGCCAGAAGTAGAAAAATAAAAGTTCCAGCCGAGCAGAATCAACAGGAAGAACCAAAATAGAAACAAAAAAGAAACAAAAAGAGGACTCAGGTTTATAAGAAATCGCCCCAGGACACGAACTATTCAAAGCCAGAGAGCTCAAGTGTCCAAAGCCAGCCAGTTCAATGAAGTACAGCTCCCCGGTTGCCAACGGGTCGGACGCGAGTGGGAAATCTGGGTGTAGAAAAAAACACTGCCAGGCCAAAGACAGGCCACAAGAGAACTCACCCAATGGCCATCCAGGGGAAGAAAAATTGGGGCGGTTCCAAACATCATTGTCCATTTGCAGAAATCATCCTCCAACATGCACCAATTCATTAAGCAGGGAAACCAGCCACCATATATACTCAAATAAAGCACGCAGTAAATGTATTGCGAAATTCCTCCCAGTTTTTCCTTCCAGTCCATTTCCGAGTGATGGCCAACACAATATTACTGCAAATAACCTGATGGGAAGTGAGGGAATCCGAAAATCTTCTATTGTTTCTCTCCCTCCATATATAGTAAACAGCAGCACAAATCACAAAAAAATAGAAGCCTTTCTCCTTCTTATTTTAAAAGCTTAGCTCTTCAATATACTCAAACAGTTGCAAGAGAGTAGGTCTAAACAGAAATGACTCCATAATAGGCATAAGTTGAGTAATAATTTGAAATGTAAAGTTGCATTGAAAAAATATATGAGAGCCAGACTCCTCCCCCGAATGGCAAAGGGGACAAGTATTGGTAATAAAAATGTTTCTCCTGGCTAGATTGTCCGCCGTTTTTAAACCCCCTTGCACTAAAAGCCAAGTGAAAGAAGAGTATCTAAGTGCAGCCCGATTGTGCCAAATGAAATGATCCCAGTGCACTTTTAGATTACCCTCAAAAAAATTTAATCTAAAATCTTTAAAGCAAGGTTTGGCAATATCTTTCCAATTAATGGTCTCATGAGGGATCTCCATAACAGGAGTAGTTCTAATGATTTCTTTGATGTCAAGAGGAAGAAAATCAGGCAGGTGCCATTCCTGATTCCAGAAGTCAGATATTGTCCCTAATAGATTAGGGGAGGGAGTACCAAATCCGCCAAAGACTTGCCATTTAACCAGGGGTCCCAGAAAAAGGACAGCCAACAGTGATTCTCCACATTAATAGAAATCCAGATGTGGCCTTTGATCTTGCAAGCAACCTCACAAATGTTTTTCCAAAATTTAGAGCACTTGTAAGGAACAGGTTTAAAAGGAGATAAAAACTTAGACTTGAACCAGTCAAAAACCAGGGAAGTGGAGTTATAAAACCTCCATATAAAAGAGCAAGCAAATCCGTGATTAAGAGAAAGCAAATCAGGGATACCATGTCCTCCATAGCTGGTTGGAAGGCAGATATCAGCCCAAGCAATCAGGTGAAGCTTCCTACCCTCCACAGAACCATGATAAAGAAATTTGGAGCACATCCTATTGATAAGTTTACAACAAGTTTTGGGTATGATGGCGCCCCTGATCCAGTATGCTATTGCATTGGCATTAGTGAACCTCAAGTATTGAATACGACCTGCAAAAGAAAGAAACTTTACTTTCCAACCACTAAGTAGAGTAGAAATTCTACTCAGAAGTGGTTGGAAGTGAGATGAATTAAGCTTTTTGAAAGAGATAGGCAATCCCAAGTATTTGAAGGTATGATCAGTGGGGGAGAAACCAAGGATGTCAATGATTGCACTAGCAGTAGTGGTATTCTTGGAGAAGAGGATGGAACACTTATTGTTGTTTATATGCAGCCCCGAAGCTTTGGCAAAGTAGCTTAAAACTTTGGAAAGATCCAAAGCATTATAAATGGAGGCCCTCCCAAACACCAATACATCATCAGCATAAAGGAGATGGGTGAGGGAAGTCTACCCGAAAGGGACCCCCAGGAAGGAGCTAGAGTCCATAGAGCAAGATAAAGCATCCATAACGATAGTAAATAAAATAGGAGAAAGTGGGCATCCCTGTCTTAAACCAGCAGAAGAGGTGAAAAAACCTTTAAGGGATCCATTAATGCTAACAGAAAAAGGAACATCACTAATACAGTTCTTAATCCATAAAATGAATTGCTCAGGAAAACCTTTATTCCTTAATCTTGCAATAAGAAAATCCCAAGAGACCGAGTCAAAAGCCTTACGGATGTCAAGTTTAGCACAGAAGAATTTGCTAGAGGGAGCACCATTGAAATCGTAAAGTATTTCATTTGCCAAGATGATATTATCAGAAGAGACCCTCTTGGAGATGAAGCCAGCTTGGTTTTGTGAATGATGTGTGGCATAACAATCTTGACCCGGTTCGTAAGGATCTTAGAGATAATCTTGTAAAAAACATTGCAAAGAGAAATAAGGCAATAATCAGAAATATTAGAAGCATGCTGGTGTTTGGGAATGAGGGCTATCACTGTAGCTTTAGCGCTTCTAGGAAGATGTCTAACCAGGAAGAAGTTTTTAACAGCATTTATGACATAGAGGCCAATAATATCCCAAGAACCTTTATAAAATTCAAAAGTGTATCCATCAGGGCCAGGGGAAGAGCCAGACGGCCCCCCAAAAACCGCCTGCTTAATTTCCAGATCGGTAACAGGCTCCAGCAAGACATCATACAGGTGGGGAGGGATAGAGTCTCCACAAGGAAAATCAGTCATAAGATTGTCGGAGGACTTGGGTGGGTTATAAAGCTTTTTGAAGTATCTACTAATAGCATTAGTAATCTCCCCAGGAGTAGAGAAGACACCCTCATCAGTGGTGATCTCATTGATTCTAGAGGAGTTGGCTCTAGTGTTAAGACGGGCGTACAGAAAACCCAAGTCATCTTCCCCATGTTGTAGCCATCTGGCTTTAGCTCTTTGAATGACCCAAGAGCTCCAAATCCCATGAAGTTTAGAGATACTAGAATTAATTTCCTTCAAAGAAGCATTAAGGAAGAGGTCTTGCGGGTTATGCTGAAGGAATTCTAGACAGCTCTTTTGCTTTTGATTCAAGTTAGCAAGCTGCGTCTTAATAAAATGATCCTTAGACCAATTTGTGAGTTTCAAATTGGCCTTCAGCTCTCTGAGCTTTCCATATAGGTTGGCGATGGGGCTCCCATAATGGTGAGTGGCAAAGACAGAAATGAGAATGTTCTAATAATCATTCATCTTCAACCAGTAGTTCTTAAATTGGAATCTTTTAGCCTTATAAGAAGGGTGTCCATTGAGAAGAAGCAAGGGGGAATGGTCTGAGCAATCAGGAGGAGCAACTTTGTAGTATGATAAGGGAAAGGCATCCAGCCATTTATGATTTACAAACATCTTGTCAAGCTTTATATGGATAGGGTCTTCAGCGCGACCATTAAACCAGGTGTATCTCAAACCCGTTGATTGAAGCTCCATGACACCAGAGGAAAAAATCCACCCATTCATCTCCCCCATTCTACCAAAAACCATAGGAGCACCACCAGATTTGTCTTTAGGGTGACTAAAATAGTTGAAATCCCCCATAATAATCCAAGGAGATGATATCGTATCAGCCAAGGTAAGAAGTTGTTGCCACAAAGATCCTCTATCCATTTGGCTATTAGCCGCATAAACCACAGAAAGGAGGATGGGAGGAAGATTCCTAAAAGAAAGAGTACCATGAATTAGTTGAGCATTTGAGAGGTTAGGAGAGAAAGAAACAGTGGAAGCATTCCACTTAATCTAAATCCGGCCGCAAGAGGAAGAACAGAAATTGTTGCAGCTAAGTCCATTAGGGAAAATATTGTGAGTGTTGACGAACCAAGGGTCTAAAAGGGATTGTGATGAGACTTTAGCTTCTAAGATACACAACATGTCCAGGTGGTGAAAAGTAGTTAAATTTTTTGCGGCTAGAACCTTATCCGGTTTGTTAAACCCACGGATGTTCCAGCAACTTATAGAGGGAAGAGTCATTTAGACTTGGAAGAGGGTTGTGCCTTCCTGGCACCTTTGGATCTTGTAGTTTTGGCATGTTGGGATTTCTAGGAGTTACCCATGTCAGGGTAATCAACAGCATTTTGACTGTCCTCAGAGGGAGGGGCTGTATTTTCCTGAGCAACCATGTTCAAAATGTCAAATTTATTTGGGGAAGCAGTTTGAGGGATTTTTTGACGGCTCCTCTCAAATGAAGTGATAAGGGAATTATGAGTAGAAGATTCATCACACAAATCTGGGTTGTGTAGGGGTTTCGTGGGTGGGGATTGGTCTGAGGAGGAGAAATCCTCCCCAGGAGAGTTCAAGTTTGAAATGGCCACATCAGCGGCGGAAGGATTATGAGTGGGGTTGATGGGTTGTTGGAGGATAATACAGGGGTCTTCTTCCTTGATGAGAAGGGCAGAAGGGAGGGTGGAATTAGGCAGCTCCAAAGGGGCAGAGGTAGAGGCATTTTGGAGAGTGGTGGTGGTAGGAGGGTTCTGGGCTCCGCTATCAGCAAGAATAATAGCTGAAGGAATGAGGGTTGGTGGCTTAGGGGGGGGGGGGGGGGGGGGGATGGGCAATGGCTGGGAGGAGGTTAGGTTTCGAGATGGGTTGTACATGACGAGCACGACAAGTGCTCCATCCATGATTTTTGACTTGGGGAGGAGGCTTCAGTTGAGGGTTTTTGTGACAGAGGTTGGAGGGGTGAACCAGAGAACCACAGCCAGAGCACGGGGAAGGCTTCCAGTCGTATAAAATTGTGAGAGAGAAATCATCTCCATCCATTGAAATAGGAATCTCATCAGGGAAGGTAGATTCAGAATTAACCATCACACACACTCTAGCATAGGTAAGGCAAGTTTTCCTGGCCATGAGAGCATCCACGGCGAGAGGCTTACCCACAAAACTCGCAATTTTGGAAATGCCCTTCGGGTTCCAGACGACAAGAGGAAGGTCAACTATCTTAATCCAAATGGGAATGGAACTACATTCTTCCCTCTTAGGCTTAAATTTAGGCGTCCATTTCTGAAGGATAAACGGCCTCCCAAAGAAAAACCAGGGTCCTCCGGACCATACAAGCTCAAAATCTTCCGGTGAGAAAATTTAAATAGAAAAAATCCGTCGTTTAAAGAAAGGAGGTCGACCGAACCTTTGATAGACCAAACCTTTCTTATCGCATTCTATAAGCTGAGGTAGGAAGGTCTAGGGCCGACCGAATAGCCGACAAGTGAGAGCCCCCAGTCCGGAACTCCAAGGCTAAGATCGTCAGTAGAAAAGGGAACCCGATTCGCCGGATCAATGAAGGAGACTTCGAAACTACTAGCAACCGGGTCATGGTTTGTGAGGTTGGATAAGAAGTTAAGGCCTGAAGGGATTGAGGCAGAGGGAGCCACTGAGCTAGGGAGAGGGGGGAAATCATTGAGGTAGGAGGAAGAGGCCATGGGAAAGGCCTCTCCCCGCAGGGCGGGAGAGCAGGTGCGGCGGGGAGGTGGCAAAGCTAGGGTTTTCTCAAAAATTACTTATATGAGTCAAGTATGGAGATCGAGGATTTTATAGATTTTAAAACAAGTTGAAGTACAAAAATAAATTTTAAATTTGTGTTTGTATATTTATGAATGCAATAAAATATATTTCTTCATATTTTACTTATAAGAAAATCATCAAATATATTTTATTGTAATTGAAAATGAAAATTGTTACCAGCATTTTTTATTCTGAATCGGACTTTAACAAATTGTTGTCTGACACTTACCATTCTTAATAAAAAATAAATTTTTATTCCTTAAAAGATCAAGTATTCTTAAATTAAAAAAAACTTATTAATTAATGTGCTCAATGATCATTTATCTACAAGTTTTTGTTAATGTGTAACTCGCTCTCTCTTTGATAATTAATGGGCAATGCATGAACAAATTATTTTAGTCTGGCAATAAATTTGAAATCTTATGCAGTTAAAAGGTTTCATATTGGTTCATTTCCACCATTTCTCTTGGTTGATCACTGGTGTTACAGCTTGCTATTTGTGCTAGAACAAATTAGTATTTTTTGTATAATTAAATATCTAAATCCATTTATAATCTTACCCCTAACCCAACCCAACCCTTGCAACAGAAGGAAGAGAGAAGGAAGTGGAGAATAGGAGAGAGAAAAAGGGGGAGAGGGTTAGTTTGGCGACCAAAGCTCAGATTTTATCCATTGGGCTAGTTAGGGATTTTGTAGAGCACAAGGTAGACTTTCAAACCCCTTTCTCTAATTTTAATTCAGTAAATTTATAAAATGTTGGGAGTAAAAATACATTTTTCTTAGATTTTATGAAGTTTTCATCACATAACTTTTAATTATGCTTTATTCTGAATGTTTTGGCTAAAACAAAATTGAATTTGCACTACTTGATTTTTCTTACATGAGTTTTTGAGTGTATAATTTGATTGAGGTTTTTCTGAAAATTGCAACAATTATATAAAAGTCTTAAATATTCCTATAAATATCCCTCTGAAGTTAGACATTGAAAAAAAAAATTCAATTAGTATAATTTTATTCATGTAATGTGAATTTTGCTAATGATTGTAGTTCCTTTATCATTTAAACATGCATTGAAAATATAAATTACCTACTATTGAATTCATGATTGTATGGCGTAAAATGGGAGATGTTCTATTACGTGAAAGTACACTATATAATATGTTACAAGGGCCCTATATGTTCAACTCTGGCCATATTTTCCTAGTGTAAATGTAGGAAAGGTTTGATCTTTGTGTAGATACATAAGCAAAATCATTAGGACTAATATTTAGGCGTATCAATTTCGGGTCACAGGTCAGGTTCGGGTCGAACCCAAAACTGACCCGGCACTATTCGGGTCAACCCGAACCCGACCTATTTTTGCAAACGGGTCAGTTTTCTGGACCCGAACCCGACCCGCTTCGGGTCCGGGTCAACCCGACCCGACCCGAATGACCCGGTGCCAACAAAAAAATGCTAGCTTTCGGGTCCGAAAACGGGTCAATCTCCACTTTTCGGGTCAAAATTGTGTCAGAAATAGGTCAATCTCGGGTTGTCAGGTCAAAATGGGTTTTCGGGTCTAAAACGGGTCAAATTCCGGTCAACGGGTCAACCCGAACCCGACCCGATTTTTGAAACGGGTCAAATTGTTGAACTCGAACCCGACCCGTTTCGGGTTTGGATCAACAACCCAAACCCGAAATTTCGGGTCGGGTTCGGGTCGGGTTTAATATTGACACCCCTACTAATATTTATGCATATGAAGATCATTATTTAGAATAGAGACATGTTATTTTTTCTTCATATGTAAAATGTGTATGATTATAGAATCAAAGCAACCTAGAAAGCATGTAAAATAAACTATTTTTGAATTAAAATTTTTTACTAATCTTAATTCTTAAATTTTTATATATACGAATGTATATTTTAAAAAATGGTACATTCTAAATCATCCAAAAACTAATTTTAAATAATAAATAAATTTAATTTGTTAAATCACTTTAAGAAAACTTTTAAAAATATAAATATGAAAATTATCATGATTTATAAGCCTCCATTAATGTTTGTAGGTCATTGTAAAACCTTAGGATGTTGTATAAATTGGCACATTTATTAAATTTATCAAATTAATTTAACAAACATCTTCAAGCATTAATGATCTCCACCAACCCATTTATGAGTCTTTGTGAATTTATTGGTTATCCATTAAGCTATCTTTTAGAAAAAAATTTAGATTTCAAATTAAATCATTTGTGATAATATGTCATTGAATTTTTATTTTTTTTGTCATTATATTTCATACCAGAGGAATATGTTTCAAAATTATATGCTTATTTTTACCACATGTTCAAATTTATTCATTATATATATAACAAGCTATTTTTAATTAAAGAACACTAGTTCTAATATTTCAAATTTCATATTAATAAAATATTGTGAAGGTTTTTCCACTTGTGTAGACTGAATAAGAGACAGCTTAATTATAGGAATCCTAGTTTGTGTTGGGCATTTAGACATGAATGTAGGCTTTTTTTTATTCAAATCACATGAAAAATTTTATGTCTCTTAGATTTACTTTTTAGCAATTATTCTTAGTTTATTATTTTCTTAGTGATTTGTTGATCTTCATCTCAAAGTTAGTTTTACTAAAATTCTTTTTCCTTATGAAACAAGTGCATATTTAATATTAGAAAATTTAGAAATACCAATAATCCACCCCCACCCTCTTGGGTGATGTGTAACCTATAATTCATCTCTTTTAGGTTAGTCCATCTATCACTTCTATTAATCTTAGGGTTAGTTCTCTTGTTCTTACAATTAGCCCTTCTTGATATGTTAGTTATTTATTGTGAATATCTTCCAAGTCTAAGAAGTCCATTTTGATGTTACAATTCATGATTTTTGACAAGGATCTTCATAGTAGAGTTGAGTAGACAACCTTCTTCAACTAAGAAGACTGGTGATTACCCATGACCCGAAATGATGGAACTTTAGGATTATGATAGGAGCCATCCTTCTAAATCTCTAAGATATATATTTCTTTTTATCTTATCACCTATCCTTCTTACCTATTTTTTTAGTGATGAAATTACTCAATGAGATATAATATTGGCTTTTATTTAGTCTTCGTTTAGGACAACTTTCTTGGTATTCTCTAAAATAATTTTTTAGTATAAAATTCTTGAACTAGAAATTTTTGTACTAGAATGCTACCTTAGAAAGCAACAAGAAAGTTGTCTCAAATAAAACCTTAGTGTCTTCATAATATAAGTCCACTTTCTTCTCTCTTAGATGATACCATTAAGGCATCATTTGGGACAACTTTCTTACTGTTTTTTATAGCAGTTTTTACTACAAAATTTTATTATTCAAGAAATTTGTGCTAAAATGTTGCTTTAAAATGCAGTAAGAAAGCTATCCAAAACAAAGCCTAAGTCAATACATTTCATATAGTTAGAAAGCTATAATGTTCCCTACAACCTTTATCAGAATTTCTCATGAACTAAAATTTTAAATTCATATATCTTAATTAAACACAAACATATTTCTTAATTATGAAATTTCTCAAATGTTTCAGAAATATAATTAATCTTAGGGGCTTACTACTTTCATAAATCTCAATCTCCTAAAATTAAAAATAAATTATATTTAAATCAATAATTCATTCAAAGGAAAATTTGGCTATATATACCCTATTTACTTTCCATTGTTATTATCGGTCCATAGAGTGCATTATCACCAAAGTTTATACCCACATCATCATTTTTAATTATCATCATATCATCCTCATCAAGATGGTCCCCCTCCTCTATTCTTCCTTGCAAAATTATAAATGAAAGTACTGACTTAGAATTAAGTTGCATGCCTAAGAACTTTCATGAATGAACTTGAACCCCTCACAATCTCTTCAAGCCCGACAAAACATCAATTCTATCATTTCTCTATATCATGGCTAGCACCCCCTCCATTCTTTATCATATAAATCTCTTGCTCAAGTTTTATATATACAACCTTATCTTGTAATTAAATGAGTTGATGATAAAAAAAAAATGAGTTGATGATATTTAAATTAAAATTATTCTCTTGAGTTTTCTCAACTCTTTGTTCTTTCAATCTCCAAAGCTAAGGACTCTCTAAAAAGTAAGATTCAATCGATGGTAAATGATTGTTAATGAAGAAAAATACTCTTTATTGTTCTACGCTTGTGATTTTCAAATTAAACATCAGTCTCAAAAATATTAGTAACTTGTTTTACAAAATTACTATTGAAGAGTATAGAATTATGAGCAAGTCATACATGCAATCTATACTATAATTATCATCTTAAAATTTAAAATAAAATAATTAAAATTAGTAAAAGTAAATAATTTTATTTGTCGACAAAATTTGCAACTTATAGACCATTTAAATTTCTATGTTCCACCAAATTTGACCAATAATATTTACCTTTTATGTAAATTATCATCTCAACAAATTATTTTCTTTGTTACGTGTTAGACCAACATCATTTCTTTGTTGCAAATCTGGTTTTGATGATGACAAACATGTTTCCAGTGTATTTTTCTCGGCTAACCCATTTCAGGCACAAAAGATCACGAGCCACTCAAGCCAACTCAAGATCAGGTCCAAGTGTGTCCAATGTACTGTTTTTCTTTTTCTTCAGTCAATTGTAATGTAACTGATCCCCCAGCTAAGTAACCTTGCACACACACACTCAGGGGGAGAGCTTGAGTGAATTAGAGTTTCTGTTCATTTTTTGTTCAGACCGTCCTAGATGATATTCATATCGTCCTGGACGATCAGGTAAAAATAGAAACCCTAATTAGGGCGACTAAGTTAAGAGGGTCTGATTAAGCAGATCGTCCTGGATAATCTTTGGATCATACGGGATGATATGCTCAAATCAGAAATTCTCAGCCACCAGATCAAGTTAGGCAAGTTTTTATTTTAAGTTATTTGGTCTGATCATCCCGGACGATACGTGTATTATCCTGGACGATTCAGTACAATCATGCCTAATTTAATCTGGTAATTAAGGAAAGAAATTTATTTTTGATTGATACGATCATATCGTCTTGGAAGATCGCAGGATCGTCCCGGACGATCATGATCGTCTAGTGCATTTCAGCTGTACGACCCGAACTGTATATAGGATGATTTTGGCACTTTTTGAACTAATCGTACAGGATGATATCCCGATCGTCCTGGACGATCAAGTCATTTTTTGGTCATCCAGCACAAGTTTCTCTAGACGACCCGAACTGTCTTCTGGACGATATTCCTCGATTTACACTAATCATCCCAGACGATCGCAGGACTGTACGGGATGATATGAACAATTTTTTCTACTGATCGTCCAGAAGAGCCAGATCGTCCAGGCTAAAACAGCTGATTTTGAACTAATCGTACATGACGATCTAGAGATCATCCTGGGGATCTTGGCCGACCAATTGAGATTTAGGGCAAATTTTAAGCCCTCCTATAAAAGAACTTTTTCTTGAAATAAGAAAAATCTTTCGCCACTTTCCTTCCCAGAGAAACCCTAGAGAGAGAGAGTTTGGGAGAGAGAGAGAGGATCTTGTGAGGGGGAGTTAGTGAGGGATTCACTAAGGTTGCTCCAAGCACGGATCAGAGTCGTCTTCTCCGCTCATCGTCTTTCGTCTAGTTGGTGTTCGTTGTGGGAGGATCATTCGCAAGAAGATCCGGGGTTCTCTGCCCGCTTCAGGTGGATGCAAAAGGAGGTCGGGTTCTCTGCCTCACCGTATGGTGAAAAGGAGGTTTTGTACAGGCTTCTCTGCCTTACTGTGGGAGCAAAAGGAGAGACACTTTTTGTTTAGTGCAATACCCTGAGGGGAGGCTTCGGGGAGTGGACGTAGGTCAAGTTGACCGAATCACTATAAAATCTGGTTTGCTTTTTGATTCTGTTCTGCACTTTACTTTTCTGATATTAACTGCTTGGGTGAATATCTGTGATTGATCTTTTCATTCTTGTTTACTTGTTTTCGCTGCAAAGTATCGAAAAGATTTTTCTATTCCTCGTGAAATTTTTAAATAACCAATTCACCCCCCCCTCTTTGTTAGCCTCGGGACTAGTTTACTAGGGCTTAACATCCCTATCGAACTTTCAAGTGGTATCAGAGCGGGATTCAAATTTTAGGTTTAAAAACTTTTGAATTTGATCCATGGCTAACTATAATAATCATAATACTGCTGAAGGTTATTCTATTACAAGACCACCGTTGTTTGATAATATTCCTTTTGATTTTTAGAAAACACGCATGTCTACTTTTCTTCAATCGATTGACTATCGCATGTGGATGTTAGTTAAGGATGGATACGAACCACCTTTTAGATTGATTAATAATGTGAAAACTGAACCCCCATTTGTATATTGGACTTTTGATGATCGTGATTTAGCATAGTTAAATGTAAAATATTTGAACTGTTTCTTTTGTGCTTTAAAATCTGAAGACTATATGTGTGTTTCAACTTGTACAACGGGTAAAAAAATCTGGGATAGATTATGTATAATATATGAAGGTACAACTAAAGTCAAACAGTCTAGATTAAATATCTTGTTACATGCTTAAGAAAACCCATGCTAACTTAAAACTGGATTATTTGACTTTGCAAAAAGAGCATAATGTTTTGATTAAAGATCATTCAACTATTGATAGCAATCACATGTCTTTACTTGATGAGTTTGATGAACTGAATAGAAAGCATTCTGATTTAATTATTGAGCATGATGCATTAAAAACATTACATGTTGAATTAGAAGCTGCCTTTAAGAAATTGAAAGATATGGCATGTGATTTAGAAAGTAATGAAAGTGCAAGAACTTTTGAGATTGCTAGTCTTAACAAGGAGAACGAATTTTTAAGAGTGAAAATTACTGCTTTTGAAAAGAATAAAAAACCACCTACTTTTAAACAGTTTTATGCACCGTCGCCTTTTGAAAAATCTGTTGCAAGTTCATCAAAGCATGTTTCATACACTTCTAGGAAGAGGCACTATCACTCACGACATTTAGTTAATCCTTTTTCCTGGTGTTGGATGTTTTTCATGTGGCATGTTAGGACACATTTCCCATACCTGTACTATTCACCGTAGTACACATTGGGTGTGGAGACCCAAACTGTCTGTTTCACAGCACAGCACGCATGCATTGCATTCTTCTTTTCATAAGAAGAAACCCAAACCTGTTTGGGTTCTTAAGACTGACATTTGATATTTTTGTAGGGGTGCTCTCACATAAGACCTCGTGAGAGCATGTGGTACCTGGATAGCGGATATTCTAGACACATGACTGGAGATGCAAATCAGTTCATTTCGTTGGAGGCCAGAGCTGGAGACAAGGTTACACTTGGAGATAACACCACCAGGAAGGTGGTAGGCACATGTATAATTGGTGATTCAAAGAATTTTATGATTGATAATGTTTTGCTTGTAGATGGACTGAAACACAACTTATTGAGCATCAGTCAACTTTGTGACAAGGGATACAACATCAAATTCCTGCCCACTGGCTGCATTTTAAGCTTAAATGATGAAGTTGTTTTGCAGGGGCAAAGGATCAACAACATCTACAAGCTGGATGTAAGTTGTATTAAATCTGATAATTCAATTTGCTTAAAAACTGTTGCTGATAAGTTTTGGTTATGGCATAGGAGATTGTGTCATGCCAGTATGAAAACCCTTAGGAGAGTCACCCAAAAGGACTTAGTTAGAGGTGTGCCCAAGCTTAGGTTCACTAAGGATCACCTGTGTGATGTCTGTCAGTTAGGAAAGCAAGTCCAGTCCTCTTTTCACTCTATTAAGGACATTAGCACCTCTAGACCTTTAGAAGTTCTTCACATGGACCTCTTTGGATCCATTAGCACTGCCAGCTTAGGGGGGAGAGTCTATGGGTTTGTGATTATAGATGAATATTTGAGGTTCACTTAGGTGAAATTTTTGTCACATAAATCTGAGTCATTTGATGAGTTTAGATCTTTCTCTACTCGGATTCAGAAGAAGTTAGGATGTGAGATTATTACCATCCATAATGATCACGGAGGGGAGTTTGAAAATGAAAGATTTGGAAGTTTTTGTGAGGAGCAAGGGATTAGTCACAATTTTTCAGCTCCTAGGACCCCTCAGTAGAACGGGGTAGCTGAAAGGAAGAATAGGACCTTAGTGGAAGCCGCTAGAGCCATGCTTGCCGAGTATTCACTTCCAAAATACTTTTGGGCTGAAGCGGTGAACACTGCCTGTTATGTGCTGAATAGGGTGAATGTGAGATCAAAATTGAACAAGACACCTTATGAGATCATTAAGGGTAGAACTCCAAATCTGTCCCACCTCCATGTCTTTGGCTGTAAGGTTTTCATTCTGAACAACGGGAAATCACCCTTAGGAAAATTTGACCCCAAATCTGATGAAGGAGTGTTCTTAGGATATTCAAGTGTGGGGAAATCCTTTAGGGTGTTCAATAAGAGGACTTTTGTGGTGGAAGAAACAACCCATATAGTTTTTGATGAATCTGATCCTAAGGAGTCTAGATCTGAAATAGAAGATGAAGAGATTGTTGAGGTTACCCAAGGGGTTGGAAATACAAATTTAGAGGAAAGGGTAGAACCTCAAATCACGTTGCCTAGAGATTGGAGATATTCTTCGAGTCATCCTAAAGAACTAATCTTAGGAGAACCTTCTGAAGGTGTTAGGACTAGGCATGGACTTAGGAAGGAAGTAAACCATTCTGCCTTTATCTCAATGACTGAACCCACCAACATCAATCAAGCCCTTTCAGATGAGTTTTGGATCTTAGCTATGCAGGAAGAATTGAATCAATTTGTAAGGAATGATGTTTGGGAGTTAGTAGAAAGACCTAGAAATCAAAGTATTGTGGGAACCAAGTAGGTCTTTAAGAATAAGATGAATGATTCTGGTGTGGTGGTTAGGAATAAGGCAAGATTGGTGGCTAAGGGGTATAATCAGATAGAAGAGATTGATTTTGAGGAGACTTTTGCCCCTGTAGCTAGATTGGAAGCCATTAGAGTGCTACTAGCCTTTGCCTGTTATAAGGGATTTAAGCTATTTCAAATGGATGTCAAGAGTGCCTTTTTAAATGGGATAATAAAAGAAGATGTTTTTGTAGAACAACCCCCAGATTTTTAGAGTTCCCACTATCCAAATCATGTTTATAAATTAAAAAAGGCCTTATATGGATTAAAACAGGCACCCAGAGCTTGGTATGAGAGGCTTAGCACATTCCTGTTAGAAAGAGAGTTTGTTAAGGGGAGCGTAGACACCACCCATTTTCTGAGGAGAATAGGGGATGACTTACTCATTGTACAGATCTATGTTGATGATATAATTTTTGGATCTTCTGATAAATATTTATGTGATGAGTTTTTTAAAATAATGAGTAAGGAGTTTGAGATGAGTATGATGGGAGAATTGTCCTACTTTTTGGGGTTTAGCATAAGGAAAATGGATGATGGAACCTTTCTCAATCAATCTAAATACACTAAGGACATTTTAAAGAAATATGAAATGGACAAAGCCAAGCCAATCAATACTCCCATGAGCTCCTCTGGTCAGTTAGATAAGGATTCAAGTGGAAAATCTGTTGATCAGAAGAAGTATAGAGGAATAATAGGATCACTACTTTACTTGACTGCTAGCCGACCTGATATCATGTTTAGTGTCTGTCTTTGTGCTAGGTTTCAGGCTGATCCTAAAGAGTCCCACCTGACTGCTGTTAAGAGAATTCTTGGATATCTTTTAGGGACCCCAAACCTAGGAATCTGGTACCCTAGGTACAGCACCTCTTTTGAGATCATTGGATATTCTGATTATGACTTTACAGGGTGTAGGGTGGATAGAAAGAGCACTTCTGGAACTTGTCAATTCATAGGACAGTCTCTAGTCTCCTGGTCCAGTAGAAAACAGAACTCAGTTGCACTTTCCACTGCTGAAACTGAGTACATTGCCTTAGGGAGTTGTGTGGCCCAAGTTCTTTGGTTAAAACAACAAGTTTTGGATTTAGGTTTACCTGTTGGCACAATTTCTATTCTGTGTGATAATACTAGTGCCATCTACATCTCTAAGAATCCAATCTAACATTCTAGGACCAAACACATTGATATAAGGCATCACTTCATTAGGGACCATGTTACAAAAGGGGACATTGAGCAACATCATGTAGCAACTGAAAATCAGCTGGCAGACATATTCACTAAACCACTGGCCTTTGACTCATTCAGCATTTTGAGAACCAGATTAGGTGTGATTGATATAAATGCTTGATAATGATGACTACTAATTTCTGATTATTCTGATTGTTATTCTATTTTCTGTTAGTTAGTTTTTTAGTTATTTGATTTGATTATCTTCTTTCAGGGGTTTTTAGTTTTTATTCTTCTGTTTTCTATTTTAGCTTTAGTGTCAGTTTAATTTAAGTATTTATTTTGATATGGTTTAGTTTTACCTATTTTATTTACTGATTCATCTCGTTCATCTACTGTCTTATGTGTTTGAAAATAAAAAAATGGATTTCTGACTAAAAGTTTTGCCTTGTTTTATCTAAAAACTTGTAAGCAGTGATTGATTCCACTGGATCTGTTAAAGGGAAGAAACATTGATGATTATTTTTCTTCCTCTAACTCCTTTACTGGTTTATGGTTTCTTTTGGATAAAAATCTTTTTCAAAATTAAAATATTAGTTTTTGAAATAGAGATTTGTTTTATCTTCCTATAGTAATCTACATTATATGAATAGTATTTTCAAAGTCTTGAGTCACTATTAAGATATTCTAAAATAAGTGATTGTATTTATCATATGATGTATGGCTTTTAGTTTATGAATTATTCTTTCTTATTGTGGAGAGTCATCTCCTATGTCTGGAAGATAATTTCACAACTGAGACTCTTTAATGATTATGAAAAGGAGAAAGCTTACAAAAGATGCGCAGTGCGCCAAATAAATTGAAAAAGATGCATAAAATGAGCCCAAAATTGAAAAGATACGAAATTGCCAAATTGGATACACAAAGTGTATCAAAAATGAAAAGATGCGCAAAGTGCCAACCAAATTGAAAAAGAGGCACAAAATGAGCCCAAACCAAGCTTTCTTCCCTTTCAGATTGTTAAATGTCTTAGAAAAATCCGTGCGCCACTTAATATTTTCAAAAGCTTGAGTTTGGAAATCCTGATTTCTGAGTCCTTACTGTGTAACACTATTATATCAGATATTTTTCTGGAACGAGGCTTGAAAGGATCTCTTTTTTGAATCTAATTTCTTTTCTTCTGAATTGGATTTTTGTTTTGAAAGAGGTTTGCATCGATAAGGTGCCCAAGGTGGGAGTTACGAAAGTTAATTTTTCCAACTTTTTCTGGATTTCAGTGTTGTCAATCATCGTCTTATTGGTTTTTGGATCTAAAATCAAGGAAAAATTCTGATTTACTCGAGCAGCTTGATCAAAAAAAAATGCGTTGCTTTTATGTGTTTTTACTGTGAGTTTTATTCATTTTTATTTTATTTTAATTTCATGGTTGTGTTTTTGGGATCCTGATCTGTCATCTTCATCCTCCATCTTTTTCTGTTTTCTTCACATCGTCCTGGAGGATACCCCGAACGTCCTAGACGATCCTCTTCGTCCTGGATGATCCAAACATCATCCTGAATGATTCATTCAAAATCGACCCACACTGCTCCTTCTGCTGAAAAACTCTAATTATTGGTGATCGTCCTGGACGATCCTTACATCGTCCCGGACGATGTGATCCATATCTTCCTGATCTGATCAAACGGCTGATATTGCACCAATTATTGGGCATCGTCCTGGACGATCCACCTAATCGTCCTGGACGATCCACGTGTCAGCCGCTAGACGATTGGAATTCGGCCCGTCCGACACTCTTATTGCACATCATCCGGGATGATCCACCTAATCGTCCTGGACGATACCTTTTCGTCAACGGTCATCCAGCCTGACTCCTCAGGACGATGGCCTGTTTCTAATCATCCTGGATGATCTCTGATCGTCCTGGACGATCGGACTGCCTTTTTGACCAATCGTCCAGGACGTCATAAATGTCCATATCGTCCTGGACGATCTCGTGATCGTACGGGACGATCAGACCAAGTCTATTTAAATAGCCGGTTTTCATCCTTTCTTTCACACATTTCCCTCTACTTCCCTTCACTTTTGATTTCTAATGGCTGGTGGCAAACGTTCGCTGCAAAAGCGTACAAGTTCTTCTCGGGGGCATGTTGATCCTCACTTCCCAAATGCAGCTGATCAGGCTGCTTTCGAGTGCTATCGTGACGTGGCGATCACGTATTCTAAAATAGTAAATCCCCGCACCCTCACCTATCCTATTCTTGATTTGTTCGCACACACCTCCCTCACCTTCATCTTGACCTTAGCCTTTCCTTTTAATCTTGAACTCCTTCAAATTTTCTTTGCCAATTTGTACATTTTCACGGACTATTCCACTCTTCGCTCATACGTCAATCAACGTCCCGTGGAACTAACTACCCAAGATTTTCACAATATTCTTAACCTTTCTGTCACTGGCGACAAAATCCACACGCTTATCACCGATCCTGACTATGATTGGAGTGTCGCCAATCACTTCCTTCGCAATACAAACGCACCCTATCATGACAACGCTTGCACTTCACTTCTTAAGGATGCACGAACAATTCAGCATGTCCTTTGTTCCTCCGTCATTCCAAATGCGGGGGATCAAATTCACATCACCCCGTTACTGTCCTTAACCACATACTACATCATGGCCCGTAGAGAGTTTAATGCCTCTGACCTTATTATCCGATACATAGAACACCTCACCACTATTAGAGATCCGGGTCACAAGCGTCGCCTAAATCTAGCTTTAGGTCATCTCATTCATTATGCCTTAGAAATAAAATATGACCTTCAGTATTCTGTCCCTCCTGATGTCCCTCCTTCCTTCTTCACAAACAACTAATTCCACGTCCTACACAGCACCCGACAACATCCGGAGCCCACCCCGGATGTTGAGGAGGAAGAGGAAGACGCTATTCCAGTTCCGGCTGCACCCGAGGCACCAGCTCCCCTTCGCATTACCTCTCCCTTTGACCACCTGGTGCAGCACTTCGATCAGTGGGAGGCCAGATTTGACTCCTATGTGGTTGCCCAGGAGTAGCGGCACGCCGAGGACATCCAGCGCTTCACTGACTATGCCGCGCAGCAGCAACAGCAGCATGACCAGGACATTGCCTGGATTGGAGCCCATTTTTAAGCCATTCACCACTACTCCAAACCACCACCGCCACCTCCTTCTTCTGATCAGGATCCGTCTCCGTTCTAGTTTTCTATTTTGTAGTTGTTTTCTTTTCTGTTCTGTACTGATGTTTTAGTATTTCTGATTACCCTACTCCTTTTTGTGATGTCAAAAGGGGGAGTCAGTTATAGTCATTTCTATTTTTTGGTATGTGTTATGTTTCCTGTATTCATTTAGTTGTTAAATGAAAATTTGAAAAAATATTTATTTTTCAATCTCCTAGTTATTTTTTATCTTTTATTTTCAAACTACTGTATAAATGTTTTCCATCATCGAAAAGGGAGAGATTGTTGCAAATATGGTTTTGATGATGACAAACATGTTTCCAGTGCGTTTTGCTTGGCTAACCCGTTTCAGGCACAAAAGATCACGAGCCACTCAAGCCAACTAAAGATCGGGTCTAAGTGTGTCCAATGAACTATTTTTCTTTTTCTTGAGTCAATTGTAATGTAACTAATCCCCCAGCTAAGTAACCTTGCACACACACACTCAGGGGGAGAGCTTGAGTGAAATTAGAATTTCTGTTCATTTTTTGTTCAGATCATCCTAGACGATATTCACATCATCCTGGATGATCAGGTAAAAACAGAAACCCTAATTAGGGTAACTAAGTTAAGAGGGTCTGATTAAGCAAATCGTCCTGGACGATCTTTGGATCGTACGGGACGATATGCTCAAATCAGAAATTCTTAGCCGCTAGATCAAGTTAGGCAAGTTTTTTTTTAAGTTATTTGGTCTGATCGTCCCGGACGATACGTGTATCATCCTGGATGATTCAGTACAATCATGCCTAATTTAATCTGGTAATTAAAGAAAGCAATTTATTTTTGATTGATACGATCATATCGTCCTGGACGATCGCAGGATCGTCCCGGACGATCATGATCGTCTAGTGCATTTCAGCTGTACGATCCAAACTGTGTATAGGATGATTTGGGCACTTTTTAAACTAATCATACAGGACGATATCCCGATCGTCCTGGATGATCAAGTCATTTTTTGGTCAACCAGCACAAGTTTCTCTGGACGACCCGAACTGTCTTCTGGATGATATTCCTCAATTTGCACTAATCGTCCCGGACGATCGCAGGATCGTACGGGGTGATATGAAAAAATTTTTCTGCTGATCTTCCAGAAGAGCCAGATCATCCAGGCTGAAACAGCTGATTTTGAACTGATCGTACAGGACGATCTAGAGATCGTCCTGGACGATCTAGAGATCGTCCTGGACGATCTTGGCCGACCAGTTGAGATTTAGGGCAAATTTTAACCCCTCCTATAAAAGAACTTTTTCTTGAAATAAGAAAAATCTTTTGCCACTTTCCTTCCCAGAGATACCCTAGAGAGAGAGAGAGTTTGGGAGAGAGAGAGGGGATCTTGTGAGGGGGAGTTAGTGAGGGATTCACTAAGGTTGCTCCAAGCACGGATCAGAGTCGTCTTCTCTGCTCGTTGTCTTTCGTCTAGTTGGTGTTCGTTGTGGGAGGATCGTTCGCAAGAAGATCTGGGGTTCTCTGCCCGCTTCAGGTGGAAGCAAAAGGAGGTCGGGTTCTCTGCCTCACTGTGTGGTGAAAAGGAGGTTTTGTACAGGCTTCTCCACCTTGCTGTGGGAGCAAAAGGAGATACACTTTTTGTTTAGTGCAATACCCCGAGGGGCGGCTCCGGGGAGTGGACGTAGGTCAAGTTGACCGAACCACTATAAAATCTGGTTTACTTTTCTGATTCTGTTCTGCACTTTACTTTTCTGATATTAACTGCGTGGGTGAATATCTGTGATTGATCTTTTCGTTCTTATTTACTTGTTTCCGCTGCAAAGTATCGAAAAGATTTTTCTATTCCTCGTGAAATTTTTAAATAACCAATTCACCCCCCACCTCTTGGTTAGCCTCGGGACTAGTTCACTAGGGCTTAACATCCCTATCAAACTTTCATTCTTATGTTGAGTGTTAGAATATTCTTAACAGTCAAGAATGAGAGTTTATCGTCTTAACTTTGCATAAAAATTCATCATGCATTATTTGGTGGTTTGAAAGCGGGTTTTGAAAAGTTTTAATCTTCTTTGAGGAATTCAAAATTGACATTAAAATTTAATTCTAAAAACAAACATCCCATCAAAAATATTACACCACGTTGGGAGGTGGAAATAAAATTTCTGGATGGGGTTCAGATTTAGAATTAAGAATCTGATCTTGAATATCGTAACCAGATTTAAGAGAGAACTTTGTATGGCCCCGAAGGGTCTAAATAAAGTTCAGTCAAATAAAATGTTATGATAATCAAGAGAGATGATCGTTAATTTCATATTTGAAATCATTTTAATAAAAGATATATCTCCCCGAAGGGAGAAGATATCATTTGTTAATAATCGTTCGAACATAATGAAAATGATAATCAATAATTTAATTTTCCCAATGTAGACTAATTGAATTTTGAAAATCTATTTTGAAAATCAATTGTGGGTTCTAAATCTCCTACAAGCGCAAGCCCTCGTTGTTAATTACATCGTGGGAGACCGGAGTCCCCTACGAAAACTTTCGATTAAAATAATTGCAGAAATTTTGTTTAGAGATTTCTAGGAATGATACCAAAGAAATGAAATTGGAATTTTAAATGGGATTGGAGCAAGATTGAACACTTATTTTGGAATCAAATGAGGAAGGGTAGGAGACACTTTAGGATTCTGAAACAATTCAGAAGTGCCCCGACCTAAGCTAAGTGTTAGGCTTTAAATTTTGGATTGAAAGAATGTTTAATTCGAGTTGAGCATTTTATTAGAAATTTGGGATTATATTCCCGGAGGTTGGGGTCTTATGATTCAAAAAGAGACCTGCCCCAGATCCTAAATCTAAATTTAGACACTGGACCACAGTGATCCGAACCTAACTAATACAGTGTAAAATCTGGGCTTATCCCGGCCTGGATTGGGGAGCCAGCTAAACCAACTAAATGCTTCAAAATCATGAGTCCGGTCTTTTGATGCAGAGTGATTAGGGACGTTATTTAAGATTGGTGACCCCTTGACCTATGTTGGTGGAATGCTTAAGACTAAAATACAATTAAATTTTAGTTTAATTAGTTTCTAATGCGATGTATGCTGTTTAAAATCTCTAAATCAGGTATGCATGAAATTTTTAAAAATGCTTATAAAATATTTTTTTTTTTGAAAAGACTAGACTTCCCCAGATCCAGCACCTCATCCTCATAGGTCAGATTATCTGGACTCTACCCGCAGGCGGGGAAGTGTCTTATAGCAAGGAGGGAGAGAAATACAGTAATATGCGTACGACCTCAGACGATTCCGGATATTTCCTAGATCGTCAAGTTTCTATGTTATTAAATCTTAAAATTTTAAATATTAATTATGAGTAAAAAATATTTTTAGTCCTTAGAGAGCCTAGCAAATTCCAGGCTAAAATAAAAATGACATGCAAGCGCCAAAGAACTAAGAAAAGCAGGCAGCCCTATACGCAATCAAATTAAATCACAACACATTAAATAATTAAATTAATTAAGTAAATGTCAATAGATAAATTGCCTTACTTATTACAACCCAGATGGCATAAATTAAAAGTGGTCGGGCACCACTGACGACAACCCGGATTATAATCCTAATATGGATGCAAGTGACTTTGAGTGGGATACTTTTTATCTTCAACTCCTCAGTTTTCTCCTCTTTGAACTCCTTGGATTCTTCATGGCTGGATACCCAAATGGAAAAGAGAACTCTTCCCTCGAGAGGGAGGTAACTCTTTCCACTTTGGGTAGTAAATTGATCCAAATTTGGAGTTCCAAATGGATAAGGACTATCCCCCAAAGGGGTATCCTTTCCTCTTTGGATCTATATATCCCAAACTCAAACTGACACTTTCACAACTCAATACTTAAATGAATTACATAAATATGAAAATAAAAATTCTAGACTCTCCTGTAAGGTTATCCTAAGCATTTAAATATTAAACACATCCCAAGCAGTTATATGTATGTATATATGCAGAAAAATAAACACACTTGGCCACGCTCTTTTTTATTTGGGGGCTAAGCAGTTGAAGCACCTGTAGCATTTACATTTATAATTTATCTGGCCCCCTTTATTGCCCTGCATGAGCGTGGCCACCTGCAAAAAATTCAGTGAGCATCCATATCGTTCCTAACCTAAGGGTAATCTAGTCGTCCATCACATCAATCCATGGAGTGCAGTAAAAGTAAACAAATACATCAATCAATTTCAATCACAACATGTAATGAAAACTCAAAAAACCCGGCACAAAGCAGAAAAGTAAACACCGGCCTAACCTGGATCTAGAGTCAGTTGTCCTAGCAAACCATCTAAAGTGTGTGTAGAAGGTCGTGTGGCTGGGGTAGATCCTAGGATGGGTAATTTGTTTAAATTATCTAATATTTGAATTTTTGGAAGGCTCAAAGAGAGGTTTAATTAAAGTTTAAATATTAGTATGTTAAAATTTAAATTAAACCCATTTTAATAGTTATATGATTACTACATTTGTTGCTCACCGATGCCATGAAGTTTGTTTCACCTTCCTTGGGGCTAAGTTAATAGACTCGTAGGCCTGGGTTACCTAGTAGTAATCGGAGTTGATTAAGTTGATTTAGTTTGTTAAAAATTAAGGATCAATTAATATTAATTAATTTAATTAATTACTAATTTTTAAAAGTTAAATTATTTTAAATTTTCCATCAACATGTTCGTGGCATTGTGCCACCAGGCTCTAGGAACCAGGCCTCCTTAGGACACTTAGCCCCGCAGCCCGGAGTAGTCCATCCTAAAAATCTTATTGATGTAGCTGAATTAAGGATTTTAATTTGGTTAAGTAATTAAAAGTAACTTAATTTTGATGTTTAACACTCCATTGAATTCATTCGTGGTGTTGTGCCACCAGGCTCGAGGAACCATACCTCCTTAGGACACTTAGCCCCACAGCCCGGAGTAGTCCATCCAATAAACTTCATCTTTGGAGTGGTTGTTATATATTTGAGTGTTGGTTGAGTATTTTATTAATCAAATTAAAGTTTTCTGAAATTTTAATGAATTATGGGATTTTTAGAAATTATTGGAATTATTTAACTATGTTAATTAAGGGGTCCAAAAGTTGACTTTTTGACTTTGACCAGATTTTGGAGGTTTGATATTTTTAGAAAATATTAGATCTTAATTTGAGTTTATTGACACTAAGTTTGCTCAATTTGGAATTTTTTGTAATTAGTTATGAATTTTCAAAGTTTCCTTAATTATTGAATTTTTAAAATTACTTAATTATGAAGGTTTTGATCATTTTGATCCAAACTCATCCCAAACTGCATGGAATCACTCCCAAAGGTCAGGGATGACCCATGGGAGCATTTCCAAGTGTTTGGAAGTTATTTGGGATTTTTAATGATTTTTATTTATTAATTTAATTAATTATTAATTTTCCTTAAAAGTCAAATTAAAGTTAAATTACGAGTCCAGTTAAGGGGCTTTTATTTTTACTAGATAGAAGACTAAGTTCTGGTCAATTTGAGATATTATTTATAATTTTTGGACTTAATTTAGATTTATTATATTTTTTTGAATTTTTTGGGATCTCAAAAGGGCTGAAACTTTGGGTAATTAATTTTCTTACCTAATGATCTCCAAATTCAACAAAATTTGAACCTAAGGTTCATCATGTCACTAAGTTTTCTATGTTCAAGTTTCACCCCTATTGGGTGTGTGTACAATCCCCTAGGAATTTTCTAAATTTTCTAGACTTTTTCTTAATTATTTTCCCTAGGTGTCTCTACTGTTCAACTAGGCTTGAAATTTGGTGTGTCTAACCCTTATACATATGCAATCACACCACAAAAGTTATGTAGCCTAATTCTATAGAAAAGTGGAGTTATGAATTTTCAAAGTTTTGGGTCCAAAATGGACCCATTACCTTAAAAATTCACATCATAGCAATTCAATGGGTATCTGAACCTAAGCAAATTATACTGCATGCCTAAGATACCCAAATACCTTCCACTAAAATTTGGGGCTCAATTGACCACTGGATTGTGAGAAAATCACAAAATAGCGATTGTAAAGAAATAGAAATATCTCACAATCTAGAAATCAAATCAACTCAAAATTAATTTTAATAAATACTAGGCTAAATTATCTTTCCAACGAGCCTACAAATACTTAATTTTATGGAGAAATGAATTTACTATGAATTTTGAAAGTTATGACTATTTTTTTAAATTTTAAGTCCATTAATAATCGGCGCCAATCATTGGCAATGATCAGCGCCAAAACGGCGGCGGCGCATGGCATTTTGACATGCAAAGTGCTGTTTATCAACCACCTATCCACGCCATCACTAACCCCAAGCCGTTTGATCGAGAAAGATAGAAAATCGGACGGCCGAGATCTATCAAGGCCGTTTTAGTTCAAAATGAACTAGAAAATTGAAATACTCATAACTTTCAAAATACTCGTCAAAATTTAATGAAATTTGAAACATAAGCTCATGGGAACATGAACTTTCATTTCCTAGAGTTTGGAGACCCTAAACAATGAAATTTTTGAGCAGTTTCAAATTCAAATTTAAACTTAAAATGAGCATAACGTACATTCCAATCGTCGGATTTTTGAGATCTTGGGTTCATTGGAATGCTGCAATGATCCTCTATAACTTTAATGAAGACACTAAGAGCTAGATCTTTCTGGATCGAAAGTTGTGTTAGAAAATCCTCTTTCTCTCTCTAGAATGCTCTCTCCTCACTAAAATAGTGATTTGAGGCTTGGAAATGATGGGAAGAAGCTTGGGAAAGCTTTGGAGATGCATGGAGAGGATGGGGAAAGCTCTAGTAAGGTTAGAGGCTGGAGGAGAGTTGAGGGAGAGTGAATAATGAAGAATCTCTATCTTAGGTTAGGTTTCTCCCACCTTAACCCTTGGCTTTTGGATTGGATGGTCTTGATTTATTTGGAGGGAGTTTGGATGCATGAAAAGTGTCCCCTAAGCTACCCAAAGCTAGGGAATAGGGTTGGTGGTGAGTGTGACCTCTCTTGGTCCATGGGAAAGGGGACCACAAGCCTTTTCCCCCATTTGGATGAACCAATGCTTGGCTTGGTTTATGGTGTTGGATTAGGGCTTCTTAAGAGAGGAAATGGGTCAATTTCTATCAATTTTGAGCAGCTTTTGGATTAAGACATGGATTTCAAAGGTGTCTTGGTGATGTGGCCATGATTTGGCCTCTTTCCATAGGCTTAAAGGGGTTTGGAGAAGGTTTTGACTCCTCCAAATGGGTTGACCAAGTCAACCCAAGGAGAAGCTTGACATCAAAAGCTTTGTACATATCAAGGGTGTCAAATTGAATGATTTTGAGGGATTGATTTGATTTAAAATCGATTCAAGCATTAAAATTAACCTTAATGTGGGTTAAGGGTTGATTTGGACAACCTTGGTTGACTTGGTCAACCAGGTCAAACCAAGACTTGATTTTGGATCCAATGTGTTCCTAATGATATTTAGGATTCATTGAGATAGGTTTTGAAGGTTTATATGGGAAGGTTATGTTGAACTTTGGGGAAAAGACCAAAAACCTCTATAAAGGGCATTTTGGTCATTTTGACCCCTAGTGAACATCGGGTCAAACTGGGTCCAGCAAAGTGTAGGTTATTGGTCAAAAAGTCATAACAAAGGTCATGGACATGGTTGAAAGGTTTGGAAGGCATCCCAAGGTCAAATTGTTCTGGATGGCAAGTCTAGTGGCATAGGCTATAAATAACTGAAGGTTTTGTAGCCTTTGGGAAAAGATTTGGTTTGAGGGGATAGGAGTATTGGATTGAGCTCAAATTTGGAGGGTTGGTCTCAGAGACATGTCTGGACAATATGCAATTGATGGATCATGATTTGGAGGTCACTTGACTTGGTTTCTAGGTGACAGAAAGTTCACCCAGAAAGGGTTTCAGGACCTAGGTCCTTGACCTTGAAGGATTGATTTGGAATGTTGGATTTGGGTTGGATTTAAGAGTCAAATGATTGAACTTGAACCGTTCATATCAATGAAAATCAAATGAATGATTGAAATTAATTGGATATGATTTGAAATTTAATTGAATGTTGATTGAAGGCTGGATTAAAGATTGAGTTGAAAGATAGAGCTGGGTTTGATTGGGATTAAATTGGGTCTTTATTATGAACCTTTATGACTAAGAGGTGGACATCTCCCCATCATTAGGTCACTAAAAAGAAACCCAAGTGGGTCCTAGTGACCTCATACAAAGATGAGGTCAACATGCATACAATAAACAAAGAGTTATAAGGAACAACAGAGTTTTTACATATAAATTTAAAAAAAAAACAAAAAATAACAATGAGATTTGCCCCGGTTGAAATGTATTCACTACTATATTCATATGTTACAAATGATGCCATTTCTCTTAATTTGGAAATGGGTTAATGCCATATCGTATACTCTAATTGTAGAGAATTGATCATAGTGGAAGTTATAAGATCCTTTAGACATTAGAATTATCATTAAAAGATTATTTATGGTTGTTACAAATTTGGTTTTGATGATGACAAACATGTTTGAGTGTGTTTTGCTTGGCTAACCCATTTCAGGCACAAAAGATCATGAGCCACTGAAGCCAACTCAAGATCGGGTCCAAGTGTGTCCAATGTATTATTTTTCTTTTTCTTCAGTCAATTGTAATGTAACTGATCCCCCAGCTAAGTAACCTTGCACACACACACTCAGGGGGAGAGCTTGAGTGAATTAGAGTTTTTATTCATTTTTTGTTCAGATCGTCCTGGACGATATTCACATCATCCTGGACGATCAGGTAAAAATAGAAACCCTAATTAGGGCGACTAAGTTAAGAGGGTCTAATTAAGCAGATCGTCCTGGACGATCTTTGGATCGTACGGGATGATATGCTCAAATCAGAAATTCTCGTCCGCTAGATCAAGTTAGGAAAGTTTTTATTTTAATTTATTTGGTCTGATCGTCCCAGACGATATGTGTATCATCCTGGACGATTCAGTACAATCATTCCTAATTTAATCCGGTAATTAAGGAAAGCAATTTATTTTTGATTGATACGATCATATCGTCCTGGATGATCATGATCGTCTAGTGCACTTCAGCTGTACGTCCCGAACTATGCTCAGGATGATTTTGGCAATTTTTGAACTAATCGTACAGGACGATACCCTTATCATCCTGGACGATCAAGTCATTTTTTGGTCGTCCAACACAAGTTTCTCTGGACGACCCGGACTGTCTTCTGGACGATATTCCTCGATTTGCACTAATCGTCCCAGACAATTGCAGGATCGTGCGGGATGATATGATCAATTTTTTCTACTAATCGTCCAGAAGAGCCAGATCGTTCAGGCTTAAATAGCTGATTTTGAACTGATCGTCCTGGACGATTTTGGCCGACCAGTTGAGATTTAGGAAAAATTTTAAGCCCTCCTATAAAAGATATTTTTCTTCCAACTAGAAAAATCTTTTGCCACTTTCCTTCCCAGAGAAACCCTAAAGAGAGAGAGTTTGGGAGAGAGAGAGAGAGGATCTTGTGAGGGGGAGTTAGTGAGGGATTCACTAAGGTTGCTCCAAGAATGGATCAGAGTCATCTTCTCCGCTCGTCGTCTTTCGTCTAGTTGGTATTCGTTTTGGGTGGATCGTTCGCAAGAAGATCCGGGGTTCTCTGCCCGCTTCAGGTGGAAGCAAAAGGAGGTCGGGTTCTCTGCCTCACCGTGTGGTGAAAAGGAGGTTTTGTTCAGGCTTCTCCGCCTTGCTGTGGGAGCAAAAAGAGAGACACTTTTTGTTTAGTGCAATACCCGGAGGGGAGGCTCCGGGGAGTGGACGTAGGTCAAGTTGACCGAACCACTATAAAATCTGGTTTGCTTTTCTGATTCTATTCTGCACTTTACTTTTCTGATATTAACTGCTTGGGTGAATATCATTGATTGATCTTTTCGTTCTTGTTTACTTGTTTCCGCTGCAAAGTATCGAAAAGATTTGTTCTGTTCCTCGTGAAATTTTTAAATAACCAATTCACCCCCCCTCTTGGTTAGCCTCAGGACTAGTTCACTAGGGCTTAACATCCCTATCGAACTTTCAATGGTTTGTTAAGATTATTTATGATTTATTTGATCATTCTTCTTTAAGGAGATTAGATCAGAGATTAAGAAGTCCAATATAAATCTTATGCGTTCACATCAGGAGTCAAAGTTGTTATGCATTGGTGTTTGTGTTGACAACATTCATTAGCCTTATAAGCGATAATGTGCATTAAAGTTTTAAGAAATAGTGGTCGACAAAGTCAGCGGTCATCGGCATTCGCCTCAATGGCATATGTTTGCCTTATAGGCGATAGTGTGTATTGATGTTGTTTGCTATGATAAATTAAGTCAACAAATGTTAGCATTTGTGTTGAGGACATGCATCAGATTTATAGGTGATGATTCTTACTTATGTTGATGGTGTGCATTAGCCTTATTAAAATAAGTGTCAACTATCCTCATTGAATCTATTAAATTTAGAGATGATCAAGATTTGTTATCCCTACAGTGAGGCTCTAGTATTCTCTCGAAAAAATTTTCAATTTTGTAAAATATGTCATTTTCTTGATTACATATTTCAAGAATTTGCTATGAATTACATAATTATCAAAATAAGTTGAAATTTTTTGAGGAAGCTCTCATTGAATTGTGTAAATACTTCACCAAAAAAATTTAAAATTTTTCTCAGAGAATTAAAAAAATAATCCTTGAGTTATTATTGTTGGCTAATGATTCCACTGCATTATCATCATAGAAAAATTCATTGAAGTATCAAATGATTGAATATTGTAGCATGGGTGGTGTTGTTGGAAATTTAATTCCATGATCTATATGTTTCTATGATCGTCTAGTTTAGGTACCATCTAAGAAAGAACTTGATTCTTAGTTCGATATTGTTGTTGTGTATCAAGCATCACCATTGGCTTTTATGCTATCAGAATCATTTGAGATGTGTCACTATAATAAATGAGAAGAGATTGCTCATTGGAAACTAAGGCAAGTGTTAGAAAGCTGTTGAATAATGGCCCCCTAAATATTTTTTTCTAGCTATAACCTCTTTAATATTAAAGTTTTATTTGGGATGACTTTCTTACTACTTCTTAAAGCAGCTTTTTAGTACAAAAATTAAATTTTTTGAACTAAAAATCTGCTTTAAGAAGTAATAAGAAAGCCGTCCTAAACGGAGCCTAAGATTTCTCTTTTTTCTTCACCCCCATTATGTCTTTTTCAAAAAAAAATAAAATCATTCGTAGGTTTTGCAACAAAAAAAAAATGTTTGGGATAAACTTGGAGCTTAAGACGGGTTGGCTGCAATCTCGATATTCATCCATAGCTATAGAGAAAAAAAAGTCCAAATTGTTATGATTTAATGTTGTTGATTGCACCAATTTTAGCTTCTTTGAATAACAACAATTAGCTAAAAATTATTTTGAACGACAGCTAATTAAAAAAAAAACAGAAACGCTTGGAACTGCTGTTGATTACCCCTTTTAGCTTTCTTGAATCATTCAAATAAATTCTATAAATCTTCTATTATTAATTTAAGCCCAACCTTTTGAGATTTTCATCTTGTAAAGATTTTTTAAGAAATGATCGAAGTCATATTTATCAACAAATTCAAATGAAACAAAAGAAATCAATGAAGAATATAATAAAAATTGAAGTCAACCTCCATCGTCCCCACCACCTCGGGCTACGGCGGAAATGATCGTAGAAACGAGAAATTTGATTCCAAATAATGTAGCACTTCCGTCAATCATGCCGCCTCAACCTCCACCGCCACCACCACCACAGGCTACAGCGGCAATGATAGAAAAAATAAGAAATGTGGTTCTGAGTCATGCAGTAGTTTCGTCAATCCCATCGCGTAAACCTTCACCGCCACCACCGCCTCGGGTTACGGTGACAATGATCGCAAAAACGAGAAATGCAATACCGAATAATGCACCAGTTCCATCAATCCCGTCGCCTCAACCTCCATCGCCGCCATTACCTCGAGCTACGGCAGCAACCATCACAAAAATAAGAAATGTGGTTCCAAATCATGGAGCAATTCCGCCAATCATGCCGCCACTGCCTCAGGCTACCACGGAAACGATCGGTGAAACAAGAAATGCAGTTTTGAATCATGTAGCATTTCCATCAATCCCGTCGCCTTAACCTCGGCCGTAGCCACCGCCTCGAGCTAGGAAGGAAATGATAGCAGAAATAAGAAATGATGTTCTGAATCATGCAGCAGTTTCATCAATCATATCGCCTCAACCTCCACTTCCCCACCGCCTTGGGCTACGACAGCAACGATCACACAAACAAGAAATATAGTTCTGAATCTTGCAGCAGTTCCATCAATCTCACCGCCTCAACCTCCACCGTCGCCACCGCCTAGGGCTACGGTGGTCGCCACCGCCTAGGGCTATGGTGGTAATGATCGCAAAAATGAGAAATGTGATTCCAAATCATGTAGCAGTGTCGTCAATCCCGCCTCCTTCACCACCACCGCCTCGGGCTACAACGGCAACAATCGTGAAAATGAGAAATGAGGTTCTGAATCACACAATAATTCCATCAATCCCACCTCCTCAACCTCCACCACTGCCAACACCTTGGGCTTCGGCGACAATGATCACAGAAATAAGAAATACAATTCTGAATCATGCAGCAGTTCCATCAATCCCGTTGCCTCAACCTCCACCGCCACCGCCGCCTCCGACTATGGAGGCAACGAAGGGAGCGAAGTCGGGGCCGGCATCGTTGAGGTGAGTGCACGAGGTGGTTGAGTTTTACCACTCGCTGATGAAGCTGGCCAAAAAAAAGGTATTCCGCCGGTGGTGTTAGCGATGAGCCATCGGCAACAATCGCTCGGAACTTGATAAGAGAGATAGAGAATTGATCGGCTCACCTACTAGCTATAAGTTCTAGTTGTCGTCGCCTCCTATTGAAGTTTCCCTTGCTTCTACGTCATACTAAATTTATAAAAGTGTCACTCGCAGCGTGGCTATCATGAACTACAGTGAAATATTTGGAAATGGCTTTTTTTACCCAGTGTGATTTTGTTATGTCTCTTTTCAGCAGAAAAGCAAAAATGTTCCATGTGGGGTCGTTTTCGTGTCTGTCTCCCGACTATTTGCAATAGTGGCCATTTCGGTAAATCAGTGATTTATTCATCTAGAAATTAGCTCTCATTAGAAAGAAGAAAAAAAAAGGCTCAGTCTTGCGAGAGTTCATGTCGGATATGATTTTATGGGTTTAAAAATAAGTCGAAGAATGAAAATAAATTTTAAATTTGTGTTTGTATATTTATGAATGCATTAAAATTTATTTCTTCATATTTTACTTGTAAAAAAATCATCAAATATATTTTATTGTCATTGAAAATGAAAATTGTTACCAGCATTTTTTATTCAAAATCAACTTGGTGTTTGGCACTCATCATTCTTTAATAAAAAAAAATTCCTTAAAAGAACATGCATTCTTAAATTAAAAAAAAACTTATTAATAGGTTTAATGATCATTTATCTACAATTTTTTATTAATGTGTAACTTATTATCTGTTTGATAATTGATAGGAAGTTCCTTAACTATTCCCTACTCTGCTTTCTAGCTGCAAATTAAGATAGACGTGGAGACGCAGGGTGATTTCATACGGTTCTTGATAAAAGAAGTGGAAAATGCAGCATTCTCCAACATCAAGGATGTCGTCTCCTTCGTCAAATGCTAGACGACGAACCCTCCTTCTTGGTACTTAAAACTTCTCAAAGCTTTTGTTAAAGTGGTTAAAAGTCACAAAAAATTGATGAGATTTTGGGGATTGGTGATATAGGTGGATGAGAGAGCAGTTTTGATGCACTTCGCTTGGTCGGAGGTGAAGTCAGATGTAATGCGGGTACTTCGATCTTCGGAAGCTAAAGGCAGTACCGTCGTCCTTCCACGACGATCCTAAGCAGCCCTGTTTGTCTGCCATTAAAAACATGCAGAGCCTATTGGAAAAGTACTTGAAAAGTTTCTTTTTTTTTCTTAGGTACTGTTTGGTATTGGATTGGATTTAATTTTAATGGGATTTAGTAAATGGTTAAATCCTGACAATTATTTGGCATTGAAAGTTCGATAGGGATATTAAGCCCTGATGAACTAGTCCCAAGGCTAACCAAGAGGGGGAGTGAATTGGTTATTTAAAAATTTGACAGCAACAATGAAAATCTTTTCTATGATTTGCAGCGGAAACAAATAAAACGATCAAACGAAAAGATAAACCACAATTTCACCCAAGAAGTTAATCACAGAAAAATAAAAGTGCAGAAAGTAATCAGAATGAACACACCGGATTTTATAGTTGTTCGGTCAACTTGACCTATGTCCACCCCCCGGAGCCTCCCCTCCGGGTATTGCACTAAACCAAAGTGTCTCTCCTTTTTCTCCCACAACAAGGTGAAGAAGCCTGTACAAAAATCTCCTCTCCACCGACACGGTGAGGCAGAGAAACTAACCTCCTTTTGCTTCCTCCTGAAGCAGGCAGAGAACCTCGGATCTTCTTGCCGATGATCCTCTCCCAAAGAACACCAACACGATGAAAGACGATGAGCGGAGAAGACGACTCTGATCCTTTCTTGGAGCAACCTTCGTGAACCCTCACGAACTCCCCCTCAGAAGATCCTCTCTGGAAAGGAAAGTGACAAAAGATTTTTCTTGTTAAAATAAAAAGATCTTTTATAGGAGGGCTTAAAATTTATCCTAAATCTCAACTGGTCGGCCAAGATCGTCCTGTACGATCAGTTCAAAATCAGCTGTTTTAGCCTGGACGATCTGGCTCTTCTGGACGATCAGTAGAAAAAGTTGTTCATATCGTCCCGTACGATTCTGCGATTATCTAGGACGATTAGCGTAAATCGAGGAATATCGTCCAGAAGACAGTGCGGGTCGTCCAGAGCAAATTGTGCTGGACGAACAAAAAATGACTTGATCGTCAGGACGATACGGTTATCGTGCTGTACGATTAGTTCAAAAAGTGCCCAAATCATCCTGAGCACAGTTCGGGTAGTACAGCTGAAATGACCTAGACGATCAATATCGTCCCGGATGATGTGATCGTATCAATTAATAATTGATTGCTTTCTTTAATTACCAGATTAATTTAGGCTTGATTGCACTGGATCGTCCAGGACGATACATGTATCGTCCGGGACGATCAGATCAAATATCTTAAAATAAAAACTTGCATAACTTGATCTAGCGGCTAAAAATTTCTGATTTGAGCATATCGTCCCGTACGATCCAATGATCGTCCAGGATGATCTGCTTAATCAGACACACTTAACTTGGTCGCCCTAATTAGGGTTTCTATTTTTACTGGATCATCCAAGATGATGTGCATATCGTCCAGGACGATCTGAACAAAAATTTGAATAGAAACTCTAATCCACTCAAGCTCTCCCCCTGAGTGTGTGTGTGCAAGGTTACTTAGCTAGGGGATCAGTTACATTACAATTGACTCAAGAAAAAGAAAATAGTACACTTAGACACACTTGGATGTGATCGTGAGTTGGCTTGAGTTGCTCGTGATCTTTTGTGCCTGAAACGGGTTAGCCAAGCAAAACACAATAGAAACATGTTTGTCATCATCAAAACCAGATTTGCAACAATCTCCCCCTTTCTTATGATGGCAAATATTTGTGCAGTAGTTTAAAAATTAAAATAACTAGGAGATCGAAAAATAAATTTTTTCACTTTTCATTTAACAACTAAAGCAATATAGGAAACACAACTACAAAAATATAACAAGTACATAAACTACTACAACTGACTCCCCCTTTTGACATCATAAAAAGGAGGAGAGTAAACAGAAATACTAAAACATCAGTACAAATAGTAAAATGAAAAAACAAAACCAAATGAAATAAAATGTGAACCGAAAATATGTTAAGAGTGTAAATAAGAATTATTTTTTTTTTGATCAAGCTGCTCCAATAAATCAGAATTTTTTCCTTAATTTTAGATCCAAAAACCAATAAGAAGATGATTGACAGCACTGAAATTCAGAAAAAGTTGGAAAATTTGACTTTCGTAACTCCCACCTCGGGCACCTTATCGATGCAAATCTCTTTCAAAACAAAAATTCAATTCAGAAGAAAAAAAATTAGATTCGAAAAGTGATCCTTTCAAGCCTCGTTCCAGAAAAATATCTGATACAATAGTGTTACAAAGTAAAAAATTTGAAATCAGGATTTTCAAACTCAAGCATTTGAAAATATTAAGTGGCGCACTGATTTTTTCTAAGATATTTAACGACCTGAAAGGGAAGAAAGCTTGGTTTGGGCTCATTTTATGCCTCTTTTTCAATTTATTTGGCGCTTTGCGCATCTTTTGATTTTTGATACACTTTGTGTATCTTTTAGTTTGGTGATATTTCGCATCTTTTCAACTTTGGGCTCATTTTGTGTCTCTTTTTTAATTTATTTCGCGCACTGCGCATCTTTTGTAAGCTTTCTCCCTCTCAAAATCATTTAAGGATCTCAGCTGTAAAATTACCTTCCAGACATAGGAGATGCTCTCCACAATAAGGAAGAGTAATTCACAAAATAAAAGCCAGACGTCATATGATAGGTGCAATCACTTGGTTTAGAAAATCAAAATAATGACTCAAGACTTTGAAAGCACTATTGATATGAGGTAAATTACTGTAGGAAGATAAAATAAATCTCTATTTCAAAAACTAATATTTTAACTTTGAAAAAGATTTTTATCCAAAAGAAACCATACACCAGTAAAGGAGTTAGAGGAAGAGAAACAATCATCAATATTTCTTCCCTTTAACAGATTCAGTGGAATCAATCACTGCTTACCAACTTCAAAATAAAAAAAAGGTAAAACTCTCAGTCAAAAATCCAGTTTATCAGAAGTAGCGAGCAGTGATCGAATTTTGAAAAGCATAAAACAGTAAATAAAGAGATGAACCAATAAATAAAATAGGTAAAAACTAAATCATATCAAAAAAAATACTCAAATCAAACTGACACTAAGGCTAAAACAGAAAGCAGAAGAATAAAATAATAGAAAGCAAGTGATCAACACAAAAGCTAACTAGCAAAAATAAAATAAAAATCAGAGAAGTCAGAAATCAGCAATCATCAGAATCAAGCATTTATATCAATCACTCCTAATCTGGTCCTCAAAATGCTGAATGAGTCAAAGGCCAGTGGTTTAGTGAATATGTCAGCCAGCTGATTTTCAGTTGCTACATGATGTAGCTCAATGTCCCCTTTCGTAACATGGTCCCTAATGAAGTGATGCCTTATATCAATGTGTTTGGTTCTAGAATGTTGGATTAGATTCTTAGAGATAAAGATGGCACTAGTATTATTACACAGAACAGAAATTGTGCCCACAGGTAATCCTAAATCTAAAACTTGTTGCTTCAACCAAAGAACTTGGGCCACACAACTCCCTAAGGTAATGTACTCAGCTTCAGCAGTGGAAAGTGCAACTGAGTTCTATTTTCTACTGGACCAGGAGACTAACGACTGTCCTATGAATTAACAAGTTCCAGAAGTGCTCTTTCTATCCACCCTACACCCTGCAAAGTCAGAATCAGAATATCCAATGATCTCAAAAGAGGTGTTGTGCCTAGGGTACCAGATTTCTAGGTTTAGGGTCCCTAAAAGATATCTAAGAATTCTCTTAACAGCAGTCAGGTGGGACTCTTTAGGATCAGCCTGAAATCTAGCACAAAGACAGACACTAAACATGATATCAAGTCGGCTAGCAGTCAGGTAAAGTAGTGATCCAATTATTCCTCTATACTTCTTCTGATCAACTGATTTTTCACTTGAATCCTTATCTAACTGAACAGAGGAGCTCATGGGAGTATTGATTGGCTTAACTTTGTCCATTTCATATTTCTTCAAAATGTCCTTAGTGTATTTAGATTGATTGAGAAAGGTTCCATCATCCATTTGTCTTATGCTAAACCCCAAAAAGTAGGACAATTCTCCCATCATACTCATCTCAAACTCCTTACTCATTATTTTAAAAAACTCATCATATAAATATTTATCAGAAGATCCAAAAATGATATCATCAACATAGATCTAGACAATGAGTAAGTCATCCCCTATTCTCCTCAGAAAAAGGGTGGTATATACGCTCCCCTTAACAAACTCTCTTTCTAACAAAAATGTGCTAAGCCTCTCATACCAAGCTCTAGGTGTCTGTTTCAATCCATATAATGCCTTTTTTAATTTGTAAACATGATTTAGATATTGGGAACTCTCAAAACCTAGGGGTTATTCGACAAAAACATCATCTTTTATTACCCCATTTAAAAAGACACTCTTGACATCAATTTGAAACAGCTTGAATCCCTTATAACATGCAAAGGCTAGTAGCACTCTAATGACTTCCAATCTAGCTACAGGGGCAAAGGTCTCCTCAAAATCAATCCCTTCGATCTGATTATACCCCTTAGCCACCAATCTTGTCTTATTCCTAACCACCACACCAGAATCATTCATCTTATTCTTAATGACCCACTTGGATCCTGTAATACTTTAATTTCTAGGTCTTTCTACTAACTCTCAAACATCATTCCTTACAAATTGATTCAATTCTTCCTACATATCTATGATCCAAAACTCATCCGAAAGGGCTTGATTGATGTTGGTGGGTTCAGTCATTGAGATAAAGGAAGAATGGTTTACTTCCTTCCTAAGTCCACGCCTAGTCCTAACACCTTCAGAAAGGCCTCCTAAGATCAGTTCTTTAGGATGACTAGGAGAATATCTCCAATCTCTAGGCAGTGTGGTTTGAGGTTCTACCCTTTCCTCCAGATTTGTATTTCTAACCCCTTGGGTAATCTCCTCTACCTCTTCTTCTTCCTCAATTCTAGTCACCTTAGGATCAGATTCATCAAACACCACATGAGTTGTCTCTTCCACCACCAAAGTCCATTTATTGAACACCCTAAAGAATTTCCCCACACTAGAATAGCCTAAGAACACTCCTTCATCAGATTTGGGATCAAATTTTCCTAAGGATGATTTCCCATTGTTCAAAATGAAAACCTTACAGCCAAAGACATGAAGGTGGGACAGGTTTGGAGTTCTACCCTTAATGATCTCATAAGGTGTCTTGTTCAATTTTGATCTCACATTCACCCTATTCAGCACTTAACAGGAAGTGTTTACCGCTTTAGCCCAAAAGTATTTTAGAAGTGAATACTCAGCAAGCATGGCTCTAGCGGCTTCCACTAAGGTCATGTTCTTCCTTTTAGCTACCCCGTTCTACTGATGGGTCCTAGGAGCTGAAAAATTATGACTAATCCCCTGCTCCTCATAAAAACTTCCAAACTTCATATTCTTAAACTCCCCACCATGATCACTATGAATAGTCAGGATCTCACAACCTAACTTCCTCTGAATCCAAGTGGAGAAGGACTTAAACTCGTCAAATGACTCAGATTTATGTGACAAGAATTTAATCCAAGTGAACCTCGAGTAGTCATCTACAATCACAAAACCATAGACTCTCCCCCCTAAGCTGGCAGTACTAATGGGTCCAAAGAGATCCATGTGAAGGACATCTAAAGGTCTAGAGGTGCTAATATCCTTAACAGAGTGAAAGGAGGACTGGACTTGCTTCTCTAACTGATAGGCATCACACAAGTGGTCCTTAGTGAACTTAAGCTTGGGCACACCTCTAACTAAGTCCTTTTGGGTGACTCTCCTAAGGGTTTTCATACTGGCATGACACAATCTCCTATGCCACAACCAAGACTCATCAGTAGCAGTTTTTAAGCAAATTGAATTTTCAGCTTTAATGCAACTTACATCCAGCTTGTAGACGTTGTTGATCCTTTATCCCTACAAAATAACTTTATCATTTAAGCTTAAAATACAGTAAGTGGGCTGGAATTTGATGTTGTATCCTTTGTTACAAAGTTAACTTATGCTCAGCAAGTTGTGTTTAAGTCCATCTACAAGCAAAACATTATCAATCATAAAATTCTTTGAATCACCAATTATACCTAAGCCTACCACCCTCCTGGTGGTGTTATCTCCAAGTGTAACCTTGCCTCCAGCCCTGGCCTCCAGCGAAATAAACTGATTTGCATCTCCAGTCATGTGTCTTAAACATCCACTGTCCATGTACCACATGCTCTCACGAGGTCTTGTGTGAGAGCACTCCTACAAAATCATCAAACATCAGTTTTAGGAACCCAAATAGGTTTGGGTTCCTTCTTATGAAAAGAAGAGTGCGATGCATGTGTGCTGTGTTGTGAAACAGATAGTTTGGGCCTCCATACCCAATGTGTACTATGGTGAACAGTGCAGGTGTGGGAGATGTGTCCTAACATGCCACATGAATAACATCTAACACCAGGAAAAGGATTAACTAAACATCGTGAGTGATAGTGCCCCTTCCTAGATGTGTATGAAACATGCTTTGATGAATTTGCAACAGATTTTTCAAAAGGTGACAGTGCATAAAACTCTTCAAAAGTAGGTGGTTTTTTATTCTTCTCAAAGGCAGTAATTTTCACTCTTAAAAATTTATTTTTCTTGTTAAGACTAGCAATTTCAAAAGTAATTGCACTTTCATTACTTTCTAGGTCACATGCCGTATCATTCAATTTCTTAAAAGTAGCTTCTAATTCAACATGCAATATTTTTAATGCATCATGCTCAACAATTAAATCAAAATACTTTTTATTCAGTTCATCAAATTCATCAAGTAAAGATATGTGATTGTTGTCAAGTGTGGAATGATCTTTAACTACAGAATCATGCTCTTTTTGCAAAGTCAAATAATCCAATTTCAAGCTAGCATGGGTTTTCTTAAGCTTCCTATACGATGCATGAATTTTTTCAGATACTTCAAGTAATTGATCGTAAGTAAGCTCACATACCTCTTCTTGGTCCGACTGACTAGGGTGATCATCAGCCATCAGACACAAATTGTTTCCTCCTCTTCAGCTTCAGTCTCAGAGGAGTCGGATGCAGAGTCTGCCTAGAACGCCTTCTGAATCCGCTTCTTATCCTTTCTAAACTTGTGTTTCTCCTCACCCTTCTCCTTGCTTGGAAGAGCTTTAAGTGTAGGACAATCAGCCTTAATGTGTCCAGGCTTCCTGCATTCAAAATAGATAGTATCAGATGAACCAAGTAATGAGTGATCCAAGTAAGCTATCAATAGAGTAAGTATTTAAATCTTTAGATTTAGTGGTTGCAGTTATCTTAGCATCATATGAAGAAGGCAAACATCTAAGTATTTTATTCACTCTTTTGTAGTTTGTAAGTTCTCTACCTAAGGCATGCAAAGAAGTGACGATTTGAGTGAATCTTGTATACATTTCAGAAATAGTTTCAGTAAGTTTCATGCGAAACAGTTCATAGTCATGCAGCAAAATATTTAATCTAGGCTGTTTGACTTCAGTTGTACCTTCATACATGATGCACAATCTATCCCAGATTTCCTTACCAGTTATACACGTAGATACACGCATATAATCCTCGGATTTTAAAGCACAGAAAAAATAGTTCAAGCATTTGGCATTCAATTGTGCTAAATCACGATCATCAAAAGTCCAATCAGCAAAGGATAGTTCAGTTTTCACATTGTTAACCAATCTAAACGGTGGTTCGTATCCATCCTTAACTAACATTCACATGTGATAATCAATTGATTGAAGAAAAGTGGACATGTGAGTTTTCCAAAAGTCAAAAGGAATATTATAAAACAATGGCGGTCGTGTAATTGAATGACCTTCAGTAGTATTATGATTACCAAAGTTAGCTATGGATCAAATTCAAAAGTTTTTAAACTTAAATTTTTTAATCCCGCTCTGATACCACTTGAAAGTTCGATAGGGATCTTAAGCCTTGATGAACTAGTCCCGAGGCTAACCAAGAGGGGGGGTGAATTGGTTATTTAAAAATTTGACAGCAACAATGAAAATCTTTTCTATGATTTGCAGCGGAAATAAATAAAACGATCAAACGAAAAGATCAACCACAATTTCACCCAAGCAGTTAATCACAAAAAATAAAAGTGCAAAAAGTAATCAGAATGAACACATCGGATTTTATAGTGGTTCGGTCAACTTGACCTACGTCCACTCCCCGGAGCCTCCCCTCCGGGTATTGCACTAAACCAAAGTGTCTCTCCTTTTGCTCCCACAGCAAGGCGGAGAAGCATGTACAAAAACTTGGACTAGAACTCAAACTCAAATGAACAAGACTTGGATTGAATTGAATTCATATTTAAAGTGAACAACAAAATAATTTGAAATGAACAATGAAATGGATTTAAATGGATTTGAACTCAAACAAGTGACAATGAACAACAATGAGCCAAACTTGAAAACTCTTGGACAGCAGGGGACTTAGACTTGCATTTGATTCGAATGTCAAATGAGATGAACAAGAGCTGAATTCAAGCTGAACTACGGGGAACAGGACCCTAGATATTAAAAAGCACAGTAATAATCAAAATACAAAAGACAAGTGATGAATTTGATTATTCAAACAAACATCAAAACAATAGCAGGGAACTCATGGTGGAGAACTTTCAGATGTTACTAACTTACAAGCGACGTTATCAAATTACAAAATGTATAAGTACTTCCTACATGTACTTGCAAAAGCAACAGTCCTCATGTGAATGGAAATAACGACGCTATCAATTGACAAAAAGACCTCGGTGCATACAAGCAATAGCTAATTGTCAATTCATAGCATTTGAACAGTCACAAGCAAACATCAATCATTGAAACCTGTGAATGGCGAAGGTGGACGTGATGTAAATGCAATAAATTCCTACAACAGTTCCCATACTTTTAAGTACACTGTACTTACAAGTAATAGCAGCCGACTGTAAAATGCATGGGCATCTCCTACTCGCATCAATGAAAGCTTTAATGCAAAATATAATCAACTTCCAAGTTGAAATGATGACTTTTACAAACGATAGTAGAAGACCCCTTAGGCGTATAATGACTCATATAAAGATAACGAGTACTGAATGTAGCGATGTCTTGTAGATGACATCAACAAGCTTATCGCAAAATGCACTAGATACAGTTATTAGGGATCTGTGAAATGATGATTGATATGTAAGCTGGTATCAGTCGTAAAGATAAACATATGCAAGCAACTGTAGAAAGTCCGCCAAGCTATAGTGGCCTATCCATGAACAACGAGCGACATGCAAAATGTTTTAGGTCACCTTTGCAATCAACAATAATAAGCAAGCGAATAAGTGCGTTGATCTCCCTACAATCAGTGATAAGTGATGCAATACTTGTGGATAACAACAGTGGATATATCGCAAGTATGGTGAATCCCCTGTGGACATAAGTATATACGACGCCTACAAGCAACTATGAGAGATATATTATGCACAATAGTTCATCCACGAATGATGACGAATAATGTGCAACGGATATTAAATCCTCCTTACAATCAACAATCATTCAACAATCAAGTGCATACGTTGATTCTTTGATAATCCAATATCACACACAAATGAACGTACCAGTTTGCCTGCTAACAATAAAGTCCCCCTACAAACATACAAATGCGACATACAGTAAATGCTAAGATGTTCATACAATGAGTATATTGATATCCTACAGGCAGCGTTAAAAGATCTGTAATACATACGGTCTCTCTACGAATATAGACATAGGTTCAATATGTTACCTATGGGTAGATACATAAAGAGTCCAGTAAATGCAGTATCCTATAGTCAACTCCAGTCTATGAATGAATACATCTACCTGCAGCAGTGGAGGGTGTATTCCGTGGGCCAATGACCACGAAAAAATGCATAAAGAATACAGTAAAAGGCGACGAATATTACGATGCCCTTATAGTCAACCATCACCTAACATCAAGCAAATATATCGAGCTTCTACAGATAGGAGCAGGTGATATTTGACAAAATACAAATTCCTACGGACAAAGGTAAATGTCTAAGGGCCATTGAAAGAGACCCATATGCATGATACATGTTACCTACAAGTAAACATCAGAGGATATGCAACAAGTGCAAGTGTCTACGATCCCTTGTAGAAAACCCTACATACACACTAAACATCATCCATAAGAAGAATGCAAGAAAATACAGCCTAAACAAACATCTACCAGTCAAAGCAGGAGATTCGTCAGTGCACTACAGTTCTCCTGCAGTAAATAACCAGTGCACGATAATCTACTTGTACAAAGCAACGGGCAACCCGTAGTAAAATGCCACCGGATTTGCGACCTTAGTACAAGCAGACAGAAGGCGTTCACAAGCTACAACGCCATGCCATCGGATCTGCAACATCTATGCAAGCAGACAGAAGGCGTATAAATCCCCAAATGAAACCCGTATGACGCTACGCCACCGGATCCGTAACTTTCATGCAAGTGGACAGAAAGCGTGTACAAATATTCCAAGAATACCCCTGCACGTGTGCACTTTAATTTGTATACACATAGGTACACTAAAAGGGGAAATATAATCTGAACCCGCATGGGCCCCGATGAGCGTGCTATTGGTACACACGTGATGTCTAGGGATGTTGCGCGGGTCAATAAATTTGAACCCGATCCTCCTATTCAAGCAGATAGGAGTCGACAAGGTTCATCAAATAACTATAAAATTCCTCCAAACACCCGTATGGGCCCCGACGAGCGTGTTATTGGTACACACGTGACGTCTAGGGATGCTGCGTGGGTCAATCAGTGAATTCTAGTTCGAGCCCGATCCTCCTATACGGGTGGATAGGAGTCGACACGGCTCGAACCATTAAGTAAATATGCGGTCGTGAGATCGACCGGGATATTTATTTTATAGTTCATATTAGGCCTTCAAGGTCTATAATTAAGAGAATTCACTAACAAAGGTCCAAAGCCTACGAAACCCGATCCTCTATCGACTAGTAGATAGAGTCAGCAGGGTTCAATCAATAAAATATAGATGAGCTCATGCACCCCGATGATGGCCGTGTTAAATGTATATCTCAACCGGAGGAGTTCACAAATACTTTCAAATGCTACCCGAATTCCCACAAAATCCAAATCTTTTAAAATCCAAAAATCATCAAAAATCCAAATCTCCAAAAACAATCCGAAAATTCCAAAAAAAATATATTTAAAATTGAAACTAACCCATCAAACGCTTAAAGTAAAACACATCCACCCTCCGCAACAGTTTGCCGAGGTGGACAAATCTGGAAATAACTGCAGCTCACAAATAGCTAATGCTTGGTCGAAAATATCACTAGGATCCATTTTCAAACAATCTCCTGCCAGCAAGGACGTGGTACGATTCCTCTAACCGACAGTTTCGCCGCCAAATGGCACTGCAGGATAAACGGTTATGACTCGGGGCCCTCTGAACCAGGTGGTCGCCGCCAAATGGCACCATTATATTATGGTTATGGCCAGAGCCCGTATGCTCCCCAATGGCATCAAATCCTTGAGATATGAATCAATAGGACATAATCGATAGGGCACAAAGCCCTCTGTTAGCTAAGGTGGATTCAAATTTGTCCCCTTAGATAAATACCCACCCCAGGTCTACAAGGTACCCTTGGACGAAGCAACCCATGGCTGCCGACAAGGATCCTTCTATCAGGTTGGGTCGACTACCTCCTCTGACTAAGTAGACCAGGGATCACGATTGCCCGGGACGACGGAACCATGGGATCTTGATTGGGTCCATTATCCATTCCCCCACCATCCGCTTTAAGTGCAAGATGGTTCAATTTTCAGTTCTAAATATTAAATCTTCCAACCTTTCAAATTCCCAAATTCTCCAAATTTCAACATCCCAAACCCTTGTTGTAACTATATGCCAGATAACGCGTATTTTCTACGTATCTGATCGACGACTAGCCTTAATCGAAAGTTCTCTCTCGTTACCCGGAGGGGTAATTAACTATAGGGGCTTGCGCCTATAGGAAACCAGAACTCAGATCATAAAGTCCTCGCAAAATGAGGGCGAAATCTCTAGGTAGTGTCTTATCTACAAACCCATCTGCATTCCAAAATTTACCCCGAAACTTAGTTCGTTAAAACTCCCCCCTCAGGAAACAAAAGTCGGGCGGAAGCCGGGGCCGAATTTTCAGAGCCCACAAGTTATTGAGCACAAAGTATTATTCTTGAATGAAAATAAATTAGCACATTATATTCAATATTTCTCACACCAACTCCAATTAGACTTAGTAGCAATTGCAAAAAAAAAACTAAAATTATCTTGTTATTTACTATAATTTTAAATGTGATGAATATCATTGGTGTTTCATGTAAACTTCGTGACCAGCTCATAGAAAAATAATGAGAGAAGATGTAATTGCACTACAAAAAGATGAACTAGTTCTATGGTAATGTTTAAATTAAGAAATATCTTTAAGGCGTGGTGAGACACAATGTGATTCACATTATGAATCACTAGTAAGATTGATGTGCTAGAAATTATTTTGAATGACAGCATAAGTTCTGAACAAAGAGGTAAAACATTCATATTATTATAATCATTGCAATCTTTTGAATTTTATATATTTGAAATCAGTATTGAGCTATCACAAGTTTTGTAGAGAAAATAACAATATATTGTGATTGCTATGTTTTTTATTTATATTTCTAAAATAAGACTATATGATATGAGAGAAAACAAGTGGGAAGACTTCATTAACAAAATAACTTCATTTTGTGATCAACAAAAAATAGTTATTCATAACATGGATGATAAATAGGTTGCTCATGGACGTCCTCGATGTAGAGTTTAAGTCATTTAAAATTTATATCTTTTTCAACTTGAGATATTTATACAATCATTGATATGCAATTTCAAAAGTTGAATAATCATTTTACAGAGGCAAATACTAAATTTCTTTTGTGTGTTGCTTGTTTGAATTCTTAAAATTCATTTTATGCATTCAATAAAAATAAGTTAAATAGATTGGCACATCTATATCCATATGACTTCACTCTTGTAGATTTGATGACTCATAATAATCAATTGAAAACTTATATTATAAAAAAGCGGTATGATTCACAAATTTGGTTCATGCTAGACTTCGCCAATGTCTATATGTGACCTTGAAATAAGACTTATTATTTGTACAGATGATAAATATTTCTTCATATAATATGTAAGCATGATTGATTTTTCTAATTATGTTGTTATAAGTATAAGTAATGCAATAATTCTAAACTCTCAATCTTTGTGTAAACGTAATTCAAATTTATAAGAACTTGCCCTCCATAAAACCCTTTTGATGTTGATTCTCCTATTTTTCATACATCCATTAACATTTTAATATAATAATAACATACTTTAACGATGTCATAATTTCTTAGGGTAGTGCAGAATTATTTTAAAAATTATATCTCCATTAGGTTGTTAAAAATCTTAACATATGATGGAAGAGGTTGAAAGAAATCTACGCAAAAGATTTTATCTACCTAAGATTATTTATTAGAGTGTTTTTTTTTTTTTTAATTTATTAGAGTGTTATCTATCTTCATTAGTCCTGAAAAATAATCGTAAACTATGATTTTGTTTGATTCAGTACAATTTTGATAAAAATGTTATTCTTATAGAATATTAGTTTTAAAATAATATTATGTATTTGATTGATATTGTTTTATTTAAAAACAAATTGTTATTATTTGAGCCATTTCAACGATTTAAAATTTTCTTTTTTTTATTAAAAATTAAATTTGAGCTAATTTAAATAACGTTTAATTTAGTTATTATTTATCCAAGATTGGTAATATTATTCTACATATATATAATGCATATCATACATAATATAATATAATATAAAAAATAAAATAAAATAATTAATAGATGAAATGCCTTCCTGTTTTACATCTCACGAGAATGGGCCATGGGAAAGTTTCAAGCAGTTTTCTAAATCCAGCTGGAATGAGTTATACATTTCCTTTAATTTAAGATTTCAAAGTTGAAATTTTCTGCTCATACGACAAATCAGGTTGATCATTTCGGGAACTCGGTTGGGTTGGTTTGTCCTCTTTCTACCTAACTTTTTTTTTTTTCAGTGAGCCTTTGAATCTAACTCACTAGAATTCTGAAATTTATTTTCAATCAGTGCGCTACGAATTCAAACACTAAAACGATTACCTGTCTATTTATCTGCTTTGTTTTGTGTTTTTTCTTTTGAGTTTTGATTAGTTTTTGGGAGGCTTCTCTGATCCACCAAAATCGTTTGGCCTCAACTTTTTTCCTTTTTTTTTTGTGACGGGTTGTTAGAAATAATTGTAATAGGTGCTCTAGTGACTATTAGATAGTTACTAAGTGTCTTATTGAGTCATAGAAATCTTTAGAATCTATAAATATTCCTCATCTGGAGTATTAGAGATGAGCAACTTCATTGCCCCTATTGAAGGAGATTTTTATGTGAAGTAATGAGATGGTAATATGAGTTTTGGCTAGGTGTGTCTGGGAACTATGTAAAAACCTACTGTGTCCTTATTTCTTCTAGAGTTAATTTTTTAGATGTGCTTGTATTGGCTAATGCTCTTGTGCTAGCATGATCATTTTATATATCATCATTACTTATACTTACTACTTGTGTTTGCCACTTTGGCTAGGTGAAATGATTTATTGATGTAGCCTGTGGTATTGCATAAATCTGTTTAGATTGAGCTTAAATGTTACACAATATATATCTATATATATAGGAGTTTTATGCATCTATATATATATATATATAGGAGTTTTACGCATCTTATAATACCTAAGCATTTTTTCCCCTCATTATCAAAAGTTTTAAACAAGCTACAATTTCTTACTTATCAATATATTTATAGTTCTTTTTGTTTTTCCTCAATATTTCTGATTTTGTGTTCATAACAATCCCAAAATTAGGGTTAGGCAAAATGAATGAAACTTGCATTAGTAGATGCTCCCATCCTCCCTCAATCTCTTACCAAATCGTTGAAATGCCTAAACTTAGCACTCAATTTTGACTATGAAAGTCTTTGTTATTATTCTCTCACTCAATCTAATTGTCTCATGCAAATTTTTAATACTACAACACAAATACTTCAGTAACTCATATGAGGGTGGAGTGTGTAGGCTACTTGATATATTCTAATCATATCCCACCATCTGTCTTCATTTGTTTTAACTTTTCTTTTTCCCTTTTTTTAAAGCTTCTGTGTTTATTGAAGTCTTTGGAGTAAATGTTTTAATTTTATGTTATTTGGGCGTTAATTTGTTGAATCTTTTTGGTTAATTAAACTCTCTTGTTCTCAATGTAATGATTTTGGCATTCATATAGGGGTTGATTTAGTGGGAGTGTTTTGAATGCATTTTGTTTTGGTATATAATAGTTTTGAATTTTTAGATATTTAATTTGAAGTAAAATAAATTCAAAGTATAGCTTTGAGGGAGTTTTATATTCACCAAATAACTTATTTTTGTTTCATTTTAAAATCTGGGTAGCTTCATAATATACTGCATGCTCTAAGAAATCCTACAATCACGACCTCCACCCACACACAATGTTGCTTCTTCTGCCCATGGTTTAAAATATCAAAATGAACCGACCGGTCGAATCGTGAACCAGACATATATGGCCGAATCAATCCATCTTAAGAATCGTCTCTGCAATGAACCAATATGAGCTTATGAGAACTATCTGTATGATCAGCGAATTGTTACCCCATTAAGCTCCAATGAGTTGAGCTACAAACTAACCAAATTAAGCCAAAATTGGACTCATTTGGTGATTAATGAGCTTCAAATAAGCTGCACGTTTAGTACAAAATATTTAATCTAAACAAATTAATTTAAGTTTTAACATGAATTAAATCCTTTTTAACAACAACAAAACAAACATCAAACCAATCTTTTTTCTGTGCCCCCACCGCCTCATGTGGGCTCCAAACATATGCATTGAAACTAAAAAATATTATATAAACAATTGTAAGATAAAATTTCCAAGTAATGGGATCAAATAATTAAGTTAAAATTTTCAATTTCATATCACATGAACTAAATATTTTTGAAGATATTTTTAATTATTTTTTTTATAATTGAATATTATTTATTTATAATTTTCATCTATTTAATTATACAATATATTAGATTGATTTCTAACAATTTATTACCTATTAATTTATTATAAATGATCTAAAGTGATTAATCTTGATATATCATCAAAAGATTATCTTGATTGGGCACGAATCTCAAGGCAAAATCAAGTTGAAAATTTCAAAAATTAAATCTGGGACCATCTGAACTCCGATTTCAGCAAACTTACAGCTGAATTGAACATCTTGAAAATATGAACCCAACGACACCAAATTCGACCTAATCTGAGCTCAAATAGGTCCAAATCAAAGATCCGAAGCACATTTGGAAGGTTCAAATCATAATTTGGATTATCAAACGGTTTCCAAATGTAACATGCTTATAGTCAAAACGAGCGGCTCGACGGGACGGATCCAACAAGCCCAAGATTGTCGAATTCTGATATCATTATGACATTCAAATGCCCAATAAACGGTCCACGATCAAGGGATTTAATATCGGCCGTCCATTCAAACCATTCCCAATTTACCCTTGATCTTCCTCCTATTTACTGGCCATGTCACTCTCAGAAAATTATAAATAGACTCTTCATTTCTCATGGAAAGGGACCCAAACAAGAAAGAGAAGGAAGAGAACTCTCTTACCACCAGACTCCTCCTCGACCACCGCAGGACTTCCGCCTGGCCACCGACTGTCGCTAGATCTTCGCCTGGTTGCCGACTGATGCCAGACTTCTACCCGACCACCAACTGACGCTAGATTTTTTGCCCGACCATCAATTGAAGCAGGATCTCCACCCGACCACCAAACGTCGTCGGATTTACGATCTCCGTTTGTAACTGGATTGCAACCCGATGATTGATTATTATAATCTGGTCATGTTCAATTTCAGGGACTAATCAATCACTTGTAATCCAATCAAATATTAGTGGAATCATTTCAATTGGGTGTGGCCCCGTGGTTTTTCCTTTTTCAGGGTTTTCCACGTAAAAATTATGGTGTTTCTTTTTTTTTCTATTTGTGTGTTGGATATCTGTATAACGCTGGGATAAAAATTTTAAACTCTATCGCCGCGTATATTCTAGCTTGCAACAGTTTGGTATCATCTATGAGAAATCCAATCCCACTATCCTAAGTATTGATTCAAAGGCTAACAGGCGTAGTAGTCACATCTTGGGAGCCTCCCGTTTCAACACCTATCAATCTAGGAATCAGTCTATCAATCATAGACGTCAAGTATCTACCTCTTTTTATCCTGGGAGCAAAACACTGCTGGAGAAGGAACTTCAGGACCTTCCCTAGAAGAACGTATCCAAAAGATGGAAGAATCTCAAAATAAGATCCTTCAAATTTTGCGAGAGACTCGGCAACCGGAGCTAGCACAACAAAAAGAGTTTCTTCTCCCTCGAGATCCACCACTGGTCGAAGGTGTTCAACTCGAACATCTTCACGTAGAGATTCCTCTTCCTCTGCCAAGGAGGCATCCACAATCCCATCAAAACAATAAACTTGCCGACACAATTAGTTCTACCCATCCTTTACACACAGGTTGGCAACCTCGCATTCCTCCGGACATCCTTGAAGACTTAGACCGACCACACATGGCTGAGCTCCCTTGCAACGCCCTACATCATAAACTGCAACGATTGGTCTGAGAAGAGTTCCCCATAGGAGGTGTAAGATAATATCTTCGTTAGTGAGATTTTCATGAGTTATCATCCCTGACTGAAGCCATTCTTCAACACCCATTCTGGAAGGATTCAAACTATCGAGCATTGATTCCTATGACGGGACATCCAAGCATATCGATCACCATAGAACCATCATGCATATCCAACGAGCCTTAGACGCGCTCCTCTGTCAAGTTTTTCTTGCTACCCTCAAAGGACAAGCTTGAATGTGGTTCTATTCACTTCCAGCCAGAATGATCTCTACTTTCGTTAAATTGGCCAAAGTATTCATCGAACAATTCGTCGTCAATCAAAGAATCGCTAAGGATTTTTTTCTCACCTGTTTGGGATCCACCAAAATGAAGGAGAATATGAAGTGGTCAAATCCTTTGAAGTCGAATACAAAAAATTAGGATCAATACTATCATTTCTATCGTAGTCATGTGCACACCACTGAAGCCTGTAAGCAGCTTAAAGATAAAATTGAGAGGCTTATCCACCAAGGTTACCTTCGACGATTTATTCGAGATCCACCTGGTTGAGAGGAAGCTCATCCCGCTATAGGGTAAAATCAACAATAGCAAAGATAACCGTTGAACAGTCGTCAAACAGTTTGTGAGATTGAGACCATAGTAGGAGGCCCCTTATTACCCAATCAAGTCTTACTGGCTGTAGATGAAAGCCGACACCAAAGAAGTCTCGTATCGATCATTATATTACTTTTGAAGATTCTCATTTGGAGGAGATAAAAACCCCGTATTAAGATCCACTTGTAATTGATGCGGGGATAGGTGACCTGTGTTACATTGTAAAAAGGATTTCGGTGGATAATGGGAGTTTCGTGGATATCTTATTCTATTCTATTTTTCTCAATATGGGACTCACTAGAGAAAAGTTTCAACTTGCTTCAAGTCTATTATATGGGTTTGATAATCGACCTGTATGAGTGGAAGGGATAATTAGTCTCTTGTACTTGGAGAATTTTCCAGATAGACTACACACTCCATCCAGTTCATTATAGTAAAGTCAAAATCGGCTTACAATGCTATCTTTTGAAGGCTACTCTAGTCGATCTTTAGGATTATCACCTCCATCCCTCACCTTAAAATGAAGTTTCTTATCACAGCAGGAGTCAGTGTTATATATGGAGATCAATAAGTAGCACAGTCCTGCTATCTTAGGCAGGCTCAACCATGTCTATCAGTTACCTTGAGCATTGAGGATTTTGATCTTTGGAATAAGGATATCCCTCAGAGGGCTTCTCCTGTAGAAGACCTCACTACTGTATCTATATCAGAAGAACAACCTTCAAGGACTATGCAGATTGGGTCTCTTCTCTCGAATAAAGAGAAGAAAGAATACATAGATTTTCTATGTAAAAGCCAAGATATTTTTGCATGGAGCCCAGTCGATACGCCCGGAATCGACCGTGAAGTTATCATGCACTCCCTTAAAGTCAACCTGATGTGTAAGCCAGTAATTTAGAAGAAACAGAATTTTGCACCAGATCGCCAGCAAGCAATCAAGCAAGAAGTTGATAAGCTTTTAGAAGCTTGATTTATACTGGAAGTTCACTATCCCACCTGGCTGACGAATGTTTTTATGGTACGAAAAGTTACTGGAGGGTGGAGAATGTGTGTGGACTATACAGATCTCAATAAATCTTATCCCAAGGATAATTTTTTGCTTTCTTGTATTAACTAGTTGGTCGATACCACCTTCGGACATCAAATGCAGAGCTTTATATATGCCTACTATGTCTATAATCAAATAAAGATGGATCATACAGATGAGGAGGCAACGACTTTTTCGGACAGATAAGGGGTTATATTGTTATCTGGTCATGCCATTTAGGCTTTAAAATGCTAGAGCAACATATCAGCTCCTTATGAATAAGGTTTTCAAAAACCTTATTGGGCGTACTATGGAAGTATGTGTCGATGACATATCAATAAAAAGCCTTAAAAAATCACAACGTATATCATACTTGGAATAGTGCTTCCACCTGCTATGATATTATAACATGCAATTCAACCCCGTCAAGTATGCTTTTGGATTCTTCCGAAAAATTCGAAGGGTTCATGGTAACCCACCGAGCGATTGAGGCCAATCCTGAGAAACTAAAGGCTCTAAGGGATATGGTGCCCCCGTGAAATATCAAGGAAATCCAAAGACTAAATAAAAAGATTGCAGCGCTGTCTCGTTTCCTGGCTTGCTTAGGAGATAAATATCTACCCTTCTTCAAGATACTTAGAGGTGCTCGTAGCTCAAGATTTCAATGGACTGATGAATGTTAAGAAGCCTTCGAATAGCTACAAAAATATTTGGCATCTTTGTTGCTACTTTCTAAATTAATACCTAGAAAAAAGTTGTATTTATACTTGGTTATTTTTGCCCAAGCTATCAATTCGATCATGGTCTAAAAAGAGAATGATGTACAGTGTCAAATATATTATGCTAGTAAAGTCTTATCTGAAATAGTGGGATATTATCCACTAGCAGATAAAATAGCTCTAGCGTTAGTTTATTCCACCATGAAATTACGCCCTTACTTTCAACCCTATACAATTAGAGTCTACACAAATATGTCGTTGAGATGTATCCTATAAGCACCAAAAGCATTTGACATTAGGGTGTCAAAAGTTGATGCGACCTGAAACCTGACCCAAAAAAATTCAGGTTCGGGTCAACCCATTTGTAAAATTGGTCAGTCCAAGTTTAGATTTTTGACCCATATGAAAAAATGTGCCGGGTTCGGGTTGACCCAAAAACCCGCGGTTCGACCTGGCTAACTCGGCTAACTCGCATCGTGACCCTTGTGTCCACCTAGCCCAATCATGACTCGCCATAGATCACATGTCCGCACCTGCGGTCGCTCAATACACTTGTGTTTGCCCAGCCCACGTGAGTGCGACTGCGCCCCAGCCTCCTACGGTAGGGCCCGCCTCTGCTAATCGACCCACCAGGCCCAGGTACCAAGCCACCTCACTCTGTTAGTCCGATACTCCAATGCCATTCAGGCCCTACACGCTTAGCCCAATCGCCATTTGCATTCGCCCACGATGCATCGATGGCTAACTACCTAAGCCCTAAATGATACGACACAGCAACTACGCCTGTAGGTTTGCAAGGTCGGGTCAGGCCAACCCAACAACCCTTGCGGGTCAGGTCTAGGATAGAAATCCTGACCCATTTAGCTAAATGGGTTGGGTTCGGGTCAACCTGTTTATGCCAAGGTCAAGTTATGTTCAACCCTACCCAACCCGTTGACCCGAATTGACACCCCTAATCTGGTATACTAATCAAGTGGTCTGTGGAACTGGGACAGTTTAACATCTACTACTTGCCTAGATCCAATATCAAATCTCAAGCACTTATAAATTTTGTAGTTGAATGCACCATCCCCGCATCTAACGAGCTACTGAGTGCTTCACCTTCTCCCCTGTGCTAGACATTATATGTTGATGGAGCTTCTAGAAGTTCTGGCACCGGGGCAGGAATTCTATTAATCTCCTGACAACGAGTTACAACCCTTGAGTATGAGCTCTGACTTATGTTCCATGTAATGAACAACGTAGTAGAATATGAGGCCCTCATTGTCGGATTAAGGCTGGTAATTAACTATGAAGTGCAGAACTTGGTGGTCCACACTGATTCACAATTGGTTGCCTCTCAGGTGGAGGGAGAGTTTTATATCCACAAGCTGCAATTGGCCCAGTACTGCAACATTATAAAGTTGCTCTTGGCCCGTATAAAAGAGCATTAGATCTTCTATATTCTTCGAGAGAAAAATGTATGAGTAGATTCTCTTTCTAAACTTGCTACATTAATGACTGGAGATGCTCTTTCTAAACTTACTACATCAACGATTGGAGATGTCTACAAGAGAAAGTGTATTGAGGAGATCCACTTTCTGAGTATCTAAGATATATGGGTCATACAATCAATTAATAAAATAAGATAGGCTTCTTGGATTTATCCCATCTTATCCTTTTTACAAGATGGAGTGCTTCCTTAAAACCCCATAGCTTCAACACGACTTCGAAGACAAGCAACAAATTTTACTATTATTAGTGGCGAGTTGTATAAACGAGCCATCATCGAACCTTACCTCAAATATCTCTCACCTTCATAAGCTGATTACAGACTTCAAGAAGTTCATTCAAGAGTATGTGAAAAACATTTGGGAGGAAAAATATTAGCCTAGAAGATCATGAGATAGAGATTCTATTAGCCTACAATAAAATAGAATACATTTGAGTTCACTCAAAAGCATGAAAACAGCCAATTATATTCCAATCTTACCCATATACCTGCTCTAGAGCTTGCATCACTTCATAACCTTTGGCCTTTCACCCAATGGAGGATTGATATAATGGGACCCTTCTCTTTAGCCACTAGATAGCAAAAATTCATCATCTTGGCTGTAGATTACTTCACCAAATGAGTGGAGGCCGAATCTCTGACAAAGATTACTGAAGCCAATGCCAAATAATTTCTGTGAAAGAATATAATCTGTTATTTTAGCATTCCTAGAAGGGTCATCACCGACAACGAGACTCAATTTATTAGAAAAATCTTTACTTCTTTCTATAGGAATTTTCATATTCAGTTAGTTCATATAACTGTCCATCCCTAAGCAAATGGGCAAATGGATGTTACGAATCGGACAATTCTAAAAGGGCTGAAGGCATGCCTAAGGAAGGCTGGGGGACAATGGGCTTAAGAACATCCAAATGTCCTCTAGGCTTATCGAATAATCGTTAGAACTCCTATAGGAGAAATCCCATATAATATATGATTTGGTACGAAAGCAGTCATACCGGTTGATATTGGAGTCCCAAGCCATAGAATTTAGACTTTTGATTTCAATAACAACGAGGAGAAGCTTATAAACAACTTGGATCTCCTCCTAAAAGTAAGAGATATAACCTCACTTCGAGTTGCTACATATCACCAAAGAGTTGCCCGTCACTACAACCGGAGGGTTAAACATCGATGGACCTCAATCGGAGATCTAGTTCTACGCAGCATCGATGCAGCTAGAAAGGGCCCTCAGCGTAATAAACTCTCTCCTCTCTGGGAGGGTCCTTACAGCTGTAGTCAAGCCTGACATCTTTAAACTAAAGGATGCTAATGGCAAGATGCTCCCTCAAACTTGGAATGTCAGAAACCTTCGCAAGTGTTATCAGTAGGTGTTGATAGTACTATTTGTTTTGTGTTATGTATTTTCTCCTAAGTTGTGATATAGCCCCCATATGTCTCTCTTTTATGATTGAGTATGGTGTAACTCTTACAACTCTTTAAATCCTTAAGATATGCTAGGGAACTATTGTATTATTATACATAGTACACCGTTCTGATATTTTCTCCTCCTATAAAAGGATAAAAAATGATAATAAAAAATTAATAGAGAATCTAGCATCTTTATCCGTGATTTGAGAAATACCTAATTTACATTATATCTCAATCACTGGATGATCAATTCCTGGGAGATTTGATCTGACTATTACAAATCTGGATTTAAGAATTATAATTTTGATGATAACAAACATTCATGTTTCTCTACTATTGTTACTATTGCACATCTATTTTATTGTCATGCTTACTAACTTTTTAGGTCCATAAGATTAATTGCAATTCAAGCCAGCTCAAGATTGAGTAAATTAAGACTGAGTCAGTCTGTAATTTTAATTCCAATGGTTTTTATCTTTTCTTGAGTCAAATGTAATAAGGTGGATCCTGATGCTAAGTAATCTTACACACACACTTAGGGGGAGAAATTTGGTAAGTCAGAGAGTTTTCTATTTTTTTGATCATATCATACAGGCTGATCCAAAATTATCCTGGACGATCAGTTAAAATAAAAATCCTAATTAGGGCATTTAGATCAAGTAAACCTGATTGAGCAAATCATCCTAGGTGATCCTCCCATCATCTTGGACGATATGCTTAAATAAAAAATACTCAGCTACCAAACTCATTTAGGTAAGATTTTATAACTTAAAAATTGCACTAATCATACAAGACGATCCTGATCATCATGGACAATTCATTACAATCATACCTAAAATGATCCCTTGATTAGGAGACTAATTATGGTTAAATTTATCAATCACATCATATAAGACGATCTTTTTGATCATCCTAGAAGATCCTTCATATTTTTTGAGAAGATCTCCAATCGTCTAAGATGAAAATTATGATTTTCTTCTAATCATCCAGGGTATCGTCCTAGACGTCCCAAGATATTTGTAGGATGATTTGTCGATTGCCACTCAAATTAAATTGATATTCCCTGACGATTGTGTAATCGTCCTGGATGATATGTAAAAATTATTTCTTCTAATCATCCAGAATAATGGCAATCATCCAAGTTTAAAGGCTATTTTTGTACTGATCACACAGGATGATCTGTCGATCGTCCTTGATGATCTTTAACGGCAAGTTAAAATTTAGGGCACTTGAGGCCTCCTATTTAAGCTCTTCTATAGTTGATGATCAAAAGATGTTTTGCTATTTTCTAAACCAAGAGAGCTTAGAGGAAAGGGAGAGTTTGGGAGAGAGAGAGAGGATCTTATGAGGGGGAGTTTGTGAAGGGATTCAAAAAGGTTGCTCCAAGCAAGAATTCGATTATCTTCTTCCATCTTTGTCCTTAGTTCCTTGGTGGCTTTGGGGAGATGACCATTAGTATTAAATCTGGGTTCTCTGTCTACCCCAGGAAGGAGTAAAAGGATTGTCAGGTTCTTTGCCTACTCTAGGAGGGAGTAAAAGGATTATAGATTCTCTAACTTCATCAGGAGGGTAAAAAAAGATTCAAGATTCTCTGCCTCATCGGATCGGTGGAAATATTTTGTAAGGGCTTCTCCACCTTACCATTGGGGTAAAAGGAGAGATACTAACTGATTAGTGTAATACCTGGAACAGGAGATTCTGGGGAGTGAACGTAGGTCAAATTTGACCGAACCATTATAAATCTATTGTATTCTTTCTACTTTTCTTTTCGTATTTATTTTCACTTATTTCTGTGATCTAATTTGTATTGAAATCTTTATGTTTGATTATGTACTTCCGCTTAAATTATTTGTGTTTAAAATATTCAAAAAAATTTTAAAAATATTTTTTTTCTACTTAATGAATTTTTAAAATAGTAATTCACCCCCCCCCCCCCCCCCCCCTTCTTGGTTAGCCTCGGGTTAGTTCTATAGGGTTTAACTACCCTCACAAACTTTCAAGTGGTATCAGAGTGTTATTTATAAAATCAATTCTTAGAAAACTTTTGAATTTTGATCTATGGCTAACTTTGAAAATTGTAATACTGTGAAAGGCTATTATATTACTCGACCTCCTCTATTTGATAATATATATTTTGATTTTTAAAAAACTTGTATGTCCACCTTCTTACAATCTATTGATTATTACATGTGGATGCTTGTCAAAAAAGAATATTATGCACCTAACAGATTAGTCAATGGTGTTAAAACTGAAATCTCTTTTATTGGATGGACAACTGATGATAGAGATCTTGCATAACTGAATGCTAAATATTTAAAATATTTTTTCTGTGCCTTAAAATTTGAAGATTATATGCGTGTCTCCACCTGTTCAACTGGTAATGAAATTTGGAACAAATTATGCATAACTTATAAAGGTACAAATAAAGTGAATCAATCTATGTTAAACATTCTTTTGCTTGATTATGAACTTTTTCGTATGAAACCTAGCGAATCAATTTCTGAAATATATACTAAATTTATACAGATTGTTACATCCTTGCATGCCTTAGGAAGAGAGCTTACGAATTATGAAAAAGTAAATAAGATTTTGCGATATTTTCCTTTTTGCTTTGATGCAAAAATTACTGTCATTACTGAATCTAAGGATCTGAATACTTATTCAATTGATAACTTGCTTAGTTTACTAATTGCTTACAAGCAAGGGGTGAACTAAAGGCAGCTTGATGCAGGTGAAAAGAAGAAAGAAAAAATTGTAGTCTTGAAGGCTAATGATTCTGACACTAATGGTTATATTTCTGATGATGAGGATAAAGCTTTAATAACGAGGCAATTTAAGAGCTTCTTACGGAAAAAACAAAAGCATCATCAAAAGTGGAATAAATGTAAGAATAATAAGCATTCTAAAGTTTCATCTGATGTTATTTATTTTGAATGCAGGAAGTAAGGGCATCTGAAATCTGATTGACCAACTCTAAAGGCTCACCCAAGCATGGAGAAGGGTGAGAAAAAAGCTAAGTTTAAGATGGACAAAAAAAAAGATCCAAAAGACGTTCTAGGTAGACTCTGCATTAGTCTCCTCTAAAACTGAAGCAGAAGATGAGGTAACAAACCTGTGTTTAATGGCTGATGATCATCTTAATAATATTGATCAAGAAGAGATATGTGAGCTTACATATGATTAATTATTTAAAATTTTTAAAAGAATTCATTCTTCATATAGGAAGCTCAAGAAAGTACATGCAAGCCTAAAAATTAGATTTTTAAATCTGCAGAAAGAGCATGAAATTCTAATGAAAGATCATTCAACTCTGGATAGCAATCACATTGTTTTACTAGATGAATTTGATTCTTTAAACAAAAATCATCCTTGAAAACATTGCATGTTGATTTAGAAAAGGCTTTTAAAGAATTAGACACTATTACATACGATTTAGATAGAAGTGAGCATGCATTGAAACAGTAAGTGGCAAGCTATGAAAAGGCAAATGAATTTTTAAGAGAAAAGATCATTGTATTAGAGCAAAATGAAACACCACCTTCACTTGTAGGGTTTATAAAATATCAACAAAGCATGCATCATTCAAACCTAGGAAGAGGCACTATAACCCATATAGATTAGTAAACCATTTTCCTCGTGTTAGATATTTTTTTTGTGGCATGCTAGGATACATCTTCCACACTTGCACCATTCACCATAAAATATATTTATAAAATTCACAGCATAGCACGCATGCATCTCATTCTTCTTTCCTTCACAAGGGACTCAAATCTGTTTGGGTTCCCAAATCTGACATATGATAATTTTGTAGGAGTGCTCTCACAAAAGATCTTGTGAGAGCATGTGATACCTAGAAAATGGATGTTTAAGGCATATGACTGGAGATGTAAATCAATTCATTTCATTGGAGGCTAGGGCAGGAGGCAAGATAACACTTGGAGACAACACCACCAGGAGAGTGGTGGGATCAGGTATAATTAGTGATTCAAAAAATTTTATCATTGACAATATTTTACTTATAGATGGACTAAAATACAATCTGCTTAGTATCATCCACCTCTGTGATAAAGGCTTCAACATAAATTTTTTGCCAATTTGCTGTATTATAAACTTAAATAATAAAATTATATTGCAGGAAAAAAAGATCAACAATATCTACATGCTGGATCTAAATTATTTTAAAGCTTATATTGCTATTTGCTTAAAATCAATTGCTGATGAATCATGGATGTGACATAAAAAAATTGTGTCATACAAGCATGAAAAGCCTTAGGAAGATCACCCAAAAAGACTTAGTGAGAGGTGTCCCCAAACTGGAGTTCACTAAGGACTACCTGTGTGATGCCTGTTAGTTAGGGAAGTAAGTCAAATTCTCCTTCCACTCATTCAAAAATATTAACACTATCAAACTCTTAAAAGTTCTTCATACGGATCTCTTTGGATCTGTCAGCACTTCAAGCTTAGGAGAGAAAGTCTTTGGGTATGTGAATGTTGATGATTATTCAAGATTCACCTAGGTTAGATTTCTATCTCATAAAAGTGAATCATTCGAGGAATTTAGATCTTTCTCCACTTAGATTTAGAGGAAATTATGTTTTGAAATTCTGACTATTTATAGTGATTATGGTGGAGAGCTTGAAAATAAAAAAATTGAAACCTACTATAAGGAGCAATGGATAGATCATAATTTTTCAGCTCCTAGGACCTCTCAGCAGAACGGGATAGCTGAAAGGAAGAACGGGACCCTGGTAGAAGCCGCTAGAGCCATATTAGCTGAATACTCACTTTATAAATACTTCTGGGCAGAAGCGATGAATACATCATGTTATGTTCTGAATAGGGTAAATCTTAGATCTAAGCTGAACAAAACATCCTATAAAATTCATAAGGGTAGGATACTCGACTTCTCTCACATTCGTGTCTTTGGATGTAAAGTGTTCATTCTAAATAATGGGAAGTCTCAACTATGAAAGTTTGACCCAAAATCTGATGAAGGAGTGTTCCTAGGTTACTCAAGTGTTGAAAAATCTTATAGAGTTTTCAATAAAAGAACCCTGATTGTTGAGGAGATCACTCATATTATGTTTGGTAAATTTGATAATTCTGGAGGGTCTAGGGTAGAAGAAGAGGAGGTTATAGAAGTCACCCAAGGAGTAGAATCTGCTAATCTGGAGGAAATGGTAGAACCTGAAGCTGAATTGCCTAAAAAGTGGAGATATTCTTCAAGTCATCCTAAAGAACTGATCTTAGGAGATCCATCTGAAGGTGTTTGAACTAGGTATAGACTTAGAAAAGAAGTAAATCACTCTGCCTTCATTTTAATGATTGAACCTACCAACATCAATCAAGCCCTTTCTGATAAATTTTGGATCCTAGCCATACACGAGAAACTAAACCAATTTATTAAGAATAATGTTTAGGAGCTAGTAGAAAAACCTAAGGACCAGAGTATAGTTGGAACCAAATGGGTCTTTAAGAATAAAATGAATGATTTGGTGTGGTGGTTAGGAATAAGGCAAGATTAGTGGCTAAGGGGTATAACTAAATATAAGTGATTGATTTTGAGGAAACTTTTTACCCCTGTATCCCGATTAGAAGCTATTAGAGTGCTACTAGCTTTTGCTTGTTATAAGGGATTTAAGCTTTTCCAAATGGATATTAAGTGTGCCTTTTTAAATGGGGTAATAAAAGATGTGTTTATAGAGTAACCCCCAGGGCTTTGAGAATTTCTAATTTTTAATTCATATTTTTAAATTAAAAAAACTTTGTATGGATTAAAATAGACACCTAGGGCATGGTATGAGAGGCTAGCACATTCCTACTGAAAAGAGAGTTTATTAAGGGGAGCGTAAACACTACTCTTTTTCTGAAGAAAGTAGGAGATGAATTACTCATTGTCCAAATCTATATTGATGATTTACTTTTTGGATCTTCTAATAAAAATTTATGTAATGATTTTTTTAAAATAATGAGTAAGAAATTTGAGATGAGTATGATGGGAGAACTGACTTATTTTTTGGGATTTTGCATAAAGCAAATGGATGATAAAACTTTTCTGAATCAATCAAAATATATTAAGGACATCCTTAAAAAGTATGAAATGAATAAAGTCAAGCCAATCAACACGCCCATGAGTTCTAGTGTCCAGTTAGATAAAGATTCAAATGGAATAATTAGATCACTTCTTTACCTGACTATTAGTAGACCTGATATTATATTTAGTATTTGTCTATGTGCTAGATTTTAGGTTAATCCAAAGGAGTCCCATCTGAGTGCTATTAAGAGAATTCTTAGATATCTTTTAGGGACTCAAAACTTAAGAATCTGGTATCCTAGGCATAACACCTCCTTTAAAATCATAGGATATTCTGATTATGATTTTACAGGATATCGAGTTGATAGAAAGAGTACCTTTGGGACATACTAATTCATAGGACAATCCCTAGTCTCCTGGTCTAGTACAAAATAGAACTCAGTTGCCCTATCCATTACTGAAGTTGAATGCATTGCCTTAAGAAGTTGTATGGCCCAGGTCCTTTGGCTGAAGTAACAAATTCTAATTTAGGACTCCCTGTAGGCATAATTCCAGTTCTATGTGATAACACTAGTGCCATCTGCATTTCAAAGAATCTAATTCAACACTCAAGGATAAAACATATTGATATAAGACACCACTTCATTGGGGACCATATTACCAAATGAGATATAGAGCTATACCATGTAGCCATTGAAAACTAACTGGCTGATATCTTTATAAAATCGTTGTCCTTTGAAACCTTTAGCACCTTAAGAACCAGACTGGATGTGATAGATTTTCATGCTTGAAAATGATGCTTTCTATTTACGGTTTTCATTATCTAAGTTTTATTTGATTTATTTGTTTATTTCTTGTTACATGTTTTTGCTTTTATGTCTTTTTGATTTCCTGTTATTTTTTTGTTTCGTTTGATTTGTTTGATTATTTCCCCTTTACATGTTTTTATCTTTATGGTTTTGCTTTCATGTTGCTTTTCTTCAATATTTTAAGAATCAATTCATTGCTCACTACTACTGATGAACTTATTTTTAAATGAGATTTTTTGCCCTGTTTTTGTTTAAAAGCTTGTTAGCAGTAATTGACTTCTCTAAAATAGTTAAAGGAAAAAATATTGATGATTGTTTTTTCTTCCTCTAACTCCTTTAATGATATGTTATTTCTCTTTGAATCAAAATCTATTTCAAAATTAAAAAATTAGACTTTAAAATAGAGATCTATTTTATCTTCCTATAGGAATCTATCTCAAATAAATAGTGTTTCAAATCATTGAATCACATTCATGTTTTCTTTATCATATGAGTATGATTTTGTTTTGAGATTTAATCTTTCTTATACTAGAAAGTGAGTTTCTTCCTCTCTTATATATGTAGGATAATCTCATAACTAAGAGTATTTAGAGGTGGTGAAAGGAAGTAAGCTTGTAAAAGAAATAAAAAAGGCATAATATGAGCCCAACACTGAAAAGATGTGTATTGTTTGCCAATAAATTACAAAGATACACAAAGTGTATCAAAAATTAAAAGATACGTAAAGTGTGCCAAATAACTGCAAAAGAGGTATAAAATGAGCCCATAAAAAGGTAGAGATTATTGTAAATCTGGATTTAAGCATTATAATTTTGATTATAACAAGCATTCTTGTTTCTCTACTACTGTTACTACTGCACATCTATTTTAGTTATCATGCCTACTAACTTTTCATATCCATAAGATTAATTATAATTTAAGCCAGCTCAAAATTGGGTAGATTAGGACTGAGTCAGTATGTAATTTTAATTCCAATGATTTTTATCATTTCTTGAGTTAAATATAATAAGGTGGATCCTGATGTTAAGTAACCTTACAAACACTCAGGGGGAGAAATTTGGTAAGTCAGAGAGTTTTTTATTTTTTTGGTCATATCGTACAGGACGATCCAAAATCGTCCTAAACGATCAGTTAAAAATAGAAATCCTAATTAGGGCATTTGGTTCAAGTAAACCTGATTGAGCAAATCGTCCAGGATGATCCTCCCATCGTCCTGGATGATATGCTTAAATCAAAAATACTCAGCCGCCAAACTCATTTAGGCAAGATTTTATAACTAAAAAATTATACTAATCGTACAGGATGATCCTGATCGTCCAGGATGATTCATTACAATCATGTCTAAAATGATTCCTTGATTAGGAGACTAATTATGGCTAAATTGATCAATCACATCATACAGGATATCTTCCTGGACAATCCTTTATATTTTGTGGGACGATCTCCAATCATCCAAGATAAAAACCATGATTTTCTTTTGATTGTCCTAGATGTCCCGAGATGTTTACGAGATAATTTGTCGATTGCCACTTAAATTGAACTGATCGTCCAAGACGATCATGTAATTTTCCTGGAAGATATGTAGAAATTATTTCTTCTAATCATCCAGAATAATGGCTATCGTCCTAGCTTAGAGGCTATTTTTATACTGATCATGTAGGACGATCGACAGGTTGTCCTAGACGATCTTTGACGATAAGTTGAAATTTAGGACACTTTTTGAGACCTCCTATTTAAGCTCTTCTATAGTTGATGATCAAAAGATCTTTTATTATTTTCTAAACCAAGAGAGCTTAGAGGAGAGGGAGAGTTTGGGAGAGAGAGAGAGGATCTTATGAGGGGGTGTTTGTGAGGGGATTCACAAAGGTTGCTCCAAGCAAGGATTCGATCGTCTTCTTCCTTTTTCATCCTTGGTTCCTTGGTGGCTCTGGGGAGATGATCATCAGCATCAGATCTAGGTTCTCTGCCTACTCTAGGAGAGGGTAAAAGGATTGTCAGGTTCTCTGCCTACCCTAGGAGGGAGTAAAAGAATTTTGAATTCTCTGCCTTCACCAGAAGGGTGAAAAAGGATTCAAGGTTCTCTGCCTCACTGGGTCAGTGGAAGGATTTTATAAAGGCTTCTCTGCCTTGCTATGGGGGCAAAAAGAGAGACACTAACTGGTTAGTGTAATATCTAGAATTGGAGATTCTAGGGAGTGAACGTAGGTCAAATTTAACCGAATTATTATAAATCTACTATGTTCTTTCTAGTTTTCTTTTCGCATTTATTTTCACTTGTTTATTTGATATGATCTGTGTTGAAATCTCCATGTTTCATTATTTGCTTCTGCTTAAATTGTTTCTATTTAAAATATTTAAAAAGATTTCAAAAAAACTTTTCTTTTTGCTTAATGAATTTTTAAAATATCAATTAACCCACCTGGGTTAGCCTTGGGCTAGTTCTATAGGGTTTAACCACCCTCATAAACTTTCACCGACCACTTCCATATAGATTAATGTCATCAAGTAAATACTTTATTTAATAACCTCGGATAGGTCAAATATCCTAGGATGATGTCTTGAATCTCAAATCACTGGATGATCAATTCCAAGGGGATTTAATCTGACATCTTCTATACAGGTTAATATCATCAAGAAAATATTTTAACTAACAACCTTGGATAGTTCAAAAATCCAAGGAGAATGTTTCTCACATTCGCTCAAGTCAAAAGAGCCCACTAAAATATTTTTCATCATCCAAATTGAAATAAAATTAAGTAAATTTCATATGCATATGAGAAAAAAAATATCAACAATTTCTTAATATATCACTGAACATATCATATACATCATACGACAACATCAACAACAAATACATATGATAATCACTAAAATATATAAAGTGGTATAAAAAATAATAGAGAAATACTATAGAATCTCAATATCATCATCCTCCTCAAGGGCAAAGGCCTTCTGCAACTCACACTCTATCTCATTACCATCAGAATCTGAAGAAGAGTCACCAGAAGTCTGGCTAAGTGTCAACCCCTCGATCTCAGCTCTAGTCTTATGCTGCACTAGACGGACACCTTTTAGAAAACTTCTAATGAAGCCTTCCTCCATACACTTCAACTCCAAGGCATTCACCTCCATATCATATATGTAATCACGAGCTTCCTGAATCTTATCTTAGATAATCATCTTGAAGGCAACAGACTTCTTGAATTCTTCTATGATTCTGGAAGATGATTATTCTAATTTAGACTTGGCTTCCTTCTCAGACGATAAACTCTAGAGCCTCTTATTCTCATTTTTAATGGCTGCAATCTTCTCCTCAAGGATCTACTGACCTTTTATATGCTAATTGATCACTACCCATGCATCCACCAACTCAATATATAGATGATCCATCTATTGATTCTGTAAAAAGGTTGAAGCTATCATAGTAGCCAATTCTGCTCTGCACTTTGTTAGCTGCTTCTCCACTGGCTTCATCTCCTATATTTTGTCATCATACTTCTTCTTGTACTCTCCTGGAAGATACTTGACCTTTACAAAATCACTATTCCAATCATTTAAAGTCTTAGTCAATTCAATCTCAAGATCCATATGTTGCAGGAGCTGAAATAATTAGGAAAAATTTTGTAAGGGACATATCCTTATGAAAATGTAAAAAGAAAAAAAGAAAAAAGAAAATGAGAACTCATCAACTCCTCAGCCCGTCGATGGCCAACACATTAATGTTTCAAAATATCTTCTGGAATGTGTGACATGGATGGAGAGACAAGGTGACCTTTGATATTAACTATCAAAATTCTCTCCCCCCTTTTCTTCTTGGATGCCTGTGGATCACCCTTATTTCATGATCGTTTAGGAGGAACCTTTGAAGTTTGTATCGATGCCTCTAGGACTTTGGCTGACTTCTTAAGCATATGGGCATGTGATCTCCCTTCTTGAGTTGATAGTCCCACCTTGAACAAATACGCTTCATCTATATATCTGCTCAAATATCATACCTCATGGTGAAGAGTGTTGACTTCAAAAAGGTTGAGTATCTTCAATAGATCTTCTGCTCTAATATGAAGGGGATGGGTAACTCTTTTAGTTTCCCTCATTTTTCTAATAGATTTCAGTCATTCTGAACAAAAAAAATCCACTAAACTAGCTTTTTAACAGTTCTCGATTGCGAATATCTAGCCATTTAGATCTGAAAGAGATATGATCTTGCGTATCACAAGTAATACAACCCATCCAAAAAAGGCACTCTAGAGATAACACTGCATAACGATCTTTGAAAACACGATCAATCCCATTATGATCAATATGGCTCTATACGAAAGCTAAGATAAACTCATTCCACATGTCGTTGAAATGTTAATCAACTCCGAGGGAGGTGAAAATTGTAGCCCCTCTCACAAACTAAACTCATATACTGTCAAAAATTCTAGTAGAGGAGAACATGCACGATCATATTTTTCAGTCACTTTTATCACAAGATCATTGGGAAAGTGGAACTTCTTCCTAAAAATAATCAAGGAGTCACTAGTGATAGTGGAGGCAACATCATTATCTTTGGCCACTTTCTTAGCCTTCTTCGGACCCTCAGATTGGACAACAGGGCGATTTTCTTTGGCTAGGGGTATTTTGGTGGATGTGTGGTCACCCATTTGAACTTCTACACTAAAGACGGGTATTGAATTTGAGTAGGGCTTGTCACCTACTAAAAATAATGGAAAGCTTTTAGAGTAAGAAGAAAATTGGTGGAAAAAGAAAGGAGAAGGCTAGAAAATTCTAACTTCTACACAAAAGAGGGGCACCGATTTTTTGTTGGGGATGCCACCTATAAAAAAAATAATTTAAAGCCTCAACTATAGAAAGTTAGAGGGAGAAGGGAGAAAGCAGGAGAGGAGTAATTAATCTCTTGCCGCAGGGGGGTATTTATAGGATGAAAAAAGAGTGGATTTGTTTGAAAATTGGGGGGGGGGGGGGGGGGGGGGGGTTAAAATGAGGGGAAAGAGGCTTCTGGCAGATTTTTAAAATTATTTGAAATTTTTTAAGAAATTTTTCAAATTTTTTAAAGCCCAATTCTGATATTTTTGTAATTAAAAAAATCATAAGAAGGGCGGCTGTAGCCACCGCCCCCTAAAAAACATCCAGTTGACACCATAAAAAAAATAATTTTAAGTTATAACTACAGCCGATAGTTGCTGGCTGCTCAAGAGGTGCGACTTTTCATGCCGCCAAAACGTGTTCAGGCCCAATTTTTGGCCTGGATAGTCTGAATCGGGCGTCCAGTTTCTCGATGTTCTTGGCATCCCCGGAATAGTTTCTCGACATTCTGGATCCAATTTTCACACTTTTGAAGCTCAACAGAGCTTCTATGATCAATTTTGAGCCATTTAAAAATTTTGAGGTGTAATTTTTTTTATATTTGTTTTGATTCAAGTAAATTGAAAGGTTATTTTTGGACTTCTGGAGCTTTAGCATCCAAAAATAGGGGCCAACTGATATATCATCAAAAAATTATCTTGATAGGGCATGAATCTCGAGGCAAAATCAAGTTGGAAACTTCAAAAATTAAATATAGGACCATCTGAACTCTAATTTCAGCAAACTTACAGTCAAACTAAACATCTCCAAATATGAACCCAATGACACCAAATTCGACCCAATCCGAGCTCAAATAGGTCCAAATCAAATACCCGAAACACATTTGGAAGGTTCAAATCATAATTTTGATTACCAAACGATTTCTAAACGTGACATGCTTATAGTCGAATTGAGCGGCTCGACGAGACAAAACCAATGATCCCAATATCGTAGAATTCTGATATCATTAAGACATTCAAATGCCCAATAAACGGTCCACAATTAAGGGATTCAACATCGGTAGTCCATTCAAACCACTCTCAATTTACCCTTGATCTTCCTCCTATTTACTGATCATGCCGCTCTCAGAAAATTATAAATAGACCCCTTATTTCTCATGGAAAGGGATCAAAGCAAGGAAGATAACTTTCTTGCCACCAAACTCCTCCTCGACCACCACCGAACATCCACCCAGCCACCGATTATCGCTGGATCTCCGCCCGGCTGCCAACTGATGCCGATCCTTTGCCCAAGCGCCGACTGATGCCTGACTTCTGCCCGACCGCCGACTGACGCCGGATTTCTGCCCGACCATCAATTGAAGCCAAATCTCTGCCTGACCACCAAACGTCGTCGAATTTTTTATCTCCATTTGTAACTGAATTTCAACCTGATGGCTAATTATTGTAATCTAATCATCGTTAATTTTAGGGACGAGTCAGTCACTTGTAATCCAATCAAACACTAGTGAAATCATTTCAACTGGGCCTGACCCTGTGGTTTTTTTCATTTTTCAGAGGTTTTCACATAAAAATTTTGGTATTTCTTTTTTCTTTTGTTTGAGTGTGGGATATCCATACAATGCTGAGATGAAAATTTTTAACTCTATTGTCGCGTATATTCTAGCCCACAATAAATCTATATTGTACAAATTTATAATATAAATTTAGTATATATTCTATAAATGTAAGTTTATATTTAAACCTCTAACATGAATTAGCAATAATTTATGTTAAATTTTATAAATTTATATTTGAAATATATTTACATTAAATGTGATTTAAATTTAAATATTGAATAATTTAAATTTATAATTACTGAAGATATTATTTATATATAGTTATTTTATTTCTAGCCACATATTTGTATTATTACATCATTATTACTTCTTTTAGATCAAATTTAAATAATCTTAATATTTATTATATCATCTGGTTCAACCCTTAATTTAACTTCAGCCAAGCCACCGAACTGTAGATCTCTCCTTCTAATGATTTCATGTATAGTTCAATTTTTACAACATTACTTCTATCTTTAAACCTCACATCGATGTTGCTTTCACATGGTCACTACTTTTGCTCAATTGTCGCTTGCCAAACTCCTCATTCTGATCACTAGTTGCTCATGTGACTCACCGCCTCCGACTTTATTGTAAGTTATGTAATATCAATGGATTCTATATGTTAAAGGCAATAACTTGGTTGGTATCCTTTTAGGGTGGTGATGGAATGATTATTTGAGTGGTGGTAAAGTTGTAATTGTTGGATGATTATGGCACCCCAAGAGGGGGGGGGGGGGGGGGGTAAATTGGAGTTCTTAAATTTTATTAAAAGTAGAAAATTAAAATAATTTTAATGCTATTTGAAAAATAATAAGTAATCACACAATTTTTATTACAATGATAAAGAAAAATAAATGCAAGAAATGAAAATAAGAGGCACAAAAATTTTTACGTGGTTTGGCCCGGATTCCAATCCGACCTACGTCCACGCTAGCCAACTCTCGGGCTAGAATTCACTAATCCCAGATTTGCCTTGCAAACCTGACTTTTTTAAATAAAAAAAGCTCTTTACAACCTAAGTACTCTCCTATACGGGCGAGTACAACCCAATCTAATTATAATTTAAGCTTCACTAAGCCAAATGGCTTAGATCAATAAAAAAATATACAACTTGATGTAAATAAAATAAGCTCAAAATATCTTGCAATAAAATGACCAAATATTTGAGGTGATCTTACAAATTAATTTTAATTACCTCACTACTTGCAATTAGAATATAAAATTTGATCACTTTAAGATAGATTTATATTTTGATAAAAATATGAATAATATATTAAATAAAAATATTTTTCTTACTTATTTAAACTATAACTCTTTAAATATAATACTTTTAAGAAATTAGATTTGAAATGCAAATCTATGCCACATAAAAGAAAATTAAAATACTTGCTTTGTTGTCTTTTACAGATTTAAAAGATTTCACATATAAAATTTAAAATAATATTCCCAACTAGTACTTTATTAAAGATAAATATTTTCAAGAGAATATCTATGATGAAAACTAATAAATCAGCAAGTGAATATTTAGAAGAAGAAAACAAACTCAAGAACTCCAAAAGACGTTACTGGATTTAGTGCATTGAAACATAAACCAAGAATTTGATCTCGCAAATGAAAAGAGCTCTTAGAATGAAGATCAAAGTTTCTCCTATCAAGATATAGCATGTAAGGAAGAAGAAATGAATGAAGAAAAATGTTGGAGTTTCTCTCTTGAATTACCCTCATATGAAGAAGATGTGGGGTATTTAAAGAGAATGGAAAAATAAAGACAAGTTTTAATAAAACTATTGATGTAATATTAATTTATCATCTAAAAAATATTATATTTGATAAAGAATTCATTTATATTAAAGAAATATAAGTTCCAAACAGCTATAAGATGGCTAGTCACATGGATAAGTCAAAAAGTCTTCATATACATCCAAAACAAGGTAAAAATGGCTACCCAACAAATAGTATTACAGTCAGCTAATGTTTAGAAAATCATAATAAATTAAATATAGCTCTAAACGAGTCATATAACCTATCAATTCATATTTACAGAATCCAAACAATCTAACGGCATAAAAATCAGACCATGATTCGATTAAAATAATATCATATTAAGAAAAATATATATTTTATGAATATTTTTATATTTTTAAAGATATATTAAATATTCATATAATAATATGATATAATTTAGATTAAACTAATCATACATCAGTAAATTGATATGAAACAGGTCAATTTAAAAAGAATATGTAATAGAATTTTACTGCAAAAACTTATTCATTTACCTTAATTAAGTATCTTTGCATTTTTGATAAATTCCATGTAATCAATGATGCATATAAAATTTAATTAAGAAATCTTATAGATTTTCAAATCATACTTATTATCCTTAATTAATAAGATGTAAATTATTTTAATAGATATTTAAATTGTGAGCAAATTAAACCAAGAAAATAAATATTCATAGACCTCTAATATACTCCTATGATAATATAAAATCTTCAAGCTTTCCATCTTGGTCTATCTTGAGCTCTTTCAACTCAAATTTTGTTTGAACTTGAGTTATGTAATTGAAATTCCATATAAGTAATTATCATATATATCCATCAAATCATTACACCTAAAATACTTAACACACAAATTAGAACATCCAAGCATATGTTTGTTATTATCAAAATCTCTAAAATGAGGCATGATGTAGATAATATCAACAATAATTTAGATTTTTGGATAAATTTGAATTTGAAACTTCTAAGCTAAAAAAAAAAGGATTTTCCTTAGAGAAAATTAATGAAAAACTCTAGATTAAAGGTTTGAGATGTTAAGGAACTAATGATAGTAGTTTTATAGATTTTAGATCAATGGTTGAGAAATTATGAAAACTTTGATCCGATTGCTCGTATTAGGAAATTGCCTCTTTATATGAAAACTTTGGCTATAGTATATTAAGATTCTTAGGGAGCTGAGGTTTTGGAATGTTATAAGAGATGTGTGGGGCTATTTAGGCGAGTTTTAGAGAATTTGGATATGTTTGGGGTTAAGAGATGCTAAGCTTGAGGCAAAGTAAAAGAGATAAAAATTGTGTTGGAAAAGAGGAGGAAAATGATAAGATGAGAAAACTAAGGACTCACCAAAGCTCTAGAGGATCAACTATCAAGCTTTGCCAATGAGTAGAATAGTTACCAACCTTTTTTATATGAAATTTGCACAATAAAAATAATTTTTATTCAATGAATCAAAAAGTACAAAGCAAAGTCCTATTTATTGACCTTTTCCAAGTATGGGCAACTTTGGAAAATCTTAAGAGCCAACAAAATATTATTACATGAATTGATGACATGTCCTAATACTAAAAGAAAGAAGTTTTTTTTAAGGAGTATGAATAATATACATTTTAGCAGTAGGAGCACATATGTTTTAAAATTTAAAATAGAGCAAACAAATCAAACAAATTGGCGCATTCTAAAGAATTTGGTGCATTCAAAATGCACCAAGTGATTTGGTGCATTATTTAAAATGCGTCGTACAAATTGGCGTATTCACCCCTCATGCCGTCCAGTCAATCGAACTTAATTTTGCGGAACCGTAGCAAGGCGTCATACTAAAGAGCGCATTCAATGGAATGCACCAAACTGTATGGCACATTCCATTGAATGCGCTAAACAATTTGGCTTATTGTAAATATGCCGAATAATTTGGTACATTCAATGGAATGCGCCATCTTGTTTGGCTAGTTTGTTTGTTTTTATTTTTTTAATACTCTGCTCCTACTCATAATTTAAATTAAACACTTGCTCTTTAAAAAAAATCCAAGAAAGAAAATAAAAGAAATAAAACTAAATTAAGAATTTCCAAATATATAAAAAATTTGGATCAACAATAAATGAAAATGATAGTGGTCTTGAAATCAACCAATTTATAAAGCTTTTTGATTTTTTTGATTTGTATAACTCACCAATCCATTAAAGTGCCTTAAATTAAGTTTTTAAATCATCCTCCAATAATTTTAGAAGTATTTTGAGATGTTTATGATCTTCCATGAAGATTTTTGTATGATAATTAGCCCAAATTTCTGATGATGTGCCTTAGTTATGATATTGTCATTGGCTTTTATCTTGGTGTTGCGTCAGTAAAATTATTTCTCTCATATAACATATCAATTTATTTTATGATTTTAATTTTAATTTTTTTCTAATTTCAACAAAATATTAAAAATTTATCCCATAAATTTTAAATATAATATAATTATTTATATTTTATTTTAAATTCATATAAATTTGAAAAAAAAATCACTTTCTTTTGACCACTAAATAAATCACAGGCCGCCTGATCATAAAGAAACGATTCAAAATGACTTAGCTTAAATACCACGGAGATGATGGACAGGTGGTCGGCGGTTTGCAGCTTAGCGTGCTCGGCCGGTCAGATTAATTATCAGTGACCAGAGCGCGACCGACGGCTCAATTGCTATAAATAAGGGGAGAGGGAACGCGAAATGGGACGAAGAGAAAAAAGTGTTTCAAAGCCTACTTTGCTTGTGCTGCTTCCCGACTCTCTTTGCGATCTCGCGGACACGCTTAGATAACCGGAGATCGCCGATAAGAGCTCAACTTCTTCGATTTGGAGAAGCAAGCGACCGCTGGTACGATCTGACGCAGTCCGGCGAGAACGGATCTTTTGTGATAATTAAGGCCCATTGCAGTCCGATCTAGAGGTTCCGTGAGGATCCGCATGAGCTGCTCCGTTGACCTGGGTTTCTCATCGTATTCGAATCACTTCAATACCTGTCTCCTGATCTTTATCCTCGAGTATTCCCCTCAGTTGTCCCCTTTGATTACTAATTCGAGGTTTCGTTGGAGCGGGAACCACAAAGCGGAGATACATGGAGAGCCGTAATGATCTTAAGAAAGGTATGTATTGTCTAATCTGTTTAAATTTTCTTTGTTCTTTTTTGTTTTGGTTGGTTTTTTGTCTTTCCATGTTTGGGAGATGCTGAAGTTGAATACTAGTATTGAACTATGATTTAGTTGATATTTAATGTCGTCGGAGCATTAGTAGATTGCAAGTAAACTAACGCACTCAACTAACAACTCGAACTTGCTGAATAATGTTTGTTCAAGTTAGTAATTGAACATTTTTTAACATCTTTTGTAAGCTCAGTAAGTTATATGCTTTATATCAAGCTTAGATTTTGTTTGGGACAATTTTCTCGTCCTATTTTATAAAGCAGATTTTTATTATAAATTTTTTTTGAAAAAAAAAAATTGTACTAACTTAAAAAAAAAATTGTACTAACTTAGTGACAACTCATATAATATTCAAATACCTTTTTTTTTAAATACAACTTGTTTGATAATCATTTTTATATTAATATGTTATAAATTTATTTTTTCACATATCGTTATGCACACTTTGGTTGTCTGAAGTGGCATGTGTGTTGTTAAGATTATTAAGATTGAGAATGTGAGCCTTTAAAGGTAAACATATATTCTCCTTCTCAACTTGCTTTCAATCGATGTGATTGGGAGCACAACCTATGAGTACTTTGTTTTAGCCCTTGGCCCTTGTTCTCCAACATGCCTAGGTGGTTATCAGAGTACATCTGCATGAGAATCATAGTGCATCTTATCCTTTTTAGCTTGCTTGCAATCGATAAATTATCTTAGCTCTTGGCATATCTTCTCTATCATGCCATTGTTCCATCATAATGTGCAACCCTCATGTCTTCTTTTCAATCCCACTTTGAGACGTAACTCTTATCTGAATTTTGATACATCTTTTTAGTCCTCAATTCATGTTAGTCATACTATTTTGCTCTCCGACATTGCCTTGGTAGTAGTAATCAGAGTGCATCTACATGAGAATCATAAGTGAGCGATTTATCCTTTTGAGCTTGCTTGCAATAGATAAATTGTCTTAGCTCTTAACACATCATCTCTAACATGCCGTTGTTCCATCATAAACATCATCAGATTTGTATCCTTTTGTTCCATGTCTTATTTTCAATCCTACTATTTAGACGTCACTCTCCTTTGAATTTTAATACATCTTTTCAATCCTCAATTGCTTATTTAATTAATGTTAGATTGTTGACTACTAATATCAAATTTATTGAACTGTTTGTTTATTTAGACCTATAAAATTAGTTGTAAATATGATAATCGCATAATAATTCATTTATGAACTAATTTATAAATTTGTTTAAGTACTCATATAATTAATTTTGGCGAGCCAAGTACAAGACAAGTTTGATCATAAATAATTCTAAACAAGTTAAATATGAACACATAGCGTCAAACATGAGTAATTTTTTGTATGACCAAGCCAAGTCTGATCCATGACATGCTCACCTTCGTTTGATTTAATTACAACCCTAAGTATTATGCTAATAAGTTGGGTGAATTGGGAATCTATTAAGTTTCATAATTAAATTCTTCTTGCGAATCTTATCAAATATTTGTGCAAATTTACCATCCAACATACCTAACATTCTTTCCAACCTTTTTTGTTTTTTATAAATTTACTAACTTCAACATCTAAAACTCTATCCAACTTTTTTGCAAAATACCTAACACCTTCTAAGCTCTATAAAAGTAGATGACTGACTGCATATAGAGACTATCTTTTTCCTCCTCAGTTTACTTTCTAATAGTCATCGACACTAAGATAAGACAACTGAACTAGTCCTCTTAGTAGCTAGTGATCATGTTTAGAGGTAGTCGACTGACTACAAGTGCAAGATGGTCTAGTTGGTGAGGAGCTCTTTGAAGGACTGGAGGTGCTGCCTGATGCAGATCTCCGATAGTGATCTTTGTTGGACGCTAGTTAAGTGTTGCTTCTAAATTGAAACTTAAATCAGATGTGTTTTTACCAATAGAATCCTCATGTTGGCTGCCTATTAGTGGTTTTTGCCTTCTATTTAGTAGGGCTTTTAAGGAGTTTACAAATTTTTACTGGCTTAATATGAAATGATGCCATCTATGTTCTAGTGGGACAAGCAGGGAATTAATTATGATATCTTGGTTAGCATTTATTAGTAGGAGTATTAGAATAAGTGAAGTACAAATTACACCTAATAAAAATAGGTCAAAAAACCCCATTTTGTTATCCTTGTTCAGAAAACCAATAAACCAACCATAGTGACTCTTTTGTGTAGGTGTGATGGACTTATAATGAATCAGAAAGGATTCTTAGTACTTTTTTTCAAGGTATTAAATCTATTACATTTTTTTTATTAGGTAGCCCAATGCCAGTATTGATATAACGTGAATACAAGATCAATTATTTATGCAAGTGGATTAAAAATTAGTTATATATATTAATGTAGAATTGAAGAAATTCATAGCTACTTTTGTTAAGATTAGCACCTTATATTGCTAAGTTAGAAACCAAAGAGTATACTGTGTGAGCCAAGATTCTTAAAAAGAGTATACTGTGTAAGCCAAGATTCTTAAAACTTTTTTGCTACTTTTGTTGTACACTATATATATAAGAAAAGCAGTTGCTAAATGATGTGGTTCTTCTCACATGTAGTTGTACTCTATAATATTAGAAAAATGTTTACATTGAATATAATAGATGAAATTGCACCCTTGACTTGCTCATGCAAAGGCTAGCATCCTTCATGTGTGTAATTAATTGTGTGGAAGGATTTAATAATGGTTTTATGCTTTCACTATGTATGAATATATAAGGTTTATAAGGTTAAACAAAGGGTTTCTCAATTTCAAATGTAAGCGAAAAACTCCAATAGTAAACTAAATAAATATATAGGTCAATCAATAGGATATAATTGATAGGGCACAAAACTCTCTGTTAGCTATGGTGGATTCAAATTTGCCCCTTAGGCAAATATTCACCCCAGGTCTTTAAGGTACCCTTGGACGAAGCAACCCATGGCTTTCGACAAGGATCCTTCAGTCAGGTTGGGTCGACTACCTCCTCTGGCTAACTAGACCAGGGACCATGATGACCCGGGATGATGGAACTATGGGATCTTGATCAGGTTCATCATCATCCTCCCCACCATCCACTTTAAGTGCAAGGTGGTCAATTTGAAATTTTAAATATCAAATTTTCAAATACCAAATCATGTTGTTACTATACATCAAATACTACATAGCTTTATATATATGTTCGATGACAAGCCTTAATCGGAAGTTCCCTCTCGTTAACGGGAGAGGTAATTATTTATAGGGGCATGCGCCTATAGGAACTTGAACTCAGATCATAAAGTTATCATAAAATGAGAGCGAAATCTCTGGGTAATGTCATATTTAAAACCCAATTTGCCTTCTGAAAATTTGCCTCGGAACTTAAATGTTAAAATTCTCATCGACAACCTGAAAGAAAGAAAGGGGTTTTGTTGACCTCCGGATCATACCCAAAGGAAATAAAAAACAATCGCTGAAATGCTCACCTCGTACTCGTCAAACCCAGGAATCCCGCCTGAAATCCCGCTGAGATTCCTACGGAGCGGCGCCGAAACGATCGCTTCACCGCAAAATCTGCCGCAAAACCCGTACCCGGCCTCGATCGCTACCCGCGGGGTCTTTAAAATGAGAGCGAGGCTCTCATTCGTTCGCACTTCTCCCCCCATCGCTGAACTCCATCCAAACCGAAGCCCCCACGACTTCTTCCTCGCAACCCCACGCAAAAGCTCCAGCTCCCTCCTCTCCTATTCGCAAGCATCCCGACCCCTCTCTTCTTCCCGTAGCCCTCCGACTCCAACCCGACGCCGCCGCCCTATTCGCAAGACTGCAGAGAGAGAGAGAGAGAGAGAGAGAGAGAGAGAGCTTCTTCCCCATACCTTGCCCTAGCCGAACCCCCTCCAGCCGATCGACTTCGCTCCCCCTCCGACTTTCCCCTCTTGTAGGATCGGAAGCTACAACATTTTGACGGAAGTAACGACGGGAGCTTGCTGTGTGCGAAGGTAACTTGCTCCCTTTCATGCGCCTCTTCGGCCAAGTCCCGTAAACCCGCCGAACTACAGAGAGAGAAGGGGAAGGAGTTATTATTGTTATTATTATTATTATTATTATTATTATTATATTATTAAATATAATTATTAATTAATTATAATTAATTTATTAATTATAATTATTGATTGATTATAATTAATTTATTGATTATAAGTATTTATAATTAATTATATTTAATAAATTAGTCATAATCAATTAATAATTAGTAATTAATTATTAATTATAATTATTTAACTAATTATAATTTTAATTAATTATAGTTAATTATTAATTAATGGTGATTAGTTAATTAATCGATTATAATTAACTAAGAAATATAATTATTTAATTAATTATAAGTGATTATAATTAATTATGATTAATTATCAATTAATTATAATTATAATTAATTAATTATACTTAATTAACTACTCATTATGATTAGTTAATTATCTGTAATTAATTATGGTTAATTATAATTAACAATAAAAAGAGAGAATGCTCTTTTCCCCATTTGCCTCGATCTACGTGCTCCTACCCCGACGCTCGCCAAGGTATAACCCTTCTAAACCCTAAACTCCGAGAGCCTACTTCGTTGTCTGCAGCGGACCGGAAAACCGCCTATACACGCTTTCATAAGCGTGGTGGGATGGGACCCCGGTGCGGCGCCTACAACGAGGCGGGTAATCACCTCAAAATCCTAGCCTCGGCGTTCGTGTCGAGCCGGCAAACCGCCTATACACGCTTTCTTAAGCGTGGTGGGAAGGGAACCCGGTGCGACACCTACGGCGAGGCGGGTAGGCCCTATACACGCTTTTCTTAGCGTGGTGGGGACAATTTTAAGTACCCGTACGCGGCTCTGTACCTGCGGGGAAACAAATGCCTTTCTTTTTCAGGTATGTCAAAGACCCATACACGCTTTCTTAAGCGTGGTGGGGGATTGAAGACTTTACACGGCCGCGGTGTCCTCGAAAGAGGGCATCTACCATACACGCTTTCTTAAGCGTGGTGGGAAAGGCCCAGTTTTCCGTTATTTCCCCTAAACGGGGGAGATGCCGGAATGCTGCTGAAATTTCGGGTGAAAATAAAACTAAACTTGGACCTGATTAGAACAAATTTTGGGACCGCAGTGGACATGAACTCAAAGAACCTAAAACAAACAAAAATGCAAAAGACTTTGAATAAGACTTGAATATACATTTAAACTCATGCAAAGATCTGATTTGGACAACAGGGAACCATTGCTCGAACTCCAATGACTTGGAGCTTGATATAAACAAACAAGAACTCAAATGAACTTGGTACAACGAGTCTTTACATAAACTGGGACAATGCAAAGGACTTGATTTGGGACTCAAGTGGATTTGTATGAATTGAACTCAACTTGATTTGAATATCAAGTATATAGCACATCTACAAACAAACCTAAGAAGGTTGTGGAAAGGATATCACTAATCCCAAGTAGCTTGTAGGTAAGTATATTGGTTCCCCATTAGCAAAAGCAGATGATACATAATGAAGGAAAATGCTACGACATCCTTGTACTCAACATCAAAATACAAACGAGCACATAAGCTCTTATGAATCATTGTAAGGGACTCTTCAGATATTCAGATGCCTCACAAGCAAAAGGTGAGAGATTGATGACAAATGTAAGCCCCTAAGAGCTGTTATAGAAGAGCCCCGTTATACATACAATAAGTTATCCACAAGCAAGATACAAGATGACTGCAACCAATGTAGATGCCTACGGGTAACATTGAAAGAGCTGCAAGTAATAAAATCAAGAAATATTTGCGATCAGTTGCAAGTGAATGTAAATGGTGAGAGTTTTCAACATGCTACGGGTAGGGCTCAAGGATGATGCCCGTAGAAATCTTATAAAAGATCATTCCTAGATGTATACAACGATTCATTCATGAGTGGTACAATGATACACCCATGAGTAAAGCTTGGAGATTTAATACCCCTACAAGGTATAATGAATATGAAAGCCAAGGGTAAGTGTCCATATCATTGGAAATAAGATTGTAGCAAATATACATATCTATCCACTATAAGGGTAAAGAAATATTGACGTTGGAAAGCTTAGAGAATAGTGATTGTTCGCAGCTTCTCAACGACCATACATTTGTTAATGTGGGGAACCATAGTCGTCATTGTGACGAATTAGAGCTTATTGCTAGAGGGGTAATCAAGAAGTTTCAAAACCTCCATTGATAACAAAGTCATAGAGCCAACACCGACCGATATACCAACACCTGCACACTTACAAGCGGTCGTAGCAGAAGGAAATGAATGGAACTTCTTACGATCCATCACTGTTCAATATTGAATAAACACGTTGCTCCATTGCAAGCAAGAACAAAAGACGATATGTAGTAAATGCAGATACCTACGAGCTGTTGTAGCAAGAATATCGTAGCATCTCCACAGCCGACAATCATATAATAGAAGACAAACACACTCAAGTGGTATGCAGCTAAGGTTATGATATCCCTATGGCTGAGGTCAGTTCACTTATGGACGAATACAACCATTCCCGTGTGAACTATAATGATCAATGAAATTACTTGTGGATAACAACAGTAGATATGAAGTATGTACGATAAATCTTCTGTGGGCACAAGCACATATGTTCTTCGCAATCAAAGATATAAGACTACAGCACATTCAAATGCCTACGAGCCATCCTAAGAAGTCTCTCATGTGTGTAAAGCACTATCTACAGGAAAATACAGAAACTCCACAACAAGTCCAAGCTCTTGCGAAAGAAAGCAGGAGATTCGTTGGTGCACTACAATCCAAATACAGAGAGCAACAAGTAGTGCACAACAGTCTGCTTGTACAAAGCAGCAAACAACTCAGTTCACGAGCTGCTGCACCACGCCACCGGATCCGCAACTTCCATGCAAGCGGACAGAAGGCGTGTACAAATATTCCGAGAATACCCCTGCACGTGTGCACTTTAATTTGTATACACATAGGTACACTAAAAGGGGAAAATATAACCAAACACCCGCATGGGCCCCGACGAGCGTGTTATTGGTACACACGTGATGTCTAGGGATGCCGCGCGGATAAATAAATTCGAACCCGATCCTCCTATGCAAGCAGATAGGAGTAGACAAGGTTCAATAAATAATTATAAAATACCCCCAAACACCTGCATGGGCCCCGGCGAGCGTGTTATTGGTACACACGTGACGTCTAGGGATGCTGCGCGGGTCAATCAGTGAATTCTAGTTCGAGCCCGATCCTCCTATACGGGTAGATAGGAGTCGACACGGCTCGAACCTTTAAATAAATATGCGGTCGTGAGATCGACTGAGATATTTATTTTATACATTCATATTAGGTTTTCAAGGTCTATAATCAAGAGAATTCACTTACAAAAGGCTCAAAGCCTACGAAAATCCGATCCTCTGTTAGCAGGTAAACAGAGTTGACAAGGTTCAATCCACAAATATCAATAATCCGAATCACCCCGATGATGGCCGCGTTGATTAAAGATCTCAACCGGAGGGGTCCATCCACAAACACTTTCAAATACCACCCAAACTCCCACAAAATCCAAAAATCCAAAAAAACTCCAAAAATATTTAAAAATTGAAATCCAACTATCAAACCGCTTAAAGCAAAATCCATCCATCCTCCGCAACAGTTTGCCGAGGTGGACAAATCAAAATATACTTCAGCTCACATAGAGCTAATGCCTAGTCGAAAATATCACTAGGATCCATTCTCAAACAATCTCCTGCCAGTAAGGACGTGGTACGAGTCCTCTAACCGGCAGTTTCGCCGCCAAATGGCACTGCAGGATAAACGGTTATGACTCGGGGCCCTCTGAACCAGGTGGTTGCCGCCAAATGGCACCATTATATTATGGCTATGGCCAGAGCCCGTATGCTCCCCAATGGCATCAAATCCTTGAGATATGAATCAATAGGATATGATCGATAGGGCACAAAGCCCTCTGTTAGCTAAGATGGATTCAAATTTGTCCCCTTAGATAAACACTCACCCCAGGTCTACAAGGTACCCTTGGACAAAGCAACCCATGGCTGCCGACAAGGATCCTTCTGTCAGGTTGGGTCGACTACCTCCTCTGACTAAGTAGACCAGGGACCACGATGGCCCGGGATGACGGAACCATGGGATCTTGATCGGGTCTATCATCCATTCCCCCACCATCCGCTTTAAGTGCAGGACGGTGAAAATTTCTATTTTAAATATCAAATCCCTCAATTTTCCAATACCCTAAACCCATTGCTGCTACTATATGCCAGATGCACGTATCTATACGTATCTGATCGACGACTAGCCTTAATCGAAAGTTCTCTCTCGTTACCGGGAGGGGTAATTAACTATAGGGGCTTGCGCCTATAGGAAACCAGAACTCAGATCATAAAGTCCTCACAAAATGAGGGCGAAATCTCTGGGTAGTGTCTTATCTACTATCTCATCTGCCTTCCAAAATTTACCTCGGAACTTAAATCGTTAAAACTCCCCCCTCAAAAAGCAAAAGTCGGGCGGAGGCCGGGGCCGAATTTTCGGAGCCCACAGGTTTGTGGAGAGGCAGGGCGCGAATTTTCAGAGCCCAAAATCTTGCCAGACAAAATTTATGGGATTTAAAATTCTTTTTTTCTTTTTTTTGATAAATCCCGTTTCAGTCTTATTATTGTTGAAGTCTTGGATTTGTCCATTTCCATAATTCAGGATTTAATGCACGTAAGGACTTCTATCACGAACCTTAAATCCTAAACGAAATAGCCAGGGATTTATCAAGTTTTAATAGTTACCATGCCAAACAGTTTTCAGGTTTTAATCCTACCATGATTTACTAGATTTGGAGTAACAGGATTTACTAAATCCTACTCGTAATCAACAGCCTTATTGTGGCCTTTTTTTGGACAAATCCTCCACTTCCATGTAAAATACATTAAGGCTTTGTTTTGTATGAAAGGAATTGGAGGGAATGAAAATGCATTCTACTTTGGAGTTTTATCTTGGGTGTTTGATTTCAAGATAATTAAGTGCTAATTGAATTTCTCTAGAGAATGTGAACAAATGCATTTTTTCATTAACGATTTCTTGCCTAACGCGAGTGAAAAATAGAGGTCATTGACTCGCATGTTCCTTGCTGACAAGAAATATAACTCAATTTATCATCAGCCAAGCAAGAAAAAAAAAATTCATTCAATTTCTCCTCTCAACCAAACAGGTGGTGAAACAAATTTCAAGTCAATATTTTATCATTTCTATTTTCATTTCCTGTCTCAATTCGTTCAGACTAAACATAGCCTAAATCTGGCTCTGCCTTAAGCTTTTTTACATTTTGCTCACTCATGTACAAGAAAGTAACGACCTTTATGATAATTCTATCTCAGTCTCTTGCTATCCAACTATCAAAGGAAGGCATTCTCCGTCTGTCATTGTTATAGGTGGTGGCTTTGCCGGCATTTCAGCTGCCCGTGCACTCCAAAATGCATCTTTCAAGGTAATAAATCTTATTTTTCACCATAATTGAAAAACGAAGAACTTTTTAGAATCACCAACTTTTTGTACTCTGCTGGCGGGCTGACTGAATCAATTATTCAGGTTGTTTTGTTGGAATCACGCCATAGGATTGGTGGTCGAGCTTACACTGATTACACATTTGGTTTCCCGGTTGACATGGGAGCTGCATGGTATACATTTACCTAAGCTTTTTGTGCATTCTTCATTTTGTCATAGATTTTGCTGCCATATCTTTTGCAGGATGACTTTCTTATTTTTCCTCTTTTAAACTTCTGCCTTCCTCAGGTTGCATGGTGCTTGTGTCAAAAATCCCTTGGCACCTGTAATTGGAAGATTGGGACTTCCACTCTATCGAACCAGTGGAGATGACTCAGTTTTGTTTGATCATGATTTGGAAAGGTAGTTATTAAAGTATTATTATAAACTGCAGCAAGTGATTTATTTAGCTACATAGAAGATTGTTTATGTTTTTCTTTGCAGCTATGCACTTTATGATACGGATGGGAATCAAGTTCCTCAAGAACTAGTAGAACATGTAGGTGGAATATTTGAGAGCATGCTCAAAGAGGTAATGCATTGTCCTTTATTTACTGTTTTACTAGCCGAAATTCAAATGAAAGCTCTGATTCATTTAAATCTACAGACTGAGAAATTGAGGCACGAAATCAACAATGACATGTCCATGACCAAAGCAATTGCCATGGTTTTTGAGAGACGGCCAGATCTCAGGTATGGAAGGTGCAAAAGGTTGCCTTTTAGTTTGTTAATATTATGTCTAATTTTCATGGGTTTCTGTAGGCTAGAAGGGCTTGCAGATAAGGTCCTGAAATGGTACTTGTGCAGGCTGGAAGGATGGTTTGCTGCTGATGCAGATACCATCTCCTTGAAATATTGGGATGAGGCAAGCTTTGGTTGATTTTTTTTTTGCTTTTTTTTTTTATTTATGGCTATAATCATGCATGAGAAGCCTGAATGCTATATTTTCTTAAGAATGACCATGGTGATATTTGTTGTATTTTTTAATAAAAATTCTTTAATACAATTGTTGCTCTAACTTACTGACACTTCATCGTACTAAAAAACATCAAGGCTCTGTTTGATATAAAGGAATTGATCTAGAGGAAATGAAAATTGTAAAAGAATTCAATTGGAATAAGTTTTGATTCATTTGTTTGGTTGATGAAAAATTAAATGAAAATTATTATTTTTTATTTGGTTTTGAGGAGAAGTTGAGTTTTTTGTTTCTTGTGAGCTATATGCAAAAATAATGATCCAATAATATTTTCTTCTCGTTTTTTTTCACTATAGTAGTAGAGTAGGAAATTCTCATTTAAACATGGATTTGTCCATATTTCATAGAGGTAAATTCAATGACCTAATAAGTACATTGGAACCACCTAATATGAACTAATATTATCTGGACCACCTAAACTCAATTACTTAAGAAAGTCGTGACTTCCGAGTTTTCAAAAAGTTGTGATTTCTATCGGCCAGTCTCCTAGCATTAGTATATTAGTGTAAATTGACCCTTTATTATTTGGGTTGATAGATAATGCATTCATATTTGAGTTTTTCGTTGCGCTCTTGTTCTATTAACTATTTTTTCTAATTTACTTTTGCTTGATATCTGTAGGAAGTTTTATTGCCTGGTGGTCATGCTCTTATGGTGCGGGGTTATCGTCCAGTCATCAATACCCTAGCTAGAGATCTGGATATCCGGCTTGGTCATCGGTACGTACCTACTATATTAGAAATAACTAAGCTCTTAGATAACTTCATTTCTTATCGATTCTGCTATTTCAGAGTATCCAAAATAGTAAGGGATAAAATGGGAGTAGAAGTCATAGTCGATAATGGTAAATCATTTGTGGCCGACGCTGTTGTCATTACTGTTCCCTTAGGAGTGCTGAAGTCTAATTCTATTAAGTTTGAGCCGAGGCTTCCGAATTGGAAGGAGGAAGCCATTAAAGACATTGGAGTTGGCACAGAAAACAAAATCGCATTGCACTTTGATAGAGTTTTCTGGCCTAGTGTGGAGTTTCTTGGAGTTGTCTCATCCTCTTCTTACAGCTGCAGCTATTTCCTTAATCTTCACAAGGCGACCGGTCACCCTGTCCTTGTTTATATGCCTGCAGGACAGCTAGCACATGACCTTGAGAAGTTGACTGACGAAGCTGCAGCCAGCTTTGCCTTCCAACAACTTAAACAGATCCTACCTGATGCGTCAAAGCCAGTATGTTTCTGTTCTTTTACAATCACCTTTTTTTCAATATTTCCTTTTTCCCAAGTCTATTTCCTTGCATTTTAAATTCCTTGTCACGACTTGTTATTGTTTATTGAATTGAATACTTGTTACATGGTGTGTGTATATATATATATATATGTGTGTGTGTGTAACCATATCATTGGCACATTATATGATCCTTGTATGGAATTATTTTGAATTTGAACTCAAATATATTTAAAAATTAATAATTACATCATGCATGTCTAGTTGAGTTCAAGTATATGTTTAGTCAAAACTGATCGATTTAGTTTTTAGTTGTTTGGAATAAAGTATATTAATGTTATGAAATATTTTTTAATTACTAAGCAAGATTATTATCTTTATAAAGCATTCAAAATATATTTATATAGGATTATTATTATTATTATTATTATTATTATTATTATTATATATGAGTGTGTGCGCGCATGCGCGTATTCGTACTATTTGTTTATTATGTAATTATGAATGCATATAGATGTATTGTATATATGTGTCAACACACATAAGAGTGCATATGTCATATTTTGTTTTGATTTCAAGTTGAATCAATCTTATTTCAAGTGAGTCATCATCAAGTCAAATCATGTTGTTGTCAATTATGAGTTGATTAAAAATTAAGTGATTTTTTAGCGAGTTACAACTTTCGAACATAAATTGGAATAGCATATGGTGCAATTCTAATTTGAAAGTATTAAAAAGCTTATTATCACATCATAGGATCATTAATTTTAATTTTGAATATGATAATTGATGCAATTTTTTTTTGAAATAATTATTTAATTAATTTTTAACTATATTATAATGCATGCAATATTTTTTAAAATGAATTCATGTTGAAAACTATAACTATTTGTTTTCTAGCAAATGATGTATTCCAATCATTTTATTTAATAACTAAAAATTAGAACTACTTTTATCTCTAGTTTTTTAAAAATATTTAATTATATGTATTTTAATAGTACTCATGAATATATGTACGCATATGCATATGTGTATATAAAATTTAAAAAGCATACATAATAATTGTAGTTTGAGTTGAGCTCAACCTAACTTAATCTGACCTAGACGTAACTTGAAATTGGCTCAAAGATTGAATCTAGTAAAAAAATTGGCTGATGGCTTGACACTTGGCTCAATTCAAGATTGATCTGGGTCAAAATATCAATTCAAATCTTTTAAGTTAAAATCTCAAACCAGTGCTAGTGACCTCGATTTTCTTATCTAATGGATACGACTATTGCAAACTATAATCAGAGGAGTTTTTGGATTCTAAGCACAACAAGAAAAGAAAAAAAGAAGGGGGGGGGGGTCAATCAGGTGTGCAATGGTGTACTATTGAACTTATTTTGAAGCTCCACACAACTTAAGGCACTTAAAATTAAGCACACGAAAATAAATAATTAAATCTATAAACTAAATAGATCGTTTAGATTGCAGAGATTGTAAAGTTATTCCTAGTGAAAGTTTATGTATTCAACATCGCTTGCTAATTTTGCACTTTAAGATGAAGGGATAGAGTATGAAAAATATAGTATATCGCTGCTCTAGGATTAAATGGTGGCATTTAAAGAACTCCAACAAAAATACTTTGAGAGTAAGATTCACGATCTTAAGATTTTGTTGATGCTTGAGGAAGCTAATATTATTTGGGAAATAGTAGCTTGTAATATTAATAATGTTATAATTGATGTGCTTAAAGTATCAAAAGGAAAAGTTTCTAATAGTAAAAATAGTTTGTGGTGGAATCAAAATGTGCAAGAAAAGATAAAAAATAAGAAGCTATGTTATAAAAATTGATTTAGATGTAAAATTTTTAAAAATTGAGAAATATATAAAGTTGCCTGTAAGGAGTCTAAGAAAGCATTTTTGCGATGCAAAGACTTCAGGTTTTAATGATTTATATAATAGATTAGATACTAAAGAGGGCAAAAGATATATGTATAAGCTAGTCAAACAAAGAGATATGAGTAGTAAGGATTTAGTTCAAGTGAAGTGCATTAAGGATGAAGATCAAAAAGTACTTTTTTAGAAGAGGATATTCAACAAAGGTGGATGAGATATTTTGCTAAGATTTTCAATGAAGATTGTGAAAATATGATTGACTTTAGTGACCTTAACATTCTAAATGAAAATAGAGAATTTTGTTTTTATCAGCATATTATTAAAATTGAAGTTAGAGAGGCTTTAAAGAAAATGAAGGGTGGGAAAACTGTTGGATCTGATGATATTCCAATAGAGGTGTGGAAATGCTTAGGAGATGAAGGAATTTCTTGGCTTACTAAACTTTTTAATATTATTTTAAAGATTAAAAAGATACCAGATGTGTGGAGAATGAGTATGTTGATTCTTATCTTTAAGAATAAAGTTGATGCACAAGATTGTGCAAATTACAAAGGAATTAAGTTGATGTGTTATACTTTAAAACTATGGGAGAGAGTTATGGAACATAGGTTACGACGTGATACTAATGTTTCTCAAAATCAATTTGGATTCATGCCGGGTCGGTCTATTATGGAAGCCATACATTTATTGAGAGGTTTGATGGAGAAGTATAGAGAGAAAAAGGAAGATCTTCATATGATATTTATTGATTTTGAGAAAGCTTATGATAAAGTTCCAAGAGAAGTGCTATAGAGAGTTCTAAAAAAGAAAGGGATTAATAATGCTTATATTTAAGTCATTTAGGGATATGTATGCTGGAGCTATTACTTGTGTTCAAACACAAGGTGGTTTGACCAAGTATTTTCCAATTTCAGTTGGATTACGTCAAGGATCAGCCTTAAGCCCATATCTTTTTGCTTTAGTCATGGATGTTCTTACTAGAGATTTGTAAGAGGATATTCCCTGGTGTATGCTTTTTGCTGATGATATTCTTCTTGTTGATAAGATTAAAGAGGGAGTTGAAGGGAGTTGAAGCATAATATTAAGTGTTGCAGAGATGAGTAGCTTTACTCTTAGAGACAGGATACATAATGAGCATATACGTGAAAATGTTGGAGTAGCTTCAATGGCAGATAAGATTAGAGAGAGTCGCCTTAGATGGTTTGGCCACATAAAATAATGGCCTTCTGATAATCCGGTCAGAAGAGTAGATGTATTAGATTTAACCTATATTAAGAAAGGTAGAGGTAGACCTAAAAAAGACTTGGTTAGAAAATATTAGAAATGACATTTCTTTATTAGATCTAAATGAGAATTTGACCCCTAATCGGACACAATGGAGAGAAAGGATTCATGTAGCCGACCCCACGTAGTGGGATTATTGCTTGTTGTTGTTGTTGTTGTTGTTGTGTATAAACTAAATACTCATCACCAACAAATAATGTTGTATGTGAAATGATAAAGCTAGTGAGCGCTTGATATCACTATTAAACTTAAAATTAATGATCCACTAAGCCATACAAGCTATTTGATTTGCACATCAAACATCAAAACACCAAGCATAAATGTAGAGATTGATGAGGAAATTTATTACTAAAATGAAGACTTTCGAGAACTTTTTTTTGTAGATGAGAACATTTTATTTTTCTTCAAAAACCCTTCCGAAATGCTTTTACATTGAAAGCATTTTGATTCTAAAATTCATTATCTCATTACATGGGTTATTTATAGACTAGAATGTCCTCTCAAAATAGTATCAAAATACCCCTAAAAAATATTCCGTAACACCTCTTAAAGCAGGCAACCAATGACTCTTTAAAACCCCCCCAACAACTAGTCAAACTAACCATTAGATGCCAATTTCGACATGCCAGGATTGGTGATACACCGAAGTTGCTCTAGCACTCTCTATCAAGCTCGTGCTCATAGAGCTTCTCGTTGTGGCAGTTTGATAATTATGCTTAAGTTGTTATTTAAGTGATAGGTAAATATACATAATGCCAAAGTACAACATCTTATATATGATTTTGTATCTAAAGGAGTCAATGAATTTAATGGAATTGCTTAAATCTAATAGTATAATTATATAATTAATCATAATCAACATTTCAAATAATTAACTCAGCAAACTTAGTAAAATATGTGGAATATATAAAATCAAGTAAATTGATCAACATGGAGAACACTTAATGAAGAAATAATAATAAATAGTCATTAAGCTTACTTTAATAATTAAGATATTAATGATATGATTAACACAGGCTTATTTAGCAAATTAATTAATATTATAAGATACTTATGGTCAAATAATTTTGCCAACATACCATGTGATCAATAATCATATGCGAGTAAATTAAGCACATGATCACTAATAAAATATATTTTTTGGAAAGAAATCAAATAATTGGAAAATTAAGCCAATTAAAATCCCAAAAATTTGTAAACTCTAAAATATATTTTTAAAAAATATAATCAATTTTAACATTTTGGGCATCATCTTTGGGACATTTGTTATATTCATACAATTAATATTATTGATCCTAGATCTTGAACTTGCTCTCGAGTTTTCAAGAATTGTACAATTTGAGTTCATCCTACAAGTAGCAAGTTCTACACAACTTGGTTACTTGCAAGTAGCTAAGTATTTTATCTCATTACCATGGTTGGTAGTAAATAATTAACTTGAAATAAACTACTTAGCAAAATATTAGACGACACAACATTAGATTTTCCACCATCAAATCACTAATAAGCCACATGAGTCACGTAGGCTCATGGGATCAACAAATTTCACCAATAAACAATTGATTCTCAATTTTCAAAGCAAATTAATTCCACATATAATTATACTCTACATGCGAGTGATGGGTCTAGTTATTATTTCATAATTGGAGGGGTTATTATCAAGAACAATGTCGTTAACTACAAAGCAAATCTACTCCATAAACTAAAAAATCCAACGAAGAGTTCAATTTTTAGAATATCATAATTGAAATGATTCATCAACAATTAAATTGCTCATATTTCGATCCCTTTACCCATATGATAGGTTCAATTATCAAAATAACTGGAGGAAGCTCTTATATAGCAATACCCTCTAAAAATTAATGAAAGAATACTTCAGGGCGTTATAACCCCTATGTAGGGTATAATTACTTCATATCATAATCAGAGGTGTTTCCAACAGAACTTATTTACCAATTTCACGGATTTTAAATAAAACAAAACTCAAAAACCTGAATAATGGTTTTAGTTATCAAAATATTATAACTGGAGTGGCACAGCATCTACAGTTGGTGCACCAATTGTAAACAACAAACAACAACAACAACAACAAGCCTTTGTCCCACTACGTGGGGTCGGCAACATGAATCCTTTTTCTCCATTGTGTCCGGTTCAAAGTCAAATTCTCGTTTAAATCTAATAGAGAAAGGTCATTTCTAATATTTTCTAACCAAGTCTTTTTAGGTCTACCTCTACCTTTTTTAACATAAGTCAAATCTAATACCTCTACTTTCCTAACTGGGTCATCGGAAGGCCGCCGTTTTATGTGACCAAACCATCTAAGGCGACTCTCTCTAATCTTATCCTCCACTGGAGCTACTCCAACCTTTTCACGTATATGCTCATTTCGTATCCTGTCTCTAAGAGTAAATCCACTCATCCACCTAAGCATCCTCATCTCCGCAACACATAACTTAGTATTGTGCTTCTCTTTTAATGGCCAACATTCTGCACCATAAAGCATTGCAGGTCTCACCACCATCTTATAGAATTTTCCCTTAAGTTTAAGGGGGACTTTTCTATCACACAACAAGCCCGATGCATTCCTCCACTTCAACCATCCAACTTGAATTCTACTGATAACATCCCCATCTATTTCACCATCACTCTGAACAATAGATCCAAGATATCTAAAACGTGTACTCTTATTAATGACTCGATCGCCCAAAGTCACAATCCCCTCACTAGGTCTATTACTGCTAAAATTACACTCCATATATTCAGTTTTAGAAATTAAGCAAAATCAAGTAAGATGTTGAAGACTTCATGTTCTTGATGATAAGCAAAATTACTAAAATATATAACTATAGGGTTCACTATTCATGCAAATCTCTAGTGCTTGCGATACAAAACTCTTAAGATTCAATATCTTTAATCAGTCATAATTCAAAAATTGGGTAAGAACTCCAAATCTTGAAAAGTCTTAGCAAATAGAGTTGAAAAAGCGTGATAATGACCAGTTGATTAGTTTTGGACTGAGTGAGATAGAGATGATTGTCCTGTTGAGTTGCTGATATTCTTCTTTGCTAATAAACAAAAGATAGTGAAGTGGGTAGGATGTACTCAACACACCTAATAATCAAATGTGCTCTATAATTTCTCCAGCTAGGTAAGCTATGACAATGCGAATTAAAGAGAGCTTCCAAGCAGTTCAAGAAATCTATGATTTTATTGGAGATATCAACTCAATCGGGCCTCATTACAAATTTTTCTTTTCCCTACCTCTATGATGGATACGATTATTATAACCATACTAGAGGTATTCATCTACATGGAAATCATACTTAAGCTATAAAAATAAATATATTTTGGATATTTTCTTGATGATGGGTTCAATTATCAGAAAATCATAATTAAAGGGAATTTTTATCATAAAAAATTGCCTTCTCAAATTCAAAGATAAATCTATAAATCTCCAAGGGACTAATTTTTTCAATGGCGGGCGTAAACTAAGCAAATCATAATCGAATAAAACTCCATTTAAAGTCAAACCTTTCAAAACCAATCTAACTCCTTAAAAGATTTAAATCAATGAAACTTAAGCTTAAGCAAATAATCAATACACTCTATGCTTGGAGCTGTCATCCACTAGTTTGCCAAGGGTAGAAAATTTAAGTTTAACCAAAATTCACAAGGCACACTCGATGGGGCATGAAGCTTTTTATTGACTAAGGTCACCTTGAAATTGGCTCCTTTGCCAAGCTTTCACTCTAGATCTATGAAGTTCCCTTCAGCAATACAACTCAAAGCCGACTACCTCACTATGTAGACCAAGGTCTGTAACAACTCAGAATGATGGGAACTTTATGTGGGCGAAATTTTTTAGTATAAAAAAATTGGTGTAAAAAATAAAAACTTCAAATTAGAACACGGTTAAATTTTGTAGGATGTCAAAGTCTTCTATTTTTATTTAAAAATCTTGTAATTTTAAACTTTTGTACTTTACATTTTTAATTGTTTCATCTTCTCCTCCTTATACAATTGCATCTATATTTATTGATATAATTATTTTCCAAACATCTGATCCATTTTTCACTTTCGGTATTTGGTGCATCTTCATCTGGTTTGTCAGTAAAATTTTGGTCAGCTTCCTTTTTTTCCAAGCTTAGCATTTTGGTGAAAAACAACAACAACAATAAGCTTTTATCCCACTGCTTGAGTCGACTAGATTAATATTTTTTTTCTTTCATTGTGTCCTATTAAGAATCAAATTTTCATTTGAATCTAATAAAAAAGAAAAGTCATTTTGGTGGTGAGGCCTGAAAAAACTATTGGTTTATCCTTTTTATTCTTGGATGTAACGTTCATGAATGTTTAACTGAAGTTTAGGAATATGGCTCCGGAGAAGGGAAACCATGAGTTGTAACATCAAGAAGATCGCCAGTCCTCTTTGATGCGACAAAAATAGCACAACGTCAATGCTTGCATTCGTAAAGACCTGCGTTGCAGTTGTTTCCGACTCTGTTTATCAGCTTGTATCTTAATGATGGAAAATCTCAGAAATAATTTTTGAATTTATGTTCATCTGATATTATTTCTCCTATTTTACAGATCCAATATCTGGTGTCACACTGGGGTACAGATGTGAATTCTCTGGGCTCTTATAGCTATGATGCCGTTGGAAAGCCTCATTATCTTTTTGAGAGGCTAAGGATTCCTGTCGATAATCTATTCTTTGCTGGGGAGGCAACAAGCTTAGATTATACTGGAACTGTGCATGGAGCCTTCTCTACCGGACTGATGGCGGCAGAAGAATGCCGGATGCGTGTGCTTGAGAAATATGGAAACCTGGACATCTTTCATCCAGCCATGGGACATGGAGAAGAAGAGCAGCTCTCCGCTCCGCTTCTCATCTCCCGAATTTGAGTACTCTTTTCTTCGCTGGCTTGTTAGTTAGGGGTAGAAGTTCGACTATTCTTTTGCTTCATTGTTTCTCTAGAGCAGTATGCATTCGTTCTGAACTATCAACACTATTTGTGTACCTAATATGTGTTTGTTTTCTGAAGTGCGACTTCAGTGTTATTCTGATACTTCGTAAGAACCAAGAACATATGACTGAACTTTCTCCATTCATTGATAAATGCCTTTGTGAGAATATATGTGCGGTCGATTTTAAGAATTCTTATAATTGCTATTGTGTGCAGCATGTGGCTTAAATCTATTTGTGAATTTTCTTAAAACGACAAAGTAGAAATAAATTGAACTTTCTTATCATTATCCATCCTTGAAATGCACCTACTTTATGTTCAATATCATGCATCACGTCAGATCATTGACCAACTGCTGTTTACATTGGTTCTTTTCTTAATCAAAAACATAGATTGGAGCTTATAACTTCATGGAGGTCGTGTCAACTGCTTGGAAGAGGGACTTTCTAATGTGAAAAAACCTCTCTAAGCTTCAATGGGAACTCCTCCAAATTCATTTTCAATCTGATTGCTGCGATCAAATCGTAACAAAATAGGCTGCATGATCTTTTGAAATCAATCCATTGGACCCTACGGGATTCTAAGAGGCCCTTATCTCTCGGAATTCTCTAGTTGAAGCAACCAAATGTTAATAGAAATGGATCAAATAGAGCCAAATGTTCCTGGTTATATAAGGGTGAGGATAACATCACAATTTTTATTTTAGAAAATTGAAATAAAGTAGGACCATAATTTCATCAAGGTACTTTATTCTCCTAGTCGTGGCTTAAGCTAATTCAATAATATTGTTGATACTGTTACGCATTTATCTTCTTGCTAAACAACTTCTAAATTCTTCCTCTACTCGTGACGATGGTGAAGCGGGGATGATGTAGCGACGGATACAACATGCGAGCTGCAGGAACTGGCAACCCACGCATAACCTAAGAACTCCTCCTTGAGAGGGAGATCACCACCTGAAATTACTTCATGATACAGAAACCCAAACAACTGAGTAAAATAACTCAAATATTATTCATCCCTAATCTCTCTCCTATTACAATCAATGGCTAGGTATTTATAGACAAATGTAGCAACATAATAGGCTACATTCAAGAGAAGAAAGCACTATTCCTATACAGCCATATAAACTACCAAATGGAGTTAATATAGCATGAAGTTAACATGTTTTAAGCAGCTCAGCAACGGTGTCATTAATGATGCCGGTGAAGAGGGGGGGTGACAGATACAACACGCGAGCTGCATGAACTGGCAGCCCACGCATAACCCAAGAACTCCTCCTTGGGAGGGGGATCACCACCTGAAATTACTTCAGGATACAGAAACCCAAACAACTGAGTAAAAGAACTCAAATATTATTCATCTCCAATCTCTCTCATTACAAGCATTGGCTACAAGTATATATATACAAAATAGAGCAACATAATAGGCTACACTCCAAAAAAGAAAGAACATTCCTATACATCCATATAAGCCACCCTACAAAATTAATCTAGCCTAAAGTAATAGAATTAAACAGCTCAGCTCCGGCGTCATACTACTGGGGTAGGAGGAACTTCAGGCTCATAAGAAGATGCCCGGATGGCCCACATTAAGGAGGCAGATTTGGTTGGCTAAATCGGTCAGATATTTTTTCTTGTACAACTCAGCTGCTGCATAATGAGCCATTATATAATTATGAACAATGATATATGGCTCTACTGTGGAATGGTCTCCAGTACAATTAGTACCATAAGGATGTGAACATCGACGAGGAGGAAATAAACCATAATCAAAGGAGGTGAAGGAGTTAATGTTGGGCTCATTCATGATGGTCCAATAGGAAACCCTAGCACCAAATTCTTTAAAGCATACATCAGCTAGTTCTTTGATCATCAATCATTTCTGGGCTCAACAATCCTCCATACTCATCTTGAAGCATCTCCAGAGGTGCATCCAACTTGCTCGCATCATCATCATATATGGGTTGATCAAGATCAAGAACTCCTACAGATATGTCGTCATCATACACGTCATACACTGGCTCCTCGTAGAGAGGCAAAGATGATGATTTCGGCAACGGATCTTCAGATCCGTCAAAGCTGGACTCGATCAAGGGTGGGCTGGAAGATTGACGAGGTGGTCCTTCAAACACGTCGTTGCCGAAAAAAGAGAACTGGTCATCTAAGATACCCTCTGTCATTGGTTTCTAAGCATTCGGTCTGAACGGAGGATTTATAAGCCGCCAACCGAACAGATTTTCCCTGTGGTCGCATGCCAGCAAAGTCTCGGGTAAGATGGCTCAAGTCTTTCCTTCATTCAATCCTTGACAATCTTAATTTGAGTCAGGCAAATTTCTTGTAGCAGATCTTCGATTTCTACTTCTTGAAGTGGTCGCTGCCTAGTCTGACGAGGCCACATCTTGCTCTATTTAGCTGTTGATTTCTAGACTAAGAATCAAAATTCTATGGTTCTTGGTGGCTAGAATATGCTGACAGTAGCTTTCTTGGTTAATGTCAAGGAAAGATCTGGCTTGTTACGAAGGTGGAATCTTTAGTTGTTGCAAAGTTGGTTGGCTGCGAGGAAGAAGAGGCTTCACAGCCGATGAAATGAGGCCAATTCGCCACCGAAGAACAATGAGACCAACAGTTCGCCAATGAGGCCGATTTGCCACTGAAGATGATTCGCCACCTAAGCTGATTCGCCACCGAAGATCAATGAGGCTGACAGTTCACCACCAAGGATCAAGACAGTACTTCGATGGCTTCCAAATGAGGTCGGCGGCCACCTCTGAATAGAAATGGCTAAAGCCTTCAAAAAGGCTCGCAAACACCTTTGGTTGGTCTCAAGAAGACCTCTTCATGACAACAAAAACTCAAGCTCCAAGAGTTGTGCCCGATTCTTGTGCACACAAGAAAAACCACCATCCAGAGCTGCCCGATTTTAGAGTTGATTACCAACAGGATTCCATCATTTTGTTTATTTATTTATTTTTTGTTATGCTATCTTGAAGTGCGCACACAAGAGCTACTTGTGGAAGATTAGCATAGCTGCTTGCAGTTTGATGTCGGAGCCAATTCGCCACTGTGCAATCTACGAACTGGTAGAAGCCTTTCTTGGATGGGTTTGAAGATCGGACAGTAGCAGGAATCCAGATTCTAATTGATGTCTTGAAGTCCACACACAAGAACAAAGAAACACACCAGGACAAAGAGAAGGTGGTTGTCGGCGCTTTGGATGAAGGACTGCAACCACCATGCTTCTTGGATGCTTGGCGACTGCTGGATCGCCTTCAGAGCTTCTCCACCAAGTTCTTCTCTTCACTACCTAAGGAATTCTCAGGATACAGAGCAAGAAGAGCCTGTTGGCTCTGATACCAAATGACGCCGGCGAAGGGGGGGGTGACGCAGCAACAGATATAACACGCGAGCTATAGGAATTGGCAGCCCACGCATAACCCAAAAACTCCTCCTTGGGAGGGGGATCACCACCTGAAATTACTTCATAATACAGAAACCCAAACAACTGAGTAAAAGAACTCAAATATTATTCATCTCCAATCTCTCCCATTACAAGCATTGGCTATAAGTATATATAGACAAAATAGAGCAACATAATAGGCAACACTCCAAAGAAGAAAGAACATTCCTATACATCCATATAAGCCACCCTACGAAATTAATCTAGCCTGAAGTAATAGAATTAAACAGCTCAGCTCCGGTGTCAATTTGTATTGATAAATTGTCGGTTGTCCATCATTTGTCCAACATTGATTGCATTTTCTTTTCTAGTGCTTTCTCTAATGATGATATCTTTGGCAAGGATAAGTGCCTGGGTCTACACAATTTTGGTGCCAATTTTGTGGGTACGTGGGAGGTGATTAAGCCTCTTTCTTGGAGATGGTTCATTACTTATTTCAAAATGCTAAGCTTCCTAACTATATCTTGAACTCTATCATTACATTAATTCTAAGAAAATTTCTGAGAAGACTCTTAATTATTTCAAGACTCTCTTTTGTCTTCGTAATACTTTTTAAAAGATTATTGTCAAGCTGTTGGCCAATACATTGAAATGCATTCTTCCTTCTACTGTTAATCATGCTTAGGCTATAGTACTGTTGTAAATGAGTTCCTTAGATTTTAATTTTGCAAGCTATCCTAAATATTTATGTGTTGAAATTGATCATAGGAAGGTATTTGATATCAAAAATTTGTTTAATGCATTACTAGCATTTGATTCAATTAGGCTTTCCTACTATCTTTGTAAACTAGGTTTTAAGTTTAAGTTCTACGGATGAAGTTCCATTCTCAGTTAACATCAATGGTGAACGTAGGGGATACATTCAATTATCTTTTGGAGCCCACTAAAGTTCCCCACTCTCTTCATTTCTATTTATCATGGACATGATTATTTTCTCTTTTATACTAGCTAATAATTCCACAGACAATGGATTTAAAGCCATTTCTCATAATAATGCCAAAATATCTCACTTGGTTTATGCTGATGATCTTCCTATTTTTAGCGATGATATTTCCTCTATAACTTGCCTTAAAGCTACTCTTCCTTGGTTTACTCGTCACTATCTTAAGTTAATCACAACAAATTGGCTATCTATTTTTCCAGAGAGGTAAACCTATATTTTGCTAAACATTTTGTGAGATTTTGAATAAATCCACTGATGCATTACCTTGGGAATATCTGGGCATTACAATTTTTTCCTCCAAGCTTAAATAAAGTGATTGCTTAAATATTTCTAATAAACTGCATCTTTTATAATCCTTACGATGAGACCTCTATTAGAAAATGTGTTAATAAAACTAATTCAAGTTATTAATGACTCAGATAGAAAACATGTTTGTTAATGAACATGAACATTATTTAATCAAAATTATGTGTTGAATATCACATATTTTATTAGATCATTTACCATCCGTAGTAAAGCACATAGTATATATTGTGATGGGTACATTTATAGACAATATTAAGATTAAAGTTTTAATGGTTGTTTCTTTTCTTTTTAACTCCAAAGTGATGTATTGGCATTTGTTGCCAATATTGCATTGGTTTTATTTTTATTGTGAACTCTGAAAGTTCGTGAGGGTGGTTAAACCCTATTGAACTAGCCCGAGACTAACCAAGAGGGGGGCTTGAATTGGTATTTTAAAAATTCTTTAAGCAAAAAAAAAATCTTTTTGAAATCTTTTTGAATAGTTTAAACACAAATAATTTAAGCGGAAGCAGATAACCAAACATAGAGATTTCAACACATATCAGATCATAGAAACAAGTAAAAATAAATATAAAAAAATAAGTAGAAAGAAAACAGCAGATTTATAGTGGTTCGGTCAAATCTGACCTACGTTCACTCCCTAGAACCTCTTGTTCCAGGTATTGCACTAATCAGTTAGCATCTCTCCTTTTGCCCCCACAGTAAGGCTGAGAAGCCCTTACAAAATCTTTCTACTGACCTAATGAGGCAGAGAACCTTGAATCATTTTTCACCCTTCTGGTGAAGGCAGAGAACCCGAAATCCTTTTACTCTCTCCTGGAATAGGCAGAGAACCTAACAATCTTTTTTCTCTCTCCTGGAGTAGGTGGAGAACCTAGACCTGATACTGATGATCGTCTCCCTAGAGCCACTATGGAACCAATGATGAAGATGGAAGAAGACGATCGAATCCTTGCTTGGAGCAACCTTTGTGAATCCCCTCACAAACTCCCCCTCACAAGATCCTCTCTATCTCTCTCCCAAACTCTCCCTCTCCTCTAAGCTCTCTTGGGTTAAAAAAATAGCAAAAGATTTTCTAAAGAGATAATTAGAGAACTTAAATAGAGAGGCTTCAAAAAGTGCCCTAATTTCAATTTGCCAATAATATCGTCCAGGACAATCTGTAGATCCTCCTGTATGATTAGTTTAAATCAGCCCTTTCAGCTGGGATGATTTGGGTCTCCTATATGATTAAAACACAAAGTTTGTTCTGATCGTCCAAGATGATGTGGTAATCATCCTGTATGATTAGATCAAAATTAGGCATTATCATCCAGCAGATAGTTCGGGATGTCTAGGAGATAAATCATGATGATATATAGAAATATAACTAATCGTCTCGGATGATGTCATGATTGTCCTGTACGATTAGTTCAAAATTAGATATCATCGTCCAGTAGATAGTTCGGGTCTTCTAGAAGACTTAGGAGAAATCATCCAGTATGATTCTGAGATCGTCCCGAATGATATGATCGATCAATCTAAACTCAATTACTCTCCTAATCACCTGATCAATTTAGGCATGGTTATAATGAATCGTCCTGGATGATCAAGATTGTCCTGTACGATTAATACAATTTTATGAGTTATAAAATCTTGCTTAAATGAGTTTGGAGGTTGGATATTTTGATTTAAGCATATCATCCAAGATAATGGGAATATAATCTAGGATAATTTTCTAAATCAAGATTACTTGACCCAGTTGCCCTAATTTAGGTTGTGAGCTGAACAGATCATCTAGGATGATCAAAAAATCATCTTATATAATTTGGTTAGAAAAATTTATTTTCTCTATCTCCCTTTACTCACTCCCTTGAGTGTGTGTGTGCAAGGTTACATAGCTTCAGGATCCACCACATTACAATTGACTCAAGAAAAGGTAGAAAATATATTTAAATTAAAATTACAGACTTGACTCAGTCCTAGTCTACCCGATCTTGAGCTAGCTTGAGAGTGAGCTTGTGGACCTGAAATGTTAGTATTCAACAGAGCAAATAGATATGCAATGAGCTTTAATTATGAGGAGATAGCATAGTAAATAAAAATAGTAATATTTGTTATCATCAAAATCATAAGACTTAGGCCCAGATCTGCAACAATCTCCCCCTTTTTGATGATGATAAATATTATTGTTAAAAGCTTTCAAGATGTTTTGGTATTTCCTAAACTCTCCCTTACTAAGTTAATTCTTTGAAAAATAGGGGAGGTGACAAAAGAAAAACTCAAAAAAAAAAAAAGAATAACATAACCAAAATAACTAAGTAGGAATACAACAATAAGCACTAAGTAAAAATAACTTTTACAGGCACATAAGCTTTTACAAACATACCTACTCCCCCTTTTGTCATCACAAAAAGGAAGAATTAGAAAACACTAGAAAGAAAAAGTAGAGTGCATAAAAAAATTGAACAACAACAGAAAAATAACTAAAAGTCAAATGGACTCTGATCAGAAGGAGGTGGCGATGGTGGTGGTGGCTAAAAAGAGTGGAGAGAGGAGAACTGTTTATGGAGCCAGTCTATGTCCTGACTGTGCTGCTGCTGCTGTTATATCAGGTAATCATCAAAATGAGCGACATGTTATTATTGTTGTGCTACGAACTCCTTAAAATGAGCCATGTCCTGGGTGTGCTGCTATTGCTGCTCTGTGACATAAGACTCAAATATGGCTTCCCACTGATCAAAATATTATACCAGCTGATTAATCGGTGACAGCTGGCGGAGAGGAACAGGTTCTGGAATAGCTTCTTCCTCTAATCCCACAGCCTCCTCGTGCCCCGGATGGAGACAGGTGCTGTGAAGGACATGGAAGAAGCTATTGGTGTAGAAGGAATGTTGATAATTTGGTGGGGCAGTATACTGAAGTTTGTACTTAGTTTTAAGAATATAGGCAATAATGTGTCCTAAGGCCATCTTTAGTTTTCTCTTATGTCCGGGATCCCTAATACTAGTCAAGTGTTCAATGTATCTGAATACAAGATCAGTAGCATTGAAATCCCTACGAGCCATTATATAATAAGTGATGATGGAGAGTAAAGGAGTAATATGAACGTGGTCACCAGCTTTTAGAATTACAGAAGTTCTAAGGACATGTTGGATGGTCCTAGCATCTTTGATTAATGAACTAGTGGCACCATCATGGTAAGTGACATTCGTGTTTCTTAGATACTGATTAACAGGGCTCTAGTTGAAATCAAGATCTGAAGCTAAGATATGAAGCTTGTCGCCAGTGGTGGAAAGTTTAAGAATTTCATAGCAGTCCTGATAAGTTGTTTCTATAGGCCATTTGTTGACATATGATTGAAGTGCAGTGTATGCAGAGTTAAGTCTAAGACTGGCAAAGAACTCATACAAAAGTTCAGAATTGAAAGGGACTGCGAGGGTCAGAATGAAGGTAAAGGTTGTATAGGCGAATAGATCTAATACCAGATAGATTAGTGTGCGGAAATTGACTATCTTTGAGGATGTAATCCCTGCAAATTTATACCGAAGGTAAGTAGCCTGATTAGCTGCCTCAGTGAAGCAAGGGTCTATAGTTCTCCTAGAAGAACTTTTAGTCGGCATCCTAGAACATTTGCCACCAGCCATAGAGAAGATTAGGGATTGAGAAAATGAGTTTTGGGGTGAGAAAAATAGCTTAAAATTGGCCTGTTTATAAAGAGTTGTCCAGATCATCCAGGGTGATTGTGAGATCGTCTAGGATGATTTGAAGCAATAATAGTGTCCAGGCCGATTGGTCAAAAAGGTGGTCCTATCGTCCAGGATGATCAGACATCATCTATAATGATTAGAAACAGGCAATCATCTCGAGGAGTCAGCTGAAATGATCTTTTACTGGCTAGATCATCTAAGACAAACATGTGTATCATCCAGGATGATGAGTCATTAAGGATCGTACCAACTGCATTGAATCGGCCAACTGTTTGTGCCACATGGATCGTACAGGACGATCGTAGGATCGTCTAGTACGATCACCAATAATAGGTATAGATTAGCCATTGGATGGAGGTGAGCAGTGAGTTGATGGTATCATCCAGGACGATCAGACATCATCCAGGATGATGTGAACATAAAAATTGAAAATTTTGAGGATGGATAGAGTTGATCAGAAGAGGTCCCAAAAATAAAAAATAAGTAAAAAAATGACAAGAATAAATGTAAAATAAAAAAATAAGAAAAAGAGCAAAAACAAAAGTTTTTTTTAATCAGTCATCGTTTAATAAATGATAAAATTACCTTAACTTTAAATTTAAAAACTCGAAAGAAATGATATGATAATGCTCAAATATAGAAAAAGTTAAAAAAATCAATTTTTGTAAACCCTATCTCAGACACCTTACAGGTTCAAATTCTTTTTAAACAAAAATTTGATTCAGAAGAAAATAAATTAGATAAGAAAAGTGATCTTTTCAAACTTCTTCCAGAAAAATATTTGATAAAGTAGCATTGTAAAGTAAAGAATCAGAAATAATGATTTTTAATCTCAAGTGTTTGAATATATTAAGTGGCACATAAATTCTTCGAAGATTTTTAAAGATATAAAAGAGAAGGAAGCTTATTTCTTTGTGGGCTCATTTTGTGCCTCTTTTTTTAATTATTTGATGCACTTTGTATATTTTTAAATTTTTGATACACTTTATGTACCTTAAAATTTATTGACGAATATTACATATCTTTTCAGTGTTGCGCTCATTTTTTACCTCTTTTCAGTTGATTGGTGCACTTTGTGCATCTTTTGTGAGCTTCCTTTCTTTTAAAACATCTAAAAGACTCTCAGTTGTGATATTATCTTTTAGATATAAGAGAAAAAAACTCACTCTCTTAGATAAGAAAAAGTAAACCATAAAATAGAATCATTCTCATATGATAAATGCAACCACCTGTTTAAGAAAATACGAAAGTGATTCAATGATTTGGAATACTACTCATATGAGATAGATTACTGTAGGAAGATAAAATAGATCTCTATTTTAAAGTCCAACTTTTTAATTTTAAAAAAAGTTTTGATTCAAAAAGAAAAATACACCATTAAAGGAGTTAGAGGAAGAGAAACAATCATCAATGTGTCTTCCTTTAACTATTTTAGAGGAGGCAATCACTATTTACAAGCTTCTAAACGAAATAAGGCAAAAATCTCATTTAAAGATAAGTTCATCAATAGAAGTGAGCAGTGATCTGATTCTTAAGATACTGAAGTAGAAAACCAATAGAAAATAAAAAGCATAAAGTAAAATCACAAAAATAAGCAAATCAAACAAAAATACTAAGAACAAAAACATAAATAGAAAGCCTCATTTTCAAGCATGAATATCTATCACACCTAGGTTCTTAAGGTGCTAAAGGTTTCAAAGGCCAATGATTTTGTGAAGATATCTGCAAGTTGGTTTTCAGTTGCTACATGATGTAGCTCATGATCCCTAATGAAGTGGTGCCTGATATCTATGTGTTTGGTCATGGACTGTTGAATTGGGTTCTTAGAAATACAAATGGCACTAGTGTTATCATATAGGACTAGAATTATGCCTACAGGAAGTCCTAAATCCATAATTTATTACTTTAGCTAAAAGACCTGAGCCACACAACTTCCTAAGGCTATATACTCAGCTTCAACAGTGGATAGGGCAACTGAGTTCTATTTTCTATTGGACTAGGAGACAAAAGATTGCCCTATAAATTAAAATATTTCAGAGGTGCTCTTTTTATCCACCCTACATCATGCAAAGTCTGAATCAGAATATCCTATAATCTCAAAGGAAGTGCTATGCCTAAGATATCAGATTCCTAAGTTTTGGGTTCCTAAGAGATATCTAAGGATTCTCTTAACTGCAGTCAGGTGGGATTCTTTAGGATTAGCTTGAAATCTAACACAGAGATAAACACTAAATATTATATCAGGTCGGCTAGCAGTTAAGTAGAGTAGTGATCTAATTATTCCTCTATATTTCTTTTAATCAACTAATTTTTCATTTGAGTCTTTATCTAATTGAACACTAGAGCTCATGGGAGTATTTATTAGTTTAGCTTTATCCATTTCATATTTCTTTAGGATGTCCTTAATATATTTTAATTGATTAAGAAAAGTTCCATCATCCATTTGCCTTATGTTAAACCCCAAAAACTAGGACAATTCTCCTATCATACTCATCTCAAATTTCTTACTCATTATTTTAGAAAAATCAACACATAAATTTTTATCAGAAGATCCAAAAAGTATATCATCAATATAGATCTGAATAACAAGTAATTCATCTCCTACTCTCTTTAAAAAAAGGGTGGTGTCTACGCTCTCCCTAACAAACTCTCTTTCTAGTAGGAATGTGCTAAGCCTCTCATACCATGCCGTGGGTATCTATTTTAGTCCATACAAAGCCTTTTTTAATTTGAAAATATGCTTTGAAAATTGGAAATTCTCAATGCCTAGGGCTTGCTCTACAAACACATCTTCTTTTATTATCCCATTTAAGATGGCACTCTTAACATCAATTTGGAAAAGCTTAAATCTCTTATAACAAGTAAAGGTTAGTAGTAAATGGCTTCTAATCAGGCTACCAGCATAAAAGTTTCCTCAAAATCAATCCCTTCTATTTGGTTATACTCCTTAGTCACTAATCTTGCCTTATTCCTAACCACCACATCAGAATCATTCATTTTATTCTTAAAGACCCATTTGGTTTCTACTACACTCAGGTTCTTAGGTCTTTTTACTAGCTCTCAAAATCATTCCTAACAAATTGGTTTAATTCCCCTTGCATGACTAGGATCCATAATTCATCAGAAAGGGCTTGATTGATGTTAGTGGGTTCAATTATTGAAATGAAGGCAGAATGGTTTACTTCTTTTCTAAGTTTATGCCTAATTCTAACATCTTCAGAAGGGTCTCCTAAGATCAGTTCTTTAAGATGGCTTGAAGAATATCTCCATTCTCTAGGCAGTGTAACTTCAGGTTCTACCATTTCCTCTAGATTAGCAGATTCTATTCCTTGGGTGACTTCTACAACCTCCTTTTCTTCTACCCTAGACCCTCCAAAAGTACCAGATTTATTAAACACAACATGAGTGGTCTCCTCAATAATCAAGGTTCTTTTATTGAAGACTCTATAGGATTTTTCAACACTTAAGTAACCTAGGAACACTCCTTCATCAGATTTTGGGTCAAACTTTTCTAGTTGAGACTTCCCATTATTCAGAATGAACACTTTACATCCAAAGACACGAAGGTGAGAGAGGTTTTGGTGTCCTACCATTATGAATTTCATAAGGTGTTTTATTCATCTTAGATCTAAGATTTACCCTATTCAAAACATAATAGGTTGTATTCACCGCTTCTGCCCAGAAGTATTTAGGAAGTGAGTATTCATCTAACATGGCTCTAACAGCTTCTACCAGGGTCATGTTCTTCCTTTCAACTACCCCATTCTGCTGAGGGTTCCTAGGAGCTGAAAAATTATGATCTATCTTTTGCTCCTTACAGTAGGTTTCAAATTTCTCATTTTTAAACTCTCCACCATGATCACTATGAATAGTTAGAATTTCACAACCTAATTTCCTCTGAATCCAAGTGGAGAAAGATCTAAATTCCTCGAATGATTCACTTTTATTAGATAAAAATCTAACCCAGGTGAACCTCGAATAATCATTAATAATCACATACCTAAAGACTTTCTCTCCTAAACTTGAAGTGCTGACAGGTCCAAAGAGATCCATGTGAAGGACTTCTAAGGGTTTGCTAGTATTAATATCTTTGATTGAGTGGAAGGAGGATTTGACTTGCTTTTCTAACTAACAGGCATCACACATGTGGTCCATAGTGAACTCTAGTTTGGGGACACCTCTCACTAAGTCTTTTTAGGTAATCTTCCTAAGGCTTTTCATACTTACATGACACAATCTCCTATGCCACGACCATGATTCATCAGTAATTAATTTTAAGCAAATAGTAATATTAGCTTTAAAGTAATTTAAATCTAGTATATAGACATTATTGATCCTTTTTTCCTGCAAAATAATTTATATTTAAGCTTATAATGTAACAAGTTGATATAAATTTTATGCTGAAGTCTTTATCATATAGCTGACAGATGCTGAGCAGATTGTATTTCAATCCATCTACAAGCAAAATATATTCAATGATGAAAATTTTTTGAATCACCAATTATACCTAATCTCACCACTCTCTTAGTGGTATTGTCTCCAAGTGTTATCTTGCCTCCTACCCTAGCCTCCAGTGAAATGAATTAATTTGCATCCCTAGTCATATGCCTTGAACATCTATTGTCCAGGTACCATATGCTCCCATGAGGCCTTTTGTGAGAGCACCCCTACAAAATCATCAAATGTTAGATTTAAGAACCCAAATAGGTTTTGGCCCCATCTTATGGAAAGAAGAATGAAATGAATGCATGATATGCTATGAGTTTTAATTTTTAGGTCTCCACACCCAATGTATACTATGGTGAATAGTATAAGTATGAGAGATATGTCCTAGCATGCCACAAGAAGAACATCTAACACCAGGAAAAGAATTTACTAGTCTTCTTGGGGTATAGTGCCTCTTCCTAGGTTTAAATAATGCATGCAATGTGATTGTTTATGAAATTCTTTAAGTGCAGGGGGTGGTTTATTTTGCTCTAATGCAATAATTTTTTCTCTTAGAAATTCATTAGCTTTTTATAGCTTGCCACTTCCAATTTTAATGAATGCTCATTATTATCTAAGTTGTATGTAATGGATTTTAATTCTTTGAAAGCTTTTTCTAAATTAATATATGATTTTTTCAATGAATCATACTCAATAGTTAAATCAAGATGCTTTTTATTTAACTCATCAAATTCATCAAGCAAAGCCATGTGATTGTTATCCACAGTGGAATGATCTTTCTTTAGAATTTCATACTCTTTTTGCAGATTTAAAAATTCAACTTTCAGGCTAGCATGTGCTTTCTTGAGCTTCCTATATAAAGAATGAATTATTTCAGAAACTTTAAATAATAGATCATATGTAAGCTCGCATATCTCTTCTTAATCAGAGTGATCAAGATGATCATCAATCATTAAACATAGATTTGTTACCTCCTCTTCTACTTCAGTTTTAGAGGAGTCTAATGCTGAGTCTGCCTAAAATGCCTTTTCGATCTTTTTTTGTCCTTCTTGAACTTAGATTTTTCTTCACCCTTCTTCTTGCTTGGGTGAGCTTTCAGATTTTGACAGTTACTTCAGATGTCCTGACTTCCTGCATTAAAAATAAATAACATCAGATGCAATTTTAGAATGTTTATTATTCTTACATTTATTCCACTTCTAATGATGCTTTTATTTCTTCCTTAAGAAGCTCTTAAATTGCCTTATGATTAAAGCCATGCCATCATCATCATAACCATAAACATCAGTGTCAGACTCATTAGCCTTCAAGGTTACAGTTTTCTCCTTCTTCTTTTCACCTGCATCAAGCTGCATTTGGTTCACCCCTTACTCATAAGCAATTAGTGATCCAAGTAAGTTATTAATTGAGTAAGTATTCAGATCCTTAGATTCAGTAATGGTAGTAATTTTTCTATCAAAGGAAGAAGGAAAATATCATAAAATCTTGTTTACTTTTTCATAATTCGTAAGCTCTCTTCCTAAGACATGCAAAGAAGTAACAATCAATATAAACCTAGTATATATTTCAGATATTGACTCACTGGGTTTCATATGAAAAAGTTCATAATCATGCAAAAGAATATTCAGCCTTAATTATTTCACTTCTTTTATACATTCATAAATTATGCATAATTTGTCTCAAATTTTCTTACCAATTGAATAGGTGGAGATATGCATATAATCTTCTAATTTTAAGGCACAAAAAAAATAGTTTAAATATTTAGCATTCAGTTGTGCAAGATCTCTATCATCAGCTGTCTATTCAGTAAAAGGGATTTCAATTTTAATACCATTGACTAATCTATAAGGTGCAGAGTATCCTTCTCTAACAAGCATCTATATGCGATAATCAATCGATTATAAAAAGGTGGACATGTGAGTTTCCAAAAATTAAAAGGAATATTATCAAACAGAGGTGGTCTAGTAATTAAATATCCTTCCGTGGTGTTGTGATTACCAAAGTTAACCATTGATCGAAAGTCAAAAGTTTTCTAAAACTTGATTTTATGAATCCCGCTCTGATACCACTTGAAAGTTCGTGAGGGTGATTAAACCCTATAGAACTAGCCTGAGGCTAACCAAGAATGGGGTGAATTGGTATTTTAAAAATTCTTTAAGTAAAAAGATAAAATTTTTTGAAATCTTTTTGAATATTTTAAACACAAATAGTTTAAGTGAAAGCTGATAACCAAACATAAAGATTTCAAACACATCACATCATAGAAATAAGAAAAAATAAATGCAAAAAAATAAGTAGAAAGAACACAGTAGATTTATAGTGGTTCGGTCAAATCTAACCTACATCCACTCCCCAGAACCTCCTGTTCCAGGTATTATACTAATCAGTTAGTGCCTCTCCTTTTGCCCCCATAGCAAAATGGAGAAGCCTTTATAAAATCTTTTCATTGACCTGGTTAGGCAGAGAACCTTGAATCCTTTTTCGCCCTCCTAGTGAAGGCAGAGAGCCCGGAATCCTTTTACTCCCTCCTAGAGTAGGTAGAGAATTTAACAATCCTTTTTCTCCCTCCTAGAGTAGGTAGAGAACCTAGACCTAATGTTGATGAACATCTCCATAGAGCCACCAAGGAACCAATGACAAAGAAGGAAGAAGACGATTGAATTCTTTCTTGGAGCAACCTTTATGAATCCCCTTATAAACTCCCTCTCACAAGATCCTCTCTCTCTCCCAAACTCTCCCTCTCCTCTAAGCTCTCTTGGGTTAGAAAAAATAACAAAAGATTTTCTAAAGAGATAATTAGAGAGCTTAAATAGAGAGGCTTTCACAGAGTGCCCTAATTTCAACTTGTCGATAATATCATCCAGGATGATCTGTAGATTATCCTGTACGAATAGTTTAAATCATCCCTTTCATCTGGGATGATATGGGTCTCCTGTACGATTAAAACACAAAGTTTGTTCTAATCATCTAGGATGATGTGGTCATCGTCCTGTATGATTAGTTCAAAATCAGGCATTATCATCCAGCAGATAGTTTATAACATGTAGGAGATAAATCAAAATGATATGTAGAAATATAACTGATCGTCCCAGATGATGTCACGATTGTCCAATACGATTAGTTTAAAATTAGATATTATCATCCCATAGATAGTTCAGGACGTCCAGGAGACTTAGGAGAAATCATCCAGTATAATTCTGAGATTGTCCCAGACGATATGATCGATCAATCTAACCTCAATTATTCTTTTAATCACCTGATCAATTTAGGAATGATTGTAATGAATCATATATGATGATTATGATCATCTTGTATGATTAGTGTAATTTTGTGAGTTATAAAATCTTGCCTAAATAAGTTTGGCAGCTGGGTATTTTGATTTAAGTATATCGTCTAAGACGATGGGAATATCATCCAGGGTAATTTTTTTAATCAGGATTACTTGACCCAACAACCCTAATTTGGGTTGTAAGCTGAACAGATCATCTAGGATGATTAAAAAATCATCATATACGATTTGGTCAGAAAAATTTATTTCCTCTATCTCCCTTTACTCACTCCCTTGAGTGTGTGTGTGCAAGGTTGCTTAGCTTCAGGATCCACCACATTACAATTGACTCAAGAAAAGATAGAAAATGTATTTAAATTAAAATTATAGACTTGACTCAGTCCTAGTCTACCCGTTCCTGAGCTGGCTTGAGAGTGAGCTTGTGGACCTAAAATGTTAGTATTTAACAAAGAAAATAGATATGCAATGAGCTTTAATTATTAGGAGATGTAAATAAAAATAGTAATGTTTATTATCCTCAAAATCATAAGACTTAGGCCCAGATCTACAACAAACTCGAATAGAGATATCACCTTTATTGAAGATCTAATCCCAAATAGATCCTACAGATGGATCCTTCCCAAAGTGAGTCACCTGGTACTGAGGTGCTTCTGACGTTGGTGCTCCAGCATTGAATTAATTACAATTTTTCCTAAGACTCCAGTGCTACAATGTTCACTCTTGGCGATGTAGCACTGAGTGGTGCTACAAAATTGGCCCTTGGTTCATCGAGGCATTGAATTAAATAAAATTTTTTTGAGGCTCTAATGTTGTCATATCCTAATCTGGTGCCAGGGCATTAAAGATGCTGCATAACTAATAGTTGGAGCGCTGTGGTGCTGGTTCTAAACTTTGTAAATTTTACTCCATTTCCAGAGACATTCCTGCACAACATGAACTAAAGGACACATCTTTACTTAAATTAATAAAATAAAAATGCTACATAATTTCCACTTAATAGAAGGCTGATTATAAATACTATAATTAATATGGACTAACTATTAAAATGATAATACCCTTTATAGGAGTGTGGGTCAATGAGCTTTTATTAAAATTAAGGTTTATGGTATAATCTTGGATATTAGCCTATAACTGATTGATTACACCGACGAGCAGAGAGTGACAACTCTTTATTAATTTATTGAATGCCACATTTAACATATATGATTGATAGAACTGATTAAAAGATAATGATTAATTGATAATGATTGACTATTTGAGAAGATAGATATTAAAAACATCACATTAAAGCCTGATGTCCTACCTTTCTAAATTCTATAATGATAATGCATGCATTGATAGCATATAGATACAAATATATGATTGCATACATGAAAGTAAGTAGTTGAATGACTGATTATTTGCATGATGTACTGATATATGTACATATACAGATTCTACAGATTAAGCATACTAATATAGAAGGCATATAATAACACTACATATACATATCATATTGATATGACATGTATATTCATTATTCATCTAATTGATAGATAATATAGAATAATTGAATACAACATGTTACTAATTTGCTGATTTCTTATAGATTTTAGTAACATATGACTCTTTCCCTTTACCATTCTCTGATCATTTTGACTTATCTTGTTTATTAATTAGCTGTTATATTCACATAGACTCTTTTATACATATCATATTGGCTGATTGATGCATATTATACTGACTATATTATTTTGCATTAATTGCTTTGCTAGATTCTAGTTACTCGCTAAGATTTGTAAGCTTATTAGTATGATTTGATTGATTTCAAGTTTAAGAAGGGGACCAGTTTAGTGAGATTGATCGAAGTCGGAGTTACAAATTTAGTGTTTATTTTGTAACTAGAAGGGTTGTAATAGATTGTTGAAACTTTTAGTTATTATATATGAATTTTGATTTGTGATGTGTATTCATAGATGTCATGATAAAATATATAGAATCTTTCCTTATTTTAAATTGATATAAAATGAAAGTAGAGACAATGGTAGATTAAATAAGGAGAAATTAACCAATTCTTCCAATTTATGTTTTGTGATATTATAAATTTGGTTTCAGAGTGAAGGTTGTTGGAAGATTTGAATTATAACCAAAGCTATATAATTGATGATGACTGGCGTAGAGGTTGGGTAGTATAGATTTTCATATCAGTATATTTTCTTGATTTATCTACATTTCTTTATATGTTGAGTTTGTATACTAAATTGATTAAGAAAAAGAATTATATCATTAAACAAATGGATCATACTGATTAAGATGTATAGAATGAGCAAAATTAGCCCTAATGTCTTATGATAGTATGTTATAACTTGCTAATATGGTTGCTCAAATTATAAGTGAAACTTAGAGTAGACAAATAGGGATTAGGGACAGTGATAAAGATAAGCACCTTTGAATGTTTCATAAGCTGAAGCCTCCACTATTTAAGGGAGTAGTAGAGCCATATGTAGAAAAAGACTAGATATTGAGGATATAAAATATATTTGATAGTATGCAGTGTCCTGAGAACTGAAAGTATCCATAGTAGTCGTTTTGTTTGAAGGAGAAGTGGAGAGATGGTGGATGGGATAGCAGCAGAAGAAATTCCAAGAAAAAATGAATGTAGAGATTACTTAGGCAGAATTTATTACTATTTTCAAAACTGATATATACCTCCACCAGTTCAACAGTAAATACAGGAAGCCTTTATGAGGTTAAAATAGGACAATAAGATAGTGATGTAGTATGAAGTCAAATTTATAGTATTGGCTAGGTATACTCCACAGTTGATTAACATAATAAAAAGATGCTAAAGACTTTTAAGAGGACTTAAAGATGAGTTGAGACATCCATTAGTACCACTGAGATTTTTTTTTTAATAAATAAGAGAGCCAAATTAGTAGAGAATAATTTAGCAATTTTAGTGTTTAGATAGGATATGAATAAAAAAAGAGTAGGAGGCAACATGACTAGAAAAGATAATAGTGAAAATAAGAACACATCTTTTTATAATAGGGAAGGATCTGAGGTATTTATAGGAGGTGTACTGGTGGCAAGAGGCATATTGGATAGTATTTTCTGATAACTGGATAGTGCTTCAGATGTGGGCAGGGAGGACAACTGATGGCTAATTATCCAGAACAGCAATAAGGAATATGATCTGGATTTAAAGCAAAGCATGCCAGTGAGGGATACAGATAGAGGTTTGTTGGATCAAGAGGATAAAATGAAGGGTCCATAAATAGGATAGATGAAAGAGAAGCTAATGAAATTTAGAGAGAACACACTCATCTATTTATGCCAACACGAACACCAGTATGACTTATAGTTTACAACCTAATTTAACAGGAATATATGATGTACCTGGAGGATCCATTGGTAGAATTCTCAATCCTATGCATTTAAATTTGATTGATAATTATTACATAGCTTGTTGAATGATATAAATAACTTTAATTGGTTGATTGAACTCATAATTGATTGAAAGCAATGAATGATATGTTAGTGATCAGTAGATATTTTGGTATTATATCAATTTTTTAAAATTGAATTGATTTAAATTTTGTTTTATTTTGTATAAAATTTATTTTTGTATTAATTTGTTCTTATCTTAATAGTAAAAATGTTAAGGATGATATTTTTCAAAGTGGATAGATTATAATGATCTAAAATTATATAAATGATTTTAAAATGAAACTCTAAAAAATTTGGGCTAGAGTGTTGTGGCATGGTGCTTGCAAATGTTGCTACACCAGGACTGTGCCACAGTGGTATTAGAGTCTATGTTATACATTAACTTTGGGATCGACATGTAGCAATGTTGAGGCTCAAGCACCATGGTGCTAAGCACTAAATTATATATATATATATATATATATATATATATATATATATATATATATATATATATATATATATATATATATATATATCACTTAGCATTATCCCCTCCCCCATTTGCATTTTTCTTGTAAGGTAAGGAAAGAAGACAGGAAGAGAGGAGAGGGAGAGGAAGAGAGAAGAGAGAGAAAGTAGTTCGGAACATTTTTATCCACCGGATCTATTGTAAAATTTCTTTTAATCATGATAGATAACCTGAATCCTACCTTTATTTTAATAGTTTTATATTATATGACTTTAATTTTCTAAAAAAATAATAAAAATATATTTTCTCCTAATTTATCAAACTTTTATTGTGTAAATTTTGGCATTAATATTATTATATTTCATTAGATAAATTAATAGTTATGATTTATTTGATGTAAATGAATAGTATACATACTATTATGCATTTCGTAGCATATATATAACATTGCATTACATAGAGAAAATGATACAATAGATATATGAAGAATGTGTCGTTTGCATATAAGCAATGAAGGCTAGTTATAAATAGTATAATTAATATAGATTATCTATTAAAATGATAATACCTATACAGATGGTGGGCCAACAAACTTTCCTTAAAAGGTTTTTGATGTGATCTTGGATGTTAGCCTGTAACAGATCGCATGATTATGCTGACAGACAGAGAATAATGACTCTTTATTAATTTATTGAAGCCACCTATTAAAAGAGATGATTGATGGAACTGATTGAAAGATATTGATTGATTGATAGTAATGAACTGATTGAGAGATGAAATATAGATGTTGAAAATATCACATTAAAGATTCCTACATTGCTAAATCCTTTGATACTGATGCATGCATTGATATCATATAGATATGGATATATGATTAAATACATGAAATAACATATAAGTGTTTGATTGAAAAATTATATTTTTTGAAAAAGAATTAATTTTCTTTGGAAAAGTTGAATTTTTAAATTTTTTTAAATTTTAGAATCGAACACGTCATTATGAATGATAAATCAGCTTCGGAGGTGAACATATCATTCCCTAATGGGTTCAAATTTCAAAACTTTAGATTTATCCTAATTATCATAGTCAAATTTGAGAAAGAACTATATATAACCCCGAAGGGCAAAATGAATGTTCAATCAAATATTTAATTATAATAATTTGGATAAGAGGATCATTTATTTAAAAATCAAAATTACAATAGTAATTGATATATCTCTCCGAGGAAAGAATTTATCAATCACTATTGATCATTTGAAAATGACGATAATGATCGTCGAGTTTGATTATCCCAAAGATAATTAATTGAGGATTTTGAAAACTTGATTTTAAAAATTTTGATATGGGTTTCTAAATCTCTTACGAGCGCAAGCCCTCGTAGTTAATTATATCATAAGAAATTAGAAATTTTCTATGAATACTCTCAATTAAAATAGCAATACGAATTTTATTTTAGAATTCAAAGCTTGATATCAAAGGAGGTAAGGGTTGGAATTTCAATCGGGATTGGTTCAAAGTTGAACAGTTTTTTCTGGAGCCTAAGGAAGAGAAGTAGGTGGCACTTGGGATTCTGAAACAATTCAGAAGTGCCCCAACCTATCCTATGAGTTAGGCTTGAATTTGATGGAATGAGATTTAATGTTTAAGTTGTTGTCAATTTTATTAGAAGGTTGGGATTAAATTCCTAGAGGTTGAGGTCTTATAGCCTGAGCCTGTCTCAGAACCTAAGTCTAAAGTGGGTACTAAAAATCAGTGACCCGAATCCTAGCTAATGCAATGCAAGGTCTGGACTTACCCCGGCTTACATTGAGGAGCCAGCTAAACCACCTAAATGCTTTAAAACCATGAATTAGGTTTTTTATGAAAGAGTGGTTAGGGACATTATTTAAGATTAGTTTAAGGAGAGTGGGGCCGATATAGATTCCTAATTGGCCCCTTGACTTATGTTGGGTGAAATGCTTAAGCTAGAAATGCAATTAAAAATTTAGACTCAATTTTAATTTGTTACTAATACGATGCATGCTAGTTGACTCGAATACTTTAAATCAGAATGAAGTAATTTTTAAAAAAGGTATAAAAATAGGTTTTTCCCTAAAATGCACAGATCTCCTTGACAAAACTGCACCCTCATAGCCCAGGTGATCTGCCAGAACCCACAGGCGGGGAGGTGCCTAACAAGTTGAAAGAAAATGTAGCAAATATGTTATGAAAAACTCCCGGCAGTCCCTGGCTTACTTCTTAAAATATTAGAGTTACTATATGAGCTTAAAATATTTTAATTTTATTTAAGTAAAAAATATTTTATTCGTACCCTCATGAGCCTCCGATTGGCTTCTAGGCTAAAATAAAGATCGACATGCAAAAAGCACCAAAAAACTATTAAAAGCATGCAAATCCTAATCGCAATCAACATCAAGTAATTAATTAAATCAAATCATATTATTTAAATAAATTTAAAGGCCATGTGGCAAGTGCCACTTAATATTACAACACATATTACTTAAATTTAAAAGTGGTCGAGTACCACTAACCACAACCTGAATTCTACTCCTAAAAGGTAAGTGACTTTGAGATTTGGGATTCTTCTCGTTCTTCACTTCTTTGTCCTTCCATGAGTTCCTTGAATTCACCTGGTTCGGATATCCAAATGAAAAGAAACTCCCACTAGAAAGGGGTGTTATCTTTTCTCTTTGGATATTTTAAAAGTATCCTAACTTAGGCTTCCAAATAGAGGAGGACTCTCCCCTAAGGGATGTCCTCTCCTCTTTGGAATCTAAGTAGGATATATATATTCTTCTCAAAGCACTTGACACTTACAGCTCAAATCATATCAAATTATATTTGAATAAAATTTAAAATCTAGACTCAATAACTTGTAGGGTTATCTTAATAATCAATAATTAATTAAACATCCTAAGCAGTTAATATTTTAAAATTTATAATGCTCAAACCAGTCACACTTGGTCATACTCTTTTAATTTTAAAAGGGGTCTTAGCAAATTCTGAAGCACCTGTAGAAAACAACGTTAATCTTAAAGCTTAATTATTTTGCCCCCTTTAATTAATGCCCTATATGAACATGGCCACCTGCATAAGATTGAATTAGTATGAATCATCCCTAATCTAAGGGTAATTCTAACGCACAATCACATCACAGAGTGCAAGAAATTAAATAAACACATCAATTAATTCTATCTAATAAACAGCATGCAGTGAAAACTTAAAAACCCGGCACACAGCAGAAAAGTAAACACCAGCCTAGCCTAGATCTAGAAGTGGTGTCCTAGGAAACCATCTAAAGTGTGTGAAGTAGGCTGTGTGATTTGGATATGTCCTAAGTAGGGTAATTAGTTAAAGTTATTTAATGTTCTGGTTGGTTGAAGGGTTTAAGAAATTTTAATTTGAGTTTAAGTCTTAATGATTTAAAATTCATTTTAAAATTAATTTTAATTATTTGTTGTATACCACCTTTGTTGTTCACCGAGGTCATGAAGTTTATTTCACCTTCCTTGGGGCTAATTTAATAGCCTCGTAGGCCTGTGTTATCTAGTGGTACCCGATATGATTAAGTGATTTGAATTTGATTAAAGTTTAAAAATTAATTGATTTAAATTAAGTTTGATTTATTGTTGATTTTAAGATTTGAGTTTTATTTAAGTTTGTTATCAATCAGTTCGTGATGTTGTGCCACCAGGCTCGAGGAATAAAATCTCCTTAGGACACGTAGCCCCGTAGCCCGGAGTAGTCCAGCCTATAAACTTGATTGATATAATTTAATTAAGAGTTTTAATTTTGGTTAAATCATTAATAATCCCTTAATTTTAAAGTATTAACACTTCATTGAATCCATTCGTGGCGTTGTGCCACCAGGCTTGAGGAACAAAGCCTCCTCTAGACATGTAGCCCCGCAGCCTAGAGTAGTCCAGCCTAAAAACTTCATATTTAAAGTGGTTGTTGTGTATTAAGGGGTTGGTTGAGTTATTTAAACATTAACTTAATATTTTTTGGAATTTGAGATTGATTTTCAAATTTTAGAATTTTTTAGATTATTTTAATGATTAAATTAAAGGGTCAAATTTTAACTTTTTAATTGAAAGTGATTTCTGAAAAGTTAGTATTTTATTAAACTATTAGGCCTTAATACGATCAGTTAGACTATAAGCATGCTGGATTTGGATTTTTTTGTATTTTATTATGAAGGTTTGAAGTTTTGACTTGATTTTGAATTGAAGCTTGACCAAAAGTTGACTTTTTCAAATTTAAATAATTTCAAGAAATTTGATATTTTTGAAAAATAGTAGACCTTAATATGAGTTGAATGCCTTTGAGTTTGCTCAATTTGGAGTTTTCTTGAATTAGTTATGAATTTTCAAAGTTTTGTATTTATTTGAATTTTCAAAAATTGTTTAATTTAGGGCCTTTTATTGATTTTGCTCCAAATGAACTCCCAACTCCTTGAAATCAACCCCAAAGGTCAGGAAAAACCTAAGAAAAGATTATCAAGTGTTTGGGAAAGTTTTGGAATTTTAATTATTTTTAATTTATTAAATTAATTAAATATTAAATTTCAATTAAAATTAAATTAAGATCAAATTTTATGTCCATTCAAGGGGCTTTTATTTTTCATTGATTAAAGGCTTAATTTTGATTAGTTAGAGGTATTATTTGTAATTTTTGAATTTAAATTTGATTTATTAAATTTTTTGGAAGTTTAAATGCTTAATTAAGCTTTAATCTTGATTGAATTAATTAAAGGGGCTTAATGACTTCAAAAATTAGTGAGAATTTTTCTTAAGGCTAAGAGTGTCACTAAGTTTAAATGGTCAAGATTTCAAGTCAAGTGGAAATGTATCCTAATTATTAGAATTTTTCGAAGTTATCTAACCAAGTCCTTAATTTTTGTCCTTAAGGGTGTCACTAGGTTAAATGGGTTCAAATCAAAGTCACTAACCCTTGACATACACATGTAGCACACAATCAAAATCCAATCCTAGATCTAAGAGAGCCTTAAAACTAGGTGAGTGTGTGCATCCTACACATGCAAATCAAGTTAAAACTTAGTTAATTGAAAGATCAATTAATGAATAATTAACGAAGTAATTATTCATTGGTTAATCATAATTCTCCACTAATCATGTTCAAACATGCTTAATCTATGTTTAAAACTCCATAGGATCTCTCAAAACTGTGGGGCACCGCTGCCAATTATTATCGAATGATAACGCGGATGCGATTTTCATTAATCCGAGTCAGCAACTTGTCCGCGCCGTCGGATCTCCCGCTGTTGAATTCAACGGCTCTGATCGAGCCGGATGAAGCAGCTAGCTACGGGATCAGATCTACGATTTAAAAAAGTTGTGGAATGATGAGATCTCAGCCATTGATCAGGAAATCAATGGCGGAGATCTCGTACACCGGATGTAGACCACCGAAACACCCTAAAATTCATTTTAAGCTCGTTGTCGAGATCGGGTGAATGAAATCAATTGAAATTTTAAACCTAAACTAAGATCATAAACAGAAATGATGTGGGATATTTTTGACGGTCAAATAAGCACTTAATATAATGCTAATTAATGCTAAGTGTCCTTAGCTAGGTTTAGAGATTTTACCCAATCTAACTGGTCGATTTGGCTGATTTTTATTCCTCTGAGCTTGTAGATTGTCCACACTAATCTTCCTTGAAGGAACCACCTCCCAGGACGCAGTTGATCGTCTTCTATAAGCCCTGGACGGAAATCTAGCCCAAGCCTCTGGAAAAGCTGTCGCCGGCGAGGTTTGACTGGCTAGGTTTGGGTTAGGAAGTGTAGAGGAAGGGCTGAGGAGCTTAAACAAACAGGGAGTTCGGTTGGAGAGTTTGAATCAGGAGAGATAGAGTTAGGATTAGAATGAATGCTTTTTTAGAGGTTTAGCCCTATTCAAACATCCATGCTCACTAGGGGTGTCAATTATTGACCCGACCCGACAACCCGACCCGAACCCGACCCGAAAAATCCGGGTTAGGGTTGACCCGTTTAACAAACGGGTCGGGTTCGGGTCTCAATTTTTGACCCGTTTATTAAACGGGTCGGGTCCGGGTCAACCCGGTAACTCGAAATTGACCCGAGGCTGACCCGGTAACCCGACTTCGCTCCTCTGCACTCCGCCTGTTTTTAATTTTTCCCGCGACATTTGGACGTCGTGCACGAGCCTCGAGGGAGTCCGAACGTCTGCTCCTGTGCTCCGCTCAGTCCGCTGCTAGCCTAGTGGCTATCCCGCGACACCGCACTACCGCAGTTCGCACCGGACGTCGCGTCGTCGACTCGTAGTCTGCCCAACTTACGCACCTGCACGGCGGCACCGCAGCACCGACTTCGCTCCTCAGCACACCGCCCGCGCAGCCGCGCTGGACTGCTGGTTGATCGAGTCCGCACCGTCTCCGGCACTGCCTCTCCGCGCTGGCTGATCGAGTCTGCCTAGTCAAACGGGTTCGCGGGTCGGGTCGGGTCAACCCGGCAACCCGTGCGGGTCGGGTCCGGGTTTAATTTTCTGACCCGTTTACCTAAACGGGTCGGGTTCGGGTTGACCCGTTTATGTCCGGGTCAAGTCGGGTTCGACCCGAACCCGACCCGTCAACCCGAATTGACACCCCTAATGCTCACTATGGATAGCTTTGATTTGTTTGGAAGCTTTCCCTGATGATCTCCACATGTCCTAAGGCAGTTAGGAGCAGAGGGAATGAAAGAATAAAAGGACATTAGGTATAAAGTAACCTTTATCCTTGTATGCACATGGGCTTGATTAAGAGATGTTTAAGGCTGGATTAAGGGTTAAATTGAGCTTAGGAGTCATTTAGGAAGACTCTAGAAGAAGCTTAAAGGGTTGGAATGGTTTAAGAGTAATGGATTAGCTTGTAAAGGGAACTTTGACCATTTAAAACTCTTTAGAGTTTTGTCGACTGTTTGACTAGTCAAACTGTCAACCAAAGATGAGGTGGCAATTGGGTGGCCTCATAGGTTAATTGGAATCATTTGGCATGAGTGAGAAGCCAAGGATTTGCTATTTAAATGAAGTGTTCACCACATACACTCATTTAAAAGCTTTGTTGACTAATTTGACTAGCCAATAAGTTAAAGCATGATGGGGTGGGTATGGAAAGATTTGAATTGTTGGTTAGGTTGATTTAGGAGTGACTTGAGGTTGTAGGATTGGGATTTGAATACATGAAGGAAGTTTGATGTGGCTTGTCCAAGTACTCGGTTAACATGACTTGGGTTTGATTGGCCTATGGTTTAAGGCATGTCAAGGCCATGATTTGAAATGAATTTGCTGGCTTGAAAGTAGTGATTTGATAGAGCGAGTTGATTTGACCCAAATAGGCCAGATTTGACTAAACTTGAGTTCATTAGACCAAGTTAACTAGTGACTTAGTTAAGGGTCCCATTAAGTCCACATTACTAGGAAAAGTGATCACAAGAGCTTGAAGTAGTTTTGAATGAATCTAAGGCCTGACTCAAAGTGAAAAAGCTTAAGTGATGAATTGGTCAATCTGGGTTGACTTGGTCAACCAAGTTGACCCAGGGCCAGGGTTTGGGCTTGATATATTTGAAATAATGAATGGGGTCTGGTAGAGGTGATCTCAGGGTCTGGAATAGTTATATGGTTCAAATCACCTATTTGGGCCCTCAATGGGTCATTGGGTCAATCCTGGTTGACTTGGTCAACCAGGTTGACCAAAGGTCTGGGCCTAGGCTCAACAAGTTCAGTTTGATATTTGAAATTTACTAGAGGTGGTCTCATGCAGTTTGGAGATCATTTGATTTGAACTGTGCATTTGGACCCCTAAGGGGTATTTTGGTCATTTTGATCCCTAGTCAATTAGGGGTCAAAATGAGTCCAAAACATATAGTTTAATGCTCGAGAGGTCAGGATTAAGGGTCTAAAAGTGATTAGAGGGTTTGGGGAAGGCTCCAAGATCAAAATTCATTAGAGGACAGGTCCAGTGGCATAGGCCATAAATATTTGAAGGTTTTACAGCCTTTAGATTTTAATCCAGTTTTTGGGGTTAGATACCTTAGAATGAGCTCAAATTTGGAGTGTTTCCTCTAGATATATGTCCCATCAATGTGTATTTGATAGACTCTAAATCAAAGGTCATTTGACTAGGTTTTGAAAGGTTTGAAAATTCACTGGAAAAGGCATTTAGGACTTAGACCTTTGGCTTTGGATTTGAGTTTGAAAATCTGGATTTGATCTAGATTTTGGGTTTGGAAGATTGGATTTGAATTACCCAAATCATTTATGATCATTTGGAGATCATAAGTGATAGGATAGAGTTGAAGCTTGATCAGAGATAGGATCAAGGTTTGAACTAAAGTTTTGATTTTGAACTAGACTGAATTCTGGATTTTAATTGAGGTTTGAATTGAATTAAGGTCTGGATTGGATTGAGGTCAAGATTCATTTGAAGTTTGAATTTGATTTGAATATGGATTGGTCTAGAGTCTGGATAGATCTTAGGATTTAAATTATGGGAGAATCCTAGAGTCCAAAAGTCATAGGATTTGGGGTCTAGAATGATCCTAGGATCTAAATAGATTTGGGGTCTGGATTGATTGAAGTTTGAATTGGTTGAAATATGGATGAGTTTGAACTTTGAGGTTTGGATTGATTTGAATCTAAATTCTTGAGTAATCTTAGGGTCAAGATTGATCCTAAGGACTGAAAAGATCCTAGGATTTGGATTGGTCATATTGACCTCATACAAAAATGAGGTCAATAATAAAGAACTGATAAATAAGAACAAATAGATGAATAACTGATTAATTGTATGACATACTGATATATGTACATATTTTGTATGAGGTCAATAATAAGGAACTGATAAATAAGAACAAATAGATGAATGACTGATTAATTGTATGACATATTGATATATGTACATAGATTATACATATTAAGCCTATTAATATAATAGACGTATGATAACACTACATATATAAAGCATATTGATATGATGTACGTATATTCTGATTCATATAACTGACAAAATAATAATATAGAATAATTGAATACAACATGTTATAGATTTATAGATTTCTTATAGATTTCAATGACATATGATTCTTGACCTTTACCATTCACTAATCATTATGGCTTATGTTGTTCATTGATTGACTGTTATATTTATATAGATTCTTTTGTACATATTAATTTTGATTTGTGATGTGTATTGACAGATGACATGATAAATAGATAGAAGTTTTTATTATTTCAAATTGATATAAAATATTAGAGGCTACGATAGATTAAATAAAGAGAAAATAGACAATTTTTATAATTTAGGTCTTGGGGCATTATGCTTAGTCCCATATGAGAAGGAATAGATCTAAACATCTAATTAGGTTATCTTGTTGGCCTTAATTTTAGGTTTTACCTATGATACCTCACATATTAGAAGCAACTCATGATATAATGATTCACCTGCTATCATTTTTTAACCATCTCATTAACACAAGACAGATCTTCAAGGTGATAATAAACTAAGTGACCCACCCTACTTTACTTGTGAGTAGAATTCTTAGCAAGCCATTTCTTTGCCATGAGTATATTCCTCATTAGAAAATTTTTGATTGTGAGCAAACTTTCATAACCAAGCCACTTGTTAATCCTTCCAAGGTTCTAGAAGTGTTGCTTTCAATATGTGCGGTGTTCTCTTTGATCACACCACACTTGTTTTGTCCATATATGTTGCTTCGACCAAATTTGATCATGAATTTTTAGATCCTTTATATTTGTTGTTGTCTTGTTGATGAACATCTTCCATTCCTTCATCTACTCCATTTTATTGCATGTCCAAAATGTTCATTCCCATACACTTCCATACAACCCATCACACCCGGACTTATTTTTACTAATACTCAATGCTTGGCCTGACAATACCCGACCCTATGTTTCCCTTACCTCCTACTAGCTCAACAATAACACAAACACCCTTCTTATTCTTTATTCATTGCTGCAAATATGGTTAGGAGAATGTTAAACTCTTTCTTGTATTCTACTTTTTTAGGATGAGGTCAAGCAAACATTATATCTTGGCTGTTAACACAATCATGATATGATGATTACTCCACTTTTTATTCTTCATTTGTTATTATGATCATGGTCAAGTGAACTTTGAACTCTTTATATTTTTGTTTCACTATTTTAATTGATGTAAACCAAAAGTTAGATCATATTGGGTTGCATTGATCATGATATGATGAGCGCAATACTCTTTATTCTTTATTTGATAATGCAAATGTTGTGTAGAGAGCGTTGAACTTTCTCCATCTTATTTAGGTATTTTGACTGAGGCTAAAGAGGCATTATATGTTTGTTTGTCGCTAATTGAAGGTCAAGAAGGCTTTCAATCTTTAGTTGGTTAGTCGGACATTTTATAATGAGTACAACAATCCTTCTTGTTTATTTGTTTGTTGTTGAGCATATGTTCAAGTGAGTATCTAACTCTTTATCTCTTTTACTCCATTATTTCGAGTGATGTCAAACAAACATTATATATTAGCTCGTTATTTGGATGCGATCAGATGATACATCATTCCTTCTTATTTTTCATTTGCTTTGAGTGAGGTTAAATAAGTAGAAGATCTTGGTTGGTACTTGATTGTGATTGAATAGTTCCTTTTTGTTCTTCTTTTATTTAAAAGAATGACCTCAAGATGGTGGCAAGCAATGGTGGGTGATAAAACACCTAAAAATTATTAATAGTTATTTAAAAATAATTTAATTTATTTAAAAAAAACAAAAAGTTTCAATCAAAAATTAAATATATTTAAAAAATAGATACTATTGATAAAAAAAATTAAAAGCCTTAGTTAAAAAATTTATTGGGCAATGTTAAGTAATCAATATTGAATCGAATTTATATTATATTTAATATTACTCTTAGTAATATTCACTACAATATTAATTATTTAGCACAAGTTTTTAATTTCTCATTGAAAAATTATCTTTTTGACCTTTTGGCGCTCCGGTCTTTTGAATTTATTATGCAATAATGCAGCCGACCACCATCTGATTGCAAGTAAACAACGAAACAGCTCTCGTCTTTTCTGTTCTTTACTGCTGTCCGACTGTCTCCTTCTGTCTCTCTCTCTCTCTCAAGAAGAAAACCCTAGATCTGAATAGCGTTCAGAGGAAAACTGAAGCCCCCACGATCATGAAGACCAAGAAGCCACTGGCCCAGCTAAAGGTCGTCGTGTCCTGTCAAGAGAAGCCGGTGACTGATTTCTTGTGAGTATCTAGCCCTCCTCTCACTTTGTTGTGATGTTCTCTATTGCTGGTATGTGCCAACCTTTGGATTCTGAGGAGGTTCAATTATGAGTTTCGCCAATTTATTCCGATTGCTTTGTTTGCGATGTTAAATGAGGTTTTCTTGGCCGTGGGTTGCTACTTCAGGACGGCGAGTGGGACTTTTCAGGATGGGGATTTGCTCCTTAACAAAAAAGGGTTGCGGTTAATCTCTGAAGAAAGTAGCAGCCAGGTCTGTATATCTGTATCAGTTTGTTCTTTGCTGACAATTTTATGTAGCTGTTTTATTGTTCCAGTTTATAGAGGAAAGGAGTTGGATTGTTTTTTATTGTTCAAGTCATTGACAAACTTGGGTTGACCTTCTTAAGCTTGTTTGGAGGTTGATCAGATGAGTTTAGGTTCATTTGTGCACTAATTTTCTTATACCAAGTTGACTCATATTCAATCTTTTTGTGATGCCTTGAAATTTGTGCTTCATGTTGAACATTATGCTTGATGATATAGGGATTTTGATGATCCAGCATGAATATTGCTATTTGTGTGCAAATGAAATTTCTGCAAAGCCTAAAATATAAAAATCAAATATTTTCATTGACATATATGCATTGAACGCTTTCATTTGAGCCTATTTTGCGCCAACTCAGTGCCATTTGTGAAGTGATATCAGAAGTTAAAATAAAGGCCTATAATGCCACCATTAAAATTATCTTTATTTCTTTTTGGTTACTTTGAGTAAGCTTGGAGAAAAGCATTCAATTATTGAAATTTATTAATCCAATGGCCATGTGGCTATAAGCAAGCATGGATCAATAACTCTTTTCTTACTTCTCTAAAGTAAGGTTTTCTATTACCTTGGAAAAAGAATCTCACATGAAAGTAATTTTTATGATGCATGTAACTTTCTGTCAATCATACTATCTTAACACTTCCTTTTCTAATAATCTCGCTTTAATCACGTTAATGAGTGTAATCCTTAACTAATATTCTATTTCTTACCCCTGCCTGCTATTGTTAGGGACAAAGAGAACTTTGTTTTCTATGAACATTTGTACTAATTTTCATCAGCAAAAAAAAAAAAAAAAGGCTTTCTATTGAAACCCCCTGAAACCATGTACAAAATCGTGTAATCTTGATAGATTGAGTTTAATGTTACTTGATTGTATATCATTTTTAGAATTTCAAAAAAATTTTCTTGGTAAGATAGTTTAGTATCTAACGTAGTAATTTACATATGAAGGCATGGAGTTACTTAGAGCTTAGAAAAAATTAGGCACCATATAATTGCTCTTACTAAATTCTATGAGAATAAGCTCCTATTTCTTCACCATAATATAAATTTACACGTTTAAGATGCCCAGACACGTTTAAGCAGTAGTATATCCTAAGGGTATATTTGGTTGCAAGTATTAGTATTATGAGAATGCAGTGTAAAATAAAAATAATAATTTTTTTTAAATGTTTGTTTGGTCAGTCAGAATGTAATGCAAGGAAACCTTTTTTTCTTGTTTGATTAGTTGTTAAAAGTTTGGATTATCATTTGTAAACAAATGAAAAAGAAAATCTAAACAAAAAATTAAAATTTAAATTAAACATTTAATTATAAAGATAGAGTTTTATAAGCTAACCACTAATAGATCTTTAAAATAAAAGTAAAGCTAAAAAACCCTAATCTTAAAATCCCAACAAAATTATTTGAAAAATTTAGTGGAGCACGGGTGGGATCGTTGATTCGTAGTGGTGCGGGAGATAGGGCCACAATTCAAGGTTGGTTTTGGAGATAGGGCCCATTGTTGACATGAGGGTTTGTAGGTTAAGATTGGTGTGGGAGACATGATTGCTTGTTGTTGATGATGCAAGAGCTAGTGCCAATTGTTGATGCCAACATAGGAGGGTTAATAGGTTGGGGTTGGTGCAATGTGGAAGGCAGTTGCTATTCATTGACAACATGGGAACGGGTACATCCAAAGAAGAAGGATTTGCGATTCTTTTGCACACAATGAGTTTGGAAATCCCTTGATTTGAGCAAATTTTTAATGCACCAAAAATGAGCCTTTTGAGGATTCCAAGTAACCTATAAAATTACTCTGAATTTGTTTCTAGGTATATAATGAAAAAAAATCCATCTTACTTTTCATTAATTCTATGCATCACTGTGGACATGAATTATAAAATGGCCATTGTTATTTTATTTCTCACCTCAATTGAGATTCTTACCTTATAATTGAACATTATAATTTTCAATTAGACCTAGTGAGAGTAAAAGTCTTTAACATCCTTGAGTCTTGTCCTTTATTTTGGAGAGTTAATAGTTAGAACTAGTAAAGAAGAACGACTAATGAATGAGGAACCCGAGGGAGGAAAAGGTACATAAACAAAATATGTGGAAAAAAAAAACCAAATGCCTGAAATTTATATGTATTTTATTGAATAGATTAGTACTAGCTGAAATAATGGCTATGCACGGTGAATTTGCAAATGACTTGTGGTGGAGGAGTTACCTCCACTAGAAAAGTAGCCGTTGTCATATGGTTAGATTTTATGTATTGACTATGTCCAAAATATGTGGTGTGGCAATTGACACTAAGGGGTTAGTGAGGGGAACATGTCTAGGATTGATGAGAATTGTGTGAAGAGTGTCCGTTGGTGGTGGAGAATCATGGAGTGTTAATCAGTGCTAAAGTTGAAGCCATGAAGAGATTGCTATCTGCAACATGGGTGAAGTGGGGTTGCTATCATAAGAGGAATTAAGGGCATCATAGTTGACATTTGTAGCAGGAGAGAAGATTCACGTGGGTTTTGCAGTTACAGCACAATGATGAAGTTTGCAAATGGGACAAGCATGGGTAGAATGGAGTATGACTCAGTTATAATAAGCGAGAATGGTTTTGCGATTAAGTACTTGGAGGCGGCTACAGACAGGTGATGGAACTTGATAGGGTTTTTGTTAGTTGGATGATTGATGTTAGCGACGTGTGGTTGATGGCGGCTTGAGCAAGGTGGTGGTGCTTGAAGATGTAGGCATAGAGAGCGACTGGGATTTATGATTAGGATACAAATACATGCACGATAGGATTCTAGAAGCTTGTGGGTGGAGTGGAATTTTGTGATTGCATCCATGAGGCTTGGATATCAATTGACGGCAAGAGAACAACGAGAACAAGAGAAGAATGTGCACTGAAAGGACCCAAGAGCAAGAACAGAGCTAGAGAGATATGGAGAGAAATAAATAGTTAGGAAATCAAAATGCAATTTTCATTCAATCTTTATTTGATTCATTTCAAGCTTTTATTCTATTCAAACCACCCTAAAATTATCCTAATGGATGCTTTTTTTATGGATTGAAATGAAATTAATCTTAAACCCATGCTGCATCATTGATATGATATTATACCCGCTGTTTGGCTTAATTGATAATGTAGCTCTGATGTGGACATCCGACTGTGGACGTTAATCAAAGGAAGAGAGAAGATCGATGGCCGAGATCACTCTATTTTCATCTTAGTTTATTAATTGTATTTTTTTATTTTAATTATGCATTTTTCATTTTTACCCTTATCTAAGAGTCTTGTCTTATGTAAGCCTAAGGGACAAAATTGTCTTTTTAGTTTCTTTTATTTTAAAGCCTATATATATAGGCCCTTGCTCTTGTATTAGGTATGATGGAGTTTTAATAAAAAATTTGTTCTGCACTTTTGTTCTTTGGGGGACGTTAGTGAGAATCTCTATGGAGGGAATTGTGATTTCCACCAGCCGCAGGATGGGTTTGGGCTCGTGGCTTGAAGTCCTTTGGTGAAGGGCATCATATCACCCATCAGTCTTCGGAAGAGTCCAAGGCTCGCGGTTCTATCTTTTCTTTTTCTTCATTTTGTTTCTTCTTATTTTTCCGAATCACCACCTCCTCGTCTCTCTTTATCCTCTTGGCCGAAAATTCCACCCATACCCTAGGTCAAAGCCACCTTCAAACCGCCGACCACATCTCCACAAACCATTGATTTTCAAATTAATTTGCCTCTTAATTTCCATCCTAATTTCCTTATTTCCTAAATTAGTTGAAATTAATTTGAAAAGTTTTTGAATTCAAATCCAAATAAATTTGAAATTCAAATCCTTTCCTAAATTAACTAACCTCTTTAGGAAATCCTTCTTCAATCTTGGATTGATTAAAATCTGAGATTAATTTGTATTAATTGCCCCTCCACATTCATTGAATGTGGACGTTTCTCTCCCCTCCCTCTTTGGCCGGCCCCCCTTCTCCCTCTTTGCCTCCAAAACTTGAATGCCCCTTTTATTATTTTCCTTTTATTCAACGTCTTAATTTAGGAAAGTTTTTAAATTTCGAATTTAAATCAATTTAAATTTGAAATCCTTTCCTAAAATAAGTTCAATTTCATTTGGAAACTTCCCTAATATTCTCAAATCTGAAATTAATTCAGATTTAAATCAATCACCACATTCAACGAACCTGGACACCCTCTCTCCTCTCCCTCTATAGGCCGACCCCTCCCCTCTCTCTCCAATCCACTTAATTCCCATTAATTCCCCCCCTTCTTGGAGCCTTATTTCATCCTTAATTCAAGGAATATTTTTCTTTTCCATTTAATTTGAAATTCCAAATTTCAAATGACCCCCTCCCCCCATATCCATTCTACATCAGTTTGGTATCAGAGCATGGTTGCCCGATATGCGGACTCGACGGAGTCGAGCTCTTTTCCACCCTGGGAGAATGATGCGGACATCCGACGGTGGACGTTAATCAAAGGAATAGAGAAGATCGATGGCCGAGATCACTCCATTTTTATCTTAGTTTATTAATTGTATTTTTTTATTTTAATTATGTATTTTTCATTTTTACCCTTATCTAAGAGTCTTGTCTTATGTAAGCCTAAGGGCAAAATTGTCTTTTTAGTTTCTTTTATTTTAAGGCCTATATATAGGCCCTTGCTCTTGTATTAGGTACGATGGAGTTTTAATAAAAAATTTGTTTTGCACCTTTGTTCTTTGGGAGGACGTTAGTGAGAATCCCGATGGAGGGAATTGTGATTTCCACCAGCCGCAGGATGGGTCTGGGCTCGTGGCTTGAAATCCCTTGGTGAAGGGCATCGTATCACCCGTCAGTCTTCGGAAGAGTCCAAGGCTCGCGGTTCTATCTTTTCTTTTTCTTCATTTTGTTTCTTCTTATTTTTTCGAATCACCACCTCCTCGTCTCTCTTTATCCTCTTGGCCGAAAATTCCACCCATACCCTAGGTCAAAGCCACCTTCAAACCGCTAACCACATCTCCACAAACCATTGATTTTCAAATTCAATTTGCCTCTTAATTTCCATCCTAATTTCCGTATTTCCTAAATTAGTTGAAATTAATTTGAAAAGTTTTTGAATTCAAATACAAATAAATTTGAAATTCAAATCCTTTTCTAAATTAACTAACCTCTTTAGGAAACCCTTCTTCAATCTTGGATTGATTAAAATCTGAGATTAATTTGTATTAATTGCCCCTCCACATTCATTGAATGTGGACATTTCTCTCCCCTCCCTCTTTGGCCAGCCCCCCTTCTCCCTCTTTGCCTCCAAAACTTGAATGCCCCTTTTATTATTTTCCTTTTATTCAACGTCTTAATTTAGGAAAGTTTTCAAATTTCGAATTTAAATCAATTTAAATTTGAAATCCTTTAATTTAAATTTGAAATCCTTTCCTAAAATAAGTTCAATTTCATTTGGAAACTTCCCTAACATTCTCAAATCTGAAATTAATTCAGATTTAAATCAATCACCACATTCAACGAACCTGGACACCCTCTCTCCTCTCCCTCTCTAGGCCGACCCCTCCCCTCTCTCTCCAATCCACTTAATTCCCATTAATTCCCCCCTTTCTTGGAGCCTTATTTCATCCTTAATTCAAGGAATAATTTTCTTTTCCATTTAATTTGAAATTCCAAATTTCAAATGACCCCCTCTCCCCATATCCGTTCTACATCAAGCTCACTATCTTCCGATATACAATATGCTTGAACAAAATGAAATGTTAGCTGCAAATTAATCACTTGGGGAAAATGATTCTTCCAGTTATAGATGAATAGCTCAGAACATAACCAGTAATCCACAAAAACTAAACCGATCACCCTTCTATGTAAAATTTAAAAATGTAAGTCACCTTTATTTGTTATTACATTGGACACATTATTCCTAACAGGCAGCAGGATATCTAAAGAAACAGTAGGACTTCGAAATAAATTTAGAAAATTGAGATTGCCATAGTTTGATTGTTTTATTTTTCTTGCGACCAAATGCTGAGAAGATTGTAAGCAACATTTTTCATTGTGCCATTTTGTTTCATGTTTATGGAGCTGAAAAACCAAAGGAAAGGTTTCTGCTTTTGCATGATCATAATCAGTTTCTTTTTCCTAATTATTTATGGTAGGCTTTACTAAACCTCAAGTTTCATTCTCATTGAATGTTGCGTTTGGTGTAAATCTAGTTTATGCAAGTCCTTGGTCACAACATCTATTGTGACTTCTTGCCTTTTCTCAATCCCCTTTTCTACCTATGCCTTCCACATCAAGAAATTTATCTGTATCTCCCTTTTTAGTTATGTAGTTTTGAAATGCTTTCTCCTTTCATAAATGTGGATAAGTGGATCAATGGCATGTTATAAATATTTTATTTCTCCTTTTATTTGTTAACCTAGGCATCCTTCTGATATCACTTCTGCTGATTTGGCTTGACTGCTTGAGCATTTTCTAAGTAATATCTTGTTGTATTCACTGATTCCATGTAGGGAATGGTTCCAGTTTTTACTATTTGATAGTATCAAGGAAAATCACCTCAACACTTTTCTCCTTTCATGAGACATGGCTAATAGAGAGAGAATGGTTCCAGTTCATTTTCTTTGATAAGATGGTGATGGTGACTAACTCTCTCTGTGAGCTGAAAGGATCATTAAAAAAAAAAGCCTCTAAACAAAGAATGCTCCATGCTGTTATAATATAATTTTAAAGAAATGGTGTCATTTAAAAAGATTTCAAGCGCCGCCCCACCCTTGCGATGGCCTCCTTTTGCAAATATGTTTGGAGTAAATTTGCTAATGTTTTTTTTTTTCTGTCAAGAATTAACTTTCTAACATTCGGATTACTGATTATTTAATATCTTCAATATTGAAGAAGGAAATTTGGCCAAACCTGTTTATACTATTTATTTATTTAATGGATAATGGACAATTGATATAGCACTCACTTTTACAGCATTTTTGTTACCAATGGCTTTTGATTGATAATGCCTTTGTGTAGCCACCAGATGTTAAAGATTTGGATATGCAATTCACTATGGAAGACTTTGAGACCGTTAAAGTTATTGGAAAAGGAAGTGGTGGTGTTGTTCAACTTGTTCGGCACAAATTTATTGGGACTTTGTTCGCTTTGAAGGTATTATACCTCAACAATGCTTCCCTCCAATTAACACGTTCTTTATCAATTTCATGCATTTACTTAGCTTTGTGCTATTCAAACTTAGAAAAGGAATGTTTGAACTGCTTGGAGTGTTTTTAAAATTCCATTAGAAAAATTGCTGGAGCCTATTTATAGGAATGTTTTCAGAACTAATAAATGAATTTAATACAAGAAAATCTTGGATGTATAATGTTATTTTTGAAGTTAAATTCATACAAAAATGCCCTCTTCTGAATATATTTAACATAGAACTGTAATTCTGGATTCTATTTTGTGGGCATAAGCAGGATTGTGCTTCTTCTTTCATCTTGCTGGTTTTATAAAACATGATTGGCATTTTTTTTTAGAGCCGGATGAAACTGAAGACTGCTACCTTTAATGTTCACAATATCACGCTGAAGTAGTTTACTCCCCATTTTTTCCATGGAGCATCCGTCATTGCTTTCATATCAGAAAGCTCCTATTTTTTTGGCTCGTTGATATGGTTAAGCAACTAGATAAATACGGAAGTTGATTAAGCAGTTACATTTGGGTTTTCCTGAATTTTATTTAGGAGTGAGAAAAAATAGAGTTTGTTGCTCAATCAACACGTAATTAGCAGATTATCAACTTGTGGTTCCTTCTATGATGCACACAAAAGGGCACGGCGACACGAATACGACACGGACGCGAGTCACGTCAATTATTGAAAGTATAGGACACACACTGGCTAGACATGGTATTACAATTTTTATATTTTAAAAATAGTTTATAAAAATTAAATATTATTATATTAAAAATAATTTAGAAATAATAAATCATTTAACTAGAATTTATGCTTAAAATGATTAATATTGGAATATCGAGAGTCGGGCATCAGTGCAATGTATGAGACATCGAGAGAGTAGACAACAATACTGTCGAGAGTCGGCCATCAATGCGATGTAGTCAGTATCGGGCGTCGACATCAAGAGGATGTCTGTCGTCGATGCCAAGAGGGCGTTGGTCGTCAATGTTAAGATGGCATCCGACAAAGATGAGCTGTCAAGTTGTGGGTGTAAAAATTTCTAGCGTCGAGCATCAATGTCAAGACCGTGTCAGACTTTGATGTTAAGATAATTTTGAAATGTCGATGTTGTAATGACATTAGACGTTGATGTTGAGATGACATCGGACATTGTTGTGAAACCAAAGTCGCTATCTGCTAAAAGAGAAATAAAAATGAGAATATTCGATGAATGAGATATTGAGTGCGGACGATTGATTTGATGTTGTAGATATGAAATAAGAAATTTAATTTTATATTTTAAATAAATAAAAAATTTAAATACAAGAAATTATATAAAAAAAATTTCATAAAATATTTAAAACACGCATGTCCAACACGCGTGTCCAATTTGTATTTAATATTTTTTTAACTGGACACATTTTTGGCTTGTCCGTCACGTGTCGGGTGTGACGTGTCGGATGCGTGTTGGACACTACACGACTCTTTGAGGAGAAGTGTCGGTGCATCATAGGGTTCCTTTTATAAAAGTTTTGATATTTTCTTAATCGGGCCATTCTGTTTTGAAAATTGAATGTCTGCCTTGACTTTCATGGTTACTAGGGTGCGAGCTACCAAACTGTTCTACTTGTACAGGATAATTGGGGTCTCGTAGACAGTTGTAGGTTTGGTAGAGTAGATATAATAAAGAAAATCAACTCAACTTTTAGCAGTCACTTCAACTCTTTATGCTTAAATAATTGTTTTTGTCGTACCAAATGAATGCATGACGTGTGGAAACTTGTGTGAACTGGTATACGGGGCAGAAGAAACAGACTAGATTGTACAATAGTATTTGACCTGGTATTTCAATCAGCATGACGTCAGTAATGACCAGCATTATGTGGATTGATGATTGCGTACATTGTAGGCTCACCATGTAATGCTTAAATTGCCCATTCAAAGAGATCTTCTATGAATCTCCTTTGGGATATTTCAAGGTCCTCTTGTATAAAAGCTACTTAGTAAAACGTCCTATGAAAGCAAAAGCAGAACTCTACCCAACTAACTGAAATTGGTGCCATACACTAGTTTGGATTCTATTCAATGTGGATTTCTCATGCATAATTCATACATATGTTCTCTCAGCATCTTTAAATGTTGTTCGCCTCTGATGACTGATTTAGATCTTATAAGTTTGCAGGGTATCCAGATGAATATTCAAGAGACGGTCCGCAAGCAGATTGTCCAAGAGATTAAAATAAATCAAGCCTCACAGTGCCCTCATGTGGTTGTTTGCTACCATTCATTCTACCATAATGGAATTATTTCCCTGGTCCTAGAATACATGGATCGGGGTTCTCTTGCGGATATAATCAGACAAGTCAAAACAATTCTTGAGCCTTATCTTGCAGTTCTATGCCAACAGGTGAAGACATTATTTTTCACTGTCCGTTTTGTTCTCTGTGCAGTATTAAGATGTTGCAATGTATTCAGGTTTTAAAAGGTCTAGTATATCTTCACAATGAAAGACACATAATTCATAGGGATATAAAGCCATCAAACTTGTTAGTGAATCACAATGGTGAAGTGAAGATAACCGATTTTGGAGTGAGTGCCGTGCTTGCTAGTTCTATGGGTCAGAGAGATACATTTGTGGGTACATACAACTATATGGCGGTATGTTTAGCTAGCTTTCTTGGCGTGATTGATTGAATTCCTGACCTTCTGTGGTTTAATTTGATAGTTTTTTGTTAATTCATTCTGTTCTTCACTGAATTCTGCATGTTGCAAACTCAAGGTTTTGTTTTTTTTTGTTTTGTTTTTGTGTGTTCCTGTCAGCCTGAAAGGATTAGTGGAGGCTCATATGATTTTAAAAGTGATATTTGGAGTTTGGGATTAGTTATTCTTGAGTGTGCTACAGGCTCCTTTCCATATAAGCAAACTGAAAATGAGGAAGGGCCGTTGAGCTTTTATGAACTTCTAGAGACCATTGTAGAAGAGCCACCACCAAGTGTGCCGGAGGATCAGTTCTCTCCAGAGTTCTGTTCATTCATATCTGCTTGGTAAGTTCCACCATTCTGACATGCTGTAAATTTATATGTTTGTTATAATTTATCCATTTTAAGTGTGAATGCTTAGTTATTCTAGCCAACTTAAATTTGATCAAGATATCCGAGTTTTTGTATTGTGTTAGGAGCATTATTATTGTACTTGAATGAAAAAATTATTATTTAAAGTATGATACTCATTATGATTTTTTTTTCTTGTACTTATCCATGAGTGATAGGTGTTTAAGAGGGTTTCAAGGGTTTATTCAAGTGATGGTAGAAGATTAGGGTTGGTATCAGGCTAAGGAAGGTAGTGACTAGTTAAAATTTTGGGATAAATTTATCATGTAGTGAATGGTCATGTTCTCTTTGTTGGAAAAGGGTGAGGGCCTCTAGATTTGATATCTATGTTGTTAGCTAATTAATAGAGGTAATTTTAGGTCCATTTGATATGTGGATAGAAAGTTAGGAATTTTGGGCCAATTGATTCTGTGGCTATTTTTTGTGAGGTTTGAAGGGGTTTTAGGCTTTGGGAATGTGGCGTGAATGTAGGAGCACAAGTTTAGAAAGGGAGAGAGATATGTTAGGGTTCACAAGCCTTAATTGTGGTCGATTTGATCATCTCAAAAGTTTTTACAACACCAACTCCTTGTAGACATAAGTTTTTACAAGTTACTAAAGTTGTTTTCATTGAAGCATTGTGATTAATGACAATAGATGAAGTGCTGTAAAATATAAGGAAAACTCATGAGAAAATACACCTAAATTTCCGCAAAGCTCACACTAAATCAATAGTGGATGACCTTTTCAAAGAGCTATATTTGGAAACTATTTGCAGATCATTCCAATTATGAGGAATTCCCTAAATATTTGATTGCAAGTATAAGTCTTCAATTTGGGGTGATTGAATGACTATCGCAATTTGGTTTTCCATTTGAAAAACTCCCTCCAAAAGCATTCATGACTGGTTTATATGAATCTTACGTGAAATAGCATAAAAATTATGAATTATAATTTATTGGATTTTGAAGATGCGTTTTTGTAATTTTGATCTAGCGAAAGCCTTGTTGAAACTTCATATGCTTATCTTGCTTCAATTGTCCTCCATTTGATGAACTTCGCTTTGCAGAGTTAATAATATTATGGTGTGTGAGAGGTTCAATATTTCATGTGTTTGTAAGGGTGGTGGAGTATCTGTAAATTGAGATGTTTGTGGGTAAAATATTTAGAACTATTGAGATTATCAACAGTTTTAGTAGTGGGCCTATATCTTTTAGAAGTGGGTTAGTTTGTCAATCTCAGTGCTTGATAAACTTTTTAGTAGTGGCCTTTACCATATGTAATGAAAATAGTATATAATATGGCAGGGCCGCAGGAGGCAAAATTAGAAAATTTGCTGTAGTCTAAAGTTCTTATTTATTATCTACTATCTGGTGGATTCATAACTAGGGAGTTAAGTATAAGTTAAACTATAAGCATTATTATTATACTCCTTATGTAAATACTTTTAAAGATGGTTTCAATAGTATTATCACTATTTATGTGAACTTAATGTAGCACATGCGAATAAAAATTGTGTAAATGATGTGCTAATAAAAATGTGATATCATATAATATATGATGAGTCATGTCGATTTAATTAGTTGGCATTAAAAATTGATCGTCAATGTCATAATATATCTTAAGATGCTCAACCATGTGAATCAAATTTGTTAATGAAGGTCTAGGTTAAGATCTAAACCAAATTATACGTAAAGTGAGGATGATGGCTAGTCACTAGGATCTTTATGTATTTGTAGAATAAAATAGGATGGGTATGTGTGTCTCAAGAGGAAATGGTTTGTCATACATATAAAGGAGAGAAGTTCAAATATATCACTAATGTTAAAAAGGTTAGGTTGCGGATTTGAGGCCAAATCAAATATTTGTATCTCGGAAAGTAATGTTGCATTTACCTTTTCCTAAAGAGAGATCTTATCAAGTGTGACGTTAACTAATTGATTATAAATTTTACATTGATTATTTGAGATCATAACATTTATGTGATCTCAGGTGTAACAAGCGGTTCTCCAATGAGTTTAGGAAAAAATGTGTTTGCTTAGTTTAGTCCTATCATTTGAGAGTACAACATGCATATGAATCTCAGTAGTTAAAGTTGTAACTAGTGACTTTGTAGTGATCTCATCATGGCAGTATTGACCTGCACACATTAAAAAACAGGAAAAAATCCGCTCAAATCCCTCGTACTTGTCCGAAATCGCGCTCTACATGAACGCCGCACGTCGATGACGAGTCTCCCATGTCGAGTCACACGAACTCTGCACATCGCTCGTCCTCTTCGCACGACCTGTTTCGATCTCTGCTTTCGCTCGTCGTTAAAACGACGAAGAAACGAGATGCCTTATTTCTCTGTTATCCCACACGACGACATCTCGACCGATCCACTTCCTATACCCGATCGAATCCCGCACACGGCTGCAGAATCTGAGCCCCTCGCCCTGCTCTAGCGCCTTTGTCCGGCCAAGTTCAGTGCAAGACTCCTGCCGCCGAGCTCTCTACTATGCCAAACGCAAGCCACCTGTTTCCCTTCCTCATTGTCGACCAGCCTCTTCCCTTGTCAGCACTGAACCGAAAGTCTGTTGCTAGCCAAATTTTCTGCAGCCCAACCTTATACATATCACGAGCCCCGTACGACTTTCAATCCCGCTTTGAGCTCCTTCCTCAATGCCTCCAACCCAATCGGAAGCCCTCGCCGACTTTTATCGACTCGATCCTTGCCCACGACTGCACTAAATCCCTTGCCAACCTTCTTATCTCCACTCTTGTTTCTCCTCACACCCGACCACATTCTCGCAGCTCTCTTCCACAGCCGTCCGACCCCACAAAACCTCAACACCCCCGGCCGTCCGCCTCAAACTCACGCAAAACTCGACATCCGTTCGATTCCCTCCCTCTGCCGAAGTCCACCTGCATCCGAGCCATATCCCGACTCATCCAGTCAAGCCGCTCGATCTAACCTCCACCTACTGAAGTCGAGACACACAACCAGTAAACCTTCCAGTCGAGTCTCACGATCCTCCCTCTTAGCCACCTGGTTGGACATCCTGATCCGTCAAGTCTGCCTCATTGCCGTTCGATCCAGCTAACAGAGACAAAGGTAGAATTTTTAGTTATTATTATTATCGTTAATATTTATTATTATTATTATTATCATCATTAACATTAATAGTTTGTTAATATTAATATTATCAATAATAATAGTATTATTGTTAATAATAATATTTTTATCATTATCATTAATATTATTATTAATATTATTATAACAATAATATTACTATCATTAGTATTATTATTTATAAAACATATATATAGAAAAATATAAAAAAAAGAAAAAAGGAAGAATAAAAAAAAAGAAAAAAAGAGAAGATAAAAGAGGAAAATTCAAAAAAAAGGAAAGAAATAAAAAATGAGAAAAATGTTTGTATGTCTCGATCCCTGTGCATCGTCGTCCCCCTCGACACCGACGGCACCGTTGACGTCCCCTCGCCAAGGTATAATCCCTCAAACTTGAAACCCTATCCTCGGCCCTTATGTCGCGCTGAGAAACCACATATACACGCTTTTCTTAGTGTGATGGGAGGAAATCCGGTGTGGCACTTATGGCGAGGCAGTAGGTCTTGTACACGCTTTTCTTAGTATGACGGGGACAATTTTAAGTACCCGTGTACGAGCTTCAGTGCCTGCGGGAAAATATTCTGCATTTCAAACAGGTACCTCTGAAGACCCATACACGTCTTTCTTGACGTGGTGGGATTGTAGACCTCGGCCACGGTGTTGCACGACATCTACCATACACACTTTTCTTAGCGTGGTGGGAAGGCCCGACTCCCCAAATTTCTGCCAACAGGGGAGACATCAGGATGCTGTCGAAATTTTCAGTGAACAGAAGACTTAATTAGAACAATAATATAGGGGACTTGAATGAAACACAGGGGACAAAACATGAACTGAACAACAAGGAACTGGATCCTAAATTCTATAATGCACGATGATAATTAAATTATAAATGCCAAATAATAATTCTGATCATTTAAATAAAACCAACGCACAAGCAGGGGGTTCATGATAAGAAGTCTTCAAACATGTACAAATTGCAAATGACACCGGTTGATTATAAGAAGCCCAAGTACCTCCTACATGCAACAGTAAAAGATCTATCATGAAAGTAACAGCTGGCTTATAGATTGTAGTGGTGACATTTGCAAATAATAATAGAAGATCTGGCATGTATACAACAGCTCACACAAGTGCCACAAGCAAAGAATGCAATAATGCCCTGCAGTCAACGTCAATGTCTTGTATGCATCTAATGTTACTACAGATAAGCACATTAAGCCATCTATAAATGATGATGGTGGACGTGACGCAGGTGCAATGAGTTCCCTACAAGCACATCTAAGGAGACTACAGTGAATGTACAAGTAAGGGATTTAAGATGTTATGATTCATGTGCAAATAAGAACCAAAAGCTCCCTGTAAATACAAACACTTGCGAACAACTGTAGGAGATTTATCATGCCTACAGTGGTTCACCTACTAATGATAAAGAATAACATGCAGCAAATGCACCAATATCATGCAAGCAAAGATGATTGATTTGCAACAGAGGAAGACACCTATGAGCCATTGTAGGAGCCTGGCAATATATGGTACATACTACCCTCCAGCAAATAAAGAAAGTTGTAGTAAATGCCAACGCCAACCAGCAACAGAGATAGTAGATATGTTGTAGGGATGCTGGGTCTCCTGCGAACATAAATACGCTTGCAACATGATATTTGCAAGCATGGGCTGAAGATTGCAATAAATACAGGAGGACTATAGCAGATGTAAGTTCCTACAAGCCGCTGTAGAAAACCCTCACAATTAACAACCATAATGAGAAGAAGCACACTCAGTGTACATTGAACCTGGGGGTTTTGTTGACCAAGTACAACTAAGTTTTCCAATTGACAACTCTATAGACTCAAACAGTGGCAGTTGGGATAAAGGAAACTCAGTGTAAGGAGAAAGCCTGCCGACGTTGTGATGCCCCAGAATCTAATTTGAAAGAATTATTCTTGTAATTTTTTAATAAATAACAACCAGAGCTATCTAATATTATTTATCAGTAATAAATGACAAAATATATTCTATAATTCAAAATATTAATGTACACATCTGTATTCATTCCCAAAAATCATATATAATATTTAGGATCTATGCAATCATCACATAATTATTATGTCCTGAGTATAAAAGAAAAACTAGAACAAAGAAATATAACATGAGGAATCCTAATCAGCCTTCCACTCCTCCCTTGTCCTGACCTGAAATCATTTAACCACATATAATGAGCTTAAAAAGCCCAGCAGGTCACCAAAACCTATAACTGAATTCAAAGCATGGTAAAGAAGCCATATGTATGTCAGGGATCAAATCATAGAAGTAACATTCATATGATCATTGAATCAGTACAGAAATAATAAAATTCACATGTAATAGTAATAGAATCTAGAAACAGTAAAACAATATGGTACAAAATCCAGTAAAACAGTAAACTAGTACGAGTGTCAAATCTATAAAGCAACCGTCGTATTCGTACTACCAATCAATACAGAAATCATATAAAGTATCAAAACAAAACATTGATAAAGACTGTTGAAATTATGTCAATGCAGTAAAATTATATAAGAATGTACATATGCTATCCAGATATTTTATATCACGTGCTTAGAATATCACATGCTTAGTATCAGTACAGTGAATCAGTAGTATCAAATAGTATCAATATCAATATCAGTAACAGTTCAGTAGCGGGAGCAGTAGAATAATACAATAACAGTAAATTCATGCGGTACTAATAAATACATACAATAATAAGAATAATGTCTCAAAAATATGCATTTCAATAATCACACTAAACAAGTAAGAAGTCCTAGCTATCACGGTATTTTTCAGTGTTAATATCAGTGTTAGTAAACCTTTGGCTCAGTAAATAGAGTCGTCACTCTTTGCCCGTCGGCATAGTAATGATCTCCTTAATAACTCCCAATCAGTGTATCACGTGAATTACTAGAGGATAACACTAAACCACAGTATTTAAAAGAAAGCCTGTTGGCCCATCATCTTATACAGTCAATCAGTCTCCAACCAACGGGTCAACCAGTTTTTACTTGTTTGTTTCACATACTTACATTATTATTACAATACTATAACAGTAATAGCGACCAGCGATTACTCAAGCAATATCCACATTCATTTTTAATGCAGTGCAGTTAATAATGCATAATTGAGCTTAATTAAGAAGATGCCAAAATATCATAATGGTAGACAACAAAGAATCCTATTAGGCAAAAATATATATTTTCAGAAAATTACCAAAATGCTAGGAATTATATAAAACGATATTTTAAGACTTTTATTGTACTACACTATTTTTAGATGTCAAAATAAATTTTTGGGTAGATAAAAATTATTGAATTTTCAAAATCACATGGTGAAAAATTTTAAATAAATACTCAAAATATTCATAATCTCAACTTCTATAACATACAAAAAGTTACGCTATGAAAATTTTGCCAATACAAAGTTATTCACGTTTTTCGGTAACGAAAACATAAATTTGATCTGAAAAATGTTAAAAATATAAAATTTTTGAAATCAGAAATAGAGTAAAGGTTCCTTACAGACAAGTAGTTTTTCCAGCAGGCTCAACGAACAAAAATCGCACCGCGGCCTCCAAATTTAAATTTTCTTTTTCTCTCTCTTATATTTTCTCTCAAATTCCTCTTAAGCATTCTCTGTTAGCCCAAAATGAGAACTGAATAAGATTTTTTAAAAACGTCTCAGTGACTTTAGATATTTTAGAATTTAATAATAATTTAATATTATATTATTAATTTAATCAAATTCTTTTAGTATAAATTCAAATAAATCATTTTAGGACTTTGAAAATTATAGAAAAATATTCATAAAATAAAACATGTTATTTAGAAAATATCGGTGAAATTGGTTTGCAAAACGGACACCTGATGGTCCCGAAATCCTCACTTGTACTGACAGGTACCAATTCCTTAAGGATTTTCACTGGTGCCTAAAAATTACTAAAAATTTTATGTAAGTAAAATACTACAATCAAAATATTATGGTGAAGATGGTTTGAGATTTAGAGTTATATTGACTCCAAAAAAAAATTGGCAAAGTCAAAATACGGGCTATTATAGACGTATTACCAGAGGAAGGTCCTAATTGCAACACTAGGTATGCAAAATTGATTGATTCTTTAGAATCAAAGAATGAGTAGTTGAAGAAAATATTTCATTCTATCATCTCGTTAGAAATGCTGAGGTTTCTAGAGAAATGTTACACTATTTATAGAATAGCATGCTAACGCACAATGCCTGCTTGCAAATGATAATACTCCCTGCAAAACATCCACCAATAGCAGTGATAGTAGATTTGCTACAGGGATGCTGGGTCCTCTGTGAACATAGGTACATATGCATCGTACTATTCACGAGCAAGGAGTGAAGATCGCAGCAAATGTAATAAAACTACAGCAACTGTAAGGGCCTACAAATTGTGGTTGAAGACTTCGCAGTTAACAACAATGTTGAAAAGAAGCACATTCATCTTACATTGGAGTTGAAGGTTTTATTGATCAAGTATAACTAAACCCTCCAATTGATAACCTTAGAGGTTTTGATGGTGGCAACTGGGATAAAAAATGACAACTTGGTGTAAAGAGGAGGCCCTTTGATATGTTACCAGTAAGAGACCCTAACTGTGGTACTAAGCATGTGAAGTTGAATGATTCTATGAACGATTCTGTAGGATCAAATAATGAGCAGTTGATGAAAAAAAGTCTCATTCTATCATCTCTTCAGAAATGCTGAGGTTTCTGGAGAAATATTGTATTATTTAAATAAAGTATAAATACCGAAGATCTCGCCTCACAACATGATGTCCTATGTGTGCGTCGTAAATGCATGGAACGAGCTCCTCGAGCACATTATCCTGGACTATAGGAAAAGTCTCCACATCTCCTATGCATATCAAATGCTAGAATGTCGTTGGGATACTGAAAGTTATTCGGTGTTCTGTCCCGTCCTTGCTTCGAGGAGACTACCTTATGACAAAACGAAGACAAAGAAATCTAATAGCACATCAGCCAAGCCTTCGGTCTCATTAGATTATGATATCTCATATATCACAAAATGACCTCATGTGACTGAGATGTCCTTGTTTGGTCTAAACAAGGATTAGATGATTCACGGACCTGACCTTTTGAAGGAAGAGAAGATGGAGCTTGCATCAGAACAATGAAGTATCTCATGGATATTCTGGGCGATATGCTACGATTCACCTGTACGCAAAAATAGGGAATCGGTAGTGAAAATTATGGCCTACTGAAGCGTAATGCAATACCATCAGATCTGCAACACTCGTACTAGAAAACAGACGGCGTCTACAAACTTATAAATAGAATGTTATGTACACTCAAATGATAATAATTTGTATAGATGATTATTGTCAAATATTTTAAAATGCCCTCGTACATGCATGTTACGCAAATGTACTGCGCATTATGTTAATGTGCCATGCCATTGAATCCGCGACATTTGTACAAGCGGACAGAAGGCATTAACAATTCAAAATAAAGTCCTGTATGCTTATCAGCTACCTACCTAGCTAGTTGCCTCCAAGGAATGCAAACCATCTCTCTCATGCATTAAATGCGTATACATATGCATCCCATAATATGTGTGCATTTATGATATGCAGAGGATTTCATTCAAGTATGTTATTTGACATTGCAATCATAATTCAAAATAACCTCTTGCATGCATCTGTGATATGCAGAGGGTTTCCTTCAAGCAGGTCATTTAACATTGCAATCACAATTCAAAATGACCTTCTGCGTGCATTTGAAGGATGCATAGATTTTCATTCAAGTGTGTTATTTGACATCACAATTATATTTTAAAGTGACCTTTTGCATACATTTGTAGAATGCAGAGAGTTTCATTCAAATATGTCAGTCAATATTACATTTGCATGCAGATATGCCGTACATGCGCAGCCGAGTGTCTTCCTGCATGTATTTGCTAGATGCAGAGGATTTCACTCAAGTAATATCATGCAATATTCTATCTACACGTAGAAATGCCGCACACTGCAATTATATAGCGTGCAAATACAAAATGCAAAGTGCATAGGCCATTATATGTGATATATGCAGATGCGTTGCATACATCCACTATATATGTATAACAATCATATAAATGCATCATGCAAAATACATATAACAACATATACTCGTATGGGCCTTAACAAGTGTGATACACATGTGACGTATGAGGATGCTGTGCGGGTTAAGAAATGAATTTTGATTCGAACTCAATCCTCTATTAATAAATTTTTAGAGTCGACAAGGTTCAATCAACAAAAAATATAACAACCAACATAACCCTGATGATGACCGTGCTGACAGAAAATCTCAACCGGAGGGGACCATAAATATTTAAAAAATGTCTCCCAAATTCCCAAATACCCATAAAATTTAAAATTCCAAAAATGCCAGAATCGAAGTTATTTAAAATTAAAATTAATCATTAAACACTTAAAGCAAAAAAATACTCATCCACCCTCCGCAATAGTTTGCCGAGGTGGACAAATCTGAAAACTACTTCAGCTCACAAAAGAGTTAATGTCTAGTCGAAAATATTACGAAGATCCATTCTCAATCTATCTTTTGCCAGTAAGGGTGTGGCACGTGTCCTCTAATCGGTGGTTTTGCGCCAAAGGGTACCACACCGGTGGTTCGCCGCCAAATGGCGCCACAGGTAAACAGTTATGACCGGGATCCACTGACATGGTAGTTTTGCCACGAAATGACACCATTAAATTACGGTTATGGTCAGAGCCCATATGTTCCCCAACGGCTTTAAATTATTGAGCAATGAATCATTAAGATATAATCGATAGGACACAGAGCCCTCTGTTAGCTAAGGTGAATTCAAATTTATCCCCTTAGACAAATATTCACCCTAGGTCTACCAGGTACCCTTAGACGAAGCAACCTATGGTTGCTGACAAGGATCCTTCTGTTGGGTTGGGTCGACTACCTCCTTTAACTAAGTAGACCATGGACCACGATGGCCTTGGGACGACTGAACCATGGGATCTTGGTTGGGTTCATCACCATTCCTCACACCATCCACTTTAGGTGCAAGATAGTGAAATTTCTAATTTTAAATATTAAATTCTCAAATACCAAAACCATGTTGAATATACGCCAGATACTCTGTATCTATTTGACGACTAGCATTAATTGAAAGTTCTCTTTTGTTATCGGGAGGGGTAATTAACTATAGGGGCTTTTGCCTATAGGAAATCAAAACTTAGATCATAAAGTACTCGCAAAATGAGGGCGAAATTTCTAGGTAGTGTCTTATTTCAAATCCAATATGCCTTCTGAAAATTTGCTTCGGAACTTAAATGTTAAAACTCTCCTTGACGGCCCCAAAAAAAGAAAGAAGAGAGTGGTCCACGGAGAGGCCGGGGTGCGAATTTTCGGAGCCTACAGGCAAGTACAAATAGCTCACGCAAATGATCTGAGAACACAACATGCATGTGGCTTTTGATAGGAAGAGATGCAACAAAAGGCTTATCAATATCGATGCTCAAGTGAGATGTGGGGTATAGGGTCATTAGGATGGGTAGATATGGTAGATGGTGTAACAAAAATTCATTCTAGATGTTCATCGAAGTCTGTAGGAATCAACAAGAACATACACCTTATGTTTTAGTCATAGCCTTAGCTTTTTGATTCTCCAGTTCCCCTTCACAACACTGCCATGGGATTTCTTTTGCTTAATAATTGTAGCCTTCAGTCAGTAGTGCCTCCTTATGCAATCTTCATTGTATTTCCATGAGTCAGACCACCACCTTTGCACGACCACATTCTCTGCAACTGCTCTTTCGGTAGGATTCCATGTCGGTTGTGTGAACAAGAATGTTAGAATCAAACTTTTATTGTTCTTGATCAAAACTATAATTTTCACCCGCCAAGAAATATGGAACCTAGAAGAAAAAAATATAGTTGGTAAAAAATTCACGAGGAATGAAAATGAATTATAGTGCCTTTGCAGCAAGGGGTAAATATATTTGTAGCTACACTTCAAGTTTTTTGAGCAAAATAAAATCACTATAACACCAAAATCAAGAAAAAGAACCCAATCAAATGAAATCATGTAAAAGAATTGAAGGACCAATTAAATAACCTTCACCTTGGTTCTTTAGTTCATAAATATCCAAGCAAACAACATCAAAACTTCTCTCATCATCAACAACAACTTTAAGCAATGCTGAAACTTTAAGGAAGCCAGAGCTTTTGTCAATATATTTGATGCATTGTCATTTGCGCGAATCTTTATAATCTGTACAATCCCATTAGTCATTGTCTCTTTAATGTAATAGAACTTCACATATTTATGCGTAATGCTTTTATGATACACGAGCTTCTTGGAGAGAAATATTGTACTTTGATTGTCACAAAACACGCACCAGAGTAAGCACTTATTGAATCAACAATTAATAAATTTACCTTTTTTATAGCTTCAGATGCATCAGCGTTTTCAGCTTCAATTGTTGACAAGGCTATAATTGCCTACAAATTAGCCTTTCAACGTACAATATTTCCAAACACTTAAAACATATAACATATAAGGGATCATTGAGTGTAAAACATTTTGCAGGTAACTGAACGTGTTCGACACTTCACATTTCATTATTATGAAGTGTTTGTGCGTTATAGATTTAAACTATGGATATGGTGGTTACTTTATTTTAAGCAAGCTCTCATAAGGTTTCTTTTTATATAATATTAATTAATAAAACTCACTTAGAATAAGTTGCTTTCTTAGGGGAAGTTATGTCTAATTGAAATAAGTAGCTTTCTTAGTTTGAATTTATGTTTAACTTTGTACCTTTTTATGATTTTGTCGCAGCATACAAAAAGATCCTCAGCAGAGAATGTCTTCTTCGGAGCTTCTGGTTAGTATTGTAGATTTAAGCTTTGCTAATTCTCTATTTATTTATTTTTTGGGGACTTTTTAAACACTAATTGATTTTGTTACAGAGTCATCCATTCATCAAGAAGTTTGAGGACAAAGACATTGATCTGGGAATCCTTGTAGGCAGCTTAGATCCTCCTGTTAATTTACCCGGGTAAAGCGTATTGCTTTGTGGAAATCAAAATGAATTATGATGAAGAATTATAGTGCTATAAGAACTGCGAAATTAATTTCCAATATGATTCTGGAAGCATCAGAATACCGGATTGCATTGAGGAGGATGTTACTAGTATAGAAATGAGAGTGATTTGTCTTTGGGGACTGTACATCATAGGCTGTAACAGTTTAGATTGCACAATATATGACAATCTCGGTTGAAGTTGGGAGGTTTGGGACATTGATCTCAAGTAAATCAAATCATAATTAAAAATCAGTTTAAAACTTATTTGATTGATGAAAAAAATAGCATCAGAATATCCTGACCGAAATCTAATTAGACTGATCTTCATTGCTGTAAAATTTATGCTGAGATTATTTTAATCTTTGGATAATTAATCAGCATAGATTGACAATGAAGCTCATATTGAGCGGATTTTACCCAGACCTTTTTTTGTTCTTCATTGATCTCAATTTAAGCTCGTCTGGGATAATTTTTTTACTATTTAGTAATTTTTTAGTAAAAAAATTAAAATATTTATATAAAAAATTATTTTAAGAAGTAGTAAAAAAGTCGTCTCAAACGAAGTCTAAATCTCTTGACATAGATTAATCTGATTAGATCATAGCTTGTTGCCTTCCATATATCCTAAAATTTAATTTGTTTTTTAAGACGTGCTGAATGCCAGTTTGGCTTAATTTTAAGTTGTCTACTTAACCAGCTTATTGATGTTTATCTCAGTTAAAATGTGATAAAAAAATTAAGTGATTCGATCTGATGTTATCAGCCCTATAAACTTGACATTATACAGGTACACAATTCGCAGCCAAACGGTTTAAAGATTCGTCCTGGCAAGTCTTATTAGAAAATATTTAACCCTGCTAGATCATTCAGTAATTGAAGTTACGAATAGTGCCATTTTTTTTTTCTTTTATCATCTTCTGTGCATCAAATCTCAAGCATAATAATTTTTTAAGCGGTAAATGGCCACAAGCACAGTGATTGAAGTTTTTGCAATTACGAAAATTGACTTTTAATTTTATTATTTAGGCAAAAAGAAGCTTCCAGGCTCAAATGCATGTTATCGAGGAATTTAATGTAGTAGGGATGAAATTATGCTTGTTAAGGACTTGATTAGATAATGTGTCATGACCTAACATGATATAACTCACAACAATAATTGGTTATAACTGATAAGGATGATCAACCCAAGAATTATTTTGATAGATTTTTATTTTTTTATTAATACAGTTGCTAAATTCAGTCATATACAAAGCCAATTGGAAACATCACATATACAGCTCTCTATCGTTTCTCATAAAAATATATATATATATATATATATATATATATATATATATATATATATAAATCAATCATTTACGCAGATAAAAAATTTTAATATTTTTTAACAGAACACATCTATCATGATCACAAAATTATCTATAATAGAAATAAAGGAATCACTTATCAGATTTGTTACCTCACTTTTCATATTCTTTTTCTTTCCTTGAAATATAAAAAATCACATAATCAGTTAATAATCCAATATTGTCACCAAAAGTTAACCATTGTATCAATGCAAAGTAGGGGTGCAAACGAGTTGAGTTTGAGTCAGGTCTAACTTGAGCTCGACTCACAAGCCAATGCCGAGCTTGAACTCGAGCTCAAACTTGAGTCAAGCTAAAAAATCAAGCTCGACTCTACATGGAAAACGTGCTCGTTGAGCTGCTTAGTTATGCCCTCGGCATGTGGTTCCACGTCCATCGTTCGCACGTTGTTTCGCGTTTGCAAGCAGTTTAGCATTTGAACGCAGTTCCACCTATTCAGTTCAGCATCTTACATGTCGATAAGCCCAACAAGCTTGAAATTCTGCTCGAGCTCTACTCACGAGCTCGTTAACGAGTCGAGCCTGAGCCGACTTGTGAATCGGCTTAATTCGTTTGCACCCCTAATGCAAAGCAATTAAACAATATGCATGTTTGTCAATCTTCTTGACTCTTTTTGTTATTATATTATGTATATGAGCTCATTCTTATGCTCTCATATTTAATATTGAGATACATGTCAAAATTACCACTATTCATGTCGTGTGATACTATATAGGTCATGTATTTCACTATGCATGCATATACTGTAGTTAAATGATCATGTGAATCTCATTATGAAAATAATATCATATGCATATATTCCTTGTAGGTTCTATTATTATGTATTATTAACTGTGCTATCATGTAATGTAACTAACATTAAGAAAATATATCTAGCCTATTTTGTGGTGTTTTTACAATACCAGTCATATCATGTCAGGGTATGATACCATATCATACGCTACAATTGACATCATACACGAGCTTTGTCACCCTTAGCCTGTTGACACTCATTTTCAAATCATGACATCCCTTTATCTCTCTACATATCATGGATGGGTTAATACCACTAACCCACTATTAAAGAAAGTTTGTTAGCTTGCACTTTTGTACAGGGACATATCTCCACCAACATGAATTATATGAAACTAGCCTATCTTGCTTACATATATTGCCCCACACATTACATATTAGACACACTAACTCTAATCATTGCACATGTCTCATGTTATATATGTAGTATTGACAATTAATTACACTGCATATGCATATCACTAATATGATATTACAGCGGGGTTCATGAGGATCATATTATACATAGAAATTAACTATTCAAAATATTCATATACAATATTCTTTTTAACATTTATAAACTTTTATCAATTATAACATTTCTATTAAAATATGTATACGCATTAAAATAAATGAAACATATCATTTTCCAGACTAATCAGTGAAAATACGAGATGATCATATCAAAATATGCAAAATAAAGATATTTATAATATCAAAAGTTAGATGGCAAAAATTGGCTAGATTATCAGATATAACAATTTTATCAATTTTAGAATAGAGAAAAAGAAAAAAGAATCAAAATCATCGAAAACTGAGATAGGATTAAGATTACCTACAATGATCAGAATAATTTCTATAACTGGAGCGATGAAAATTACTAACCCAAATACTGCCTGGCCGTAGAATTATAAGTGTATAACACTTTTTCCTTATCACCTAGATTGGCAAGAGCAATGCATACTATATATCCTTTCTTTCCATGTACATAGAATTTTTTAATGAGCTTGGGAATAGATTGAATTAAACCTCAAATTCAAATGTTATTGGGGAGGCTATCGATATGTAAGTTTTAGGTGGCATTTATTTTATAAGGATGTGGATTAACATATAGGGGAATGATTTTTTGTTTTGATATTTGTAAAGTTTGTATTCTCTCAGGTTATGATTGATGTAAGGGACTGTAAATGTGGTTTACTTAGCTTTGGACTGATGATCGAATGCATTGCGGGGAAAATAAACTATGGATTTAAAAAGTTCATTTTTTGAATAAATATAGTATAGGGTAATATACTATTTCACAAGATATAAATGATATTCTACAATGAATTCTAAACAAAAATAAGATTTTTTTAATATCTACGTTCTCGAGATCTTTTCCCCATCTAATTTAGATAATATAAGATTTATTTTATTTTGAGATATAAGTTTCTTGTAAAAATAAGCCTTTATAATTAATTACTTCAAAAGAATAGTGATCACTTGAGAATACTCTTGTTTAAAATAGTGAAAAATATTTTATAATTTCAAAGTGTAAGGAAGGATATTTTTTTTGAAATTTTAAATGGCTTGAATAAAATTATGAATAGTTTTTTTTAAAGAGCCAACGGATGAAATGTAATGAGCTTGATTCCGAGAAGCTCAGAAGTACTCTAAACTATCCTATTTTAGGCTTCAAAGTCTTAAAGTTTTGAATTTCTTATTTGAATTATTCATTTTATTAGAAATTTTGGAGATTACATTATATCAACATTAAATTGAGTAAAAAACATAAGAGGTGATGACTGATAATGCAGCAAATTAGCTTCAAATCATAAAGCTAAAATGAGAATTACCACAGTAATACGACAAATCTAAATCTCTAGAAAAACAATGAGACATAATTCTGCATAGAAAAGACCGCTAGTTACACCCACAAAATCCCTTTTAGATCATATTGTTAACGTCTCGATGCAATATAGAATAGGCTAAGCTATTTTTATTTTAGGAACTAGGATTTGCAACTTAGCCACTAAAGCTAGCCAGTCAAACATGAAGTGTGTGCAAATACTACTAGCTAATAAAATTGTTTATTTTATTTTATCCATAGAGGCTTTTTATCTAGTTTGAATTTCTAGTTATTACTTCTAAAAAATTTTATTTAATTTTTTATTTGTAAAAAGAGTTTTTATTTTAAAAAAATTTAATATTGATATATCATCAACAAATTATCTTGATCGGGTATGAATATCGAGGCAAAATTGAATTGAAAGCTTCCGAAATTAAATATAGGACCATCCGAACTCCGATTTCCGCAAACTTATAGTCAAACTGAACGTCTCAAAATGACGAACCCAACGACACCAAATTCGACTCAATCCGAGCCCAAATGGGACCAAATCGAAGACCTGAAGTGTATTTGGAAGGTTTAAACTATAAATTGGATGACCAAAAGCTTTCCAAACATGACATGCTTATTGTCAAATCGAGTGGCTCGACGAGGCGAATCCAATGATCCCAAGATCATTGAATATTGATATCATTAAGACATTCAAATGCCCAGTAAATGGTCAACAATCAAAGGGATCAATATTGGTCGTCCATTCAAACCACTCACAAAGAACCCTTAATCTCCCGCCTATTTACTGGTCATGCCACACCTAAAAAATTATAAATAGACCCCTCATTTCTCATAGAAGAGGACTCAAGAAATAAAGAGAAGGAAAAGAATGAACAGAGAGAAACTAGTGTTTTCTTGCCACCAAACTCCTTGACCACCATCGGACCACCGACCGTCGTCCGACAGATGCTGGATTTCTGCCCGGCCCACCGACTGATGCCTGACTTCGGCCCGGCCATCGACTGATGCTAGATTTCTACCTAGTCACTGACTGACGCCACACTTCTGCATGGCCACCGACTGTCACCGGACTTACTCCCGGCCACCGATTATCGTCGGACTCCCCCCCGACAACTGAAGCCAGAAAATGGTCTTTCTGACCACTATTGTCAGCCGACTACGGTCCTTCCGACCTTCATCGCTAGACAATGGTCTTTCTGACCATTGTCGCCAGACTATAGTCCTTTCGACCTCCGTCGCCAGACAACGATCTTACTGACCACTGCTGCCCATCGAATACGGTCCTTCTGACCTCTATTGCCAGACTACGATCATTCTGACCTCCGTCTAACCACTTTCGTCCGCCAACTATGGTCCTTTCGGCCTCCGTCGTCAGATTACGATCCTTCCGACCTCCATCACCAAACAACGATCTTTTTGACCATTATCTCGCACTGACCACGGTCCTTCCAATCGTCATCTCTAAACTAGGGTCCTTCTGACCTCCGTCACCACAGAACGATCTTTCCCACCTCTGTCACCCACCGACTACGGTCCTTTCAACCACCGTCACCCGAATACAATCTTTCTGACCTTCGTTGCCCATCGACTATGGTCTTGTAAACCAAACAAACATGTCAATACTGATTTTTTTTATTCCCATCATGTAATGAATTCTATATGATGTCTATTTGTTACATCAAGACAAGGCCTTCCCACCAAGGAAGGGCCTCATTTCTAATCAACTACAAACACTAGTGGATTCATTCAAACTGGGCCAAGTTCCATGATATTTTCCCCTTTTTAGGGGTTTCCATGTAAAAATGCTAGTGTCTCTTATGAACGCTCTGCACTCTCTTTTATCTGATTGTGTACTGGATCATCATACAAAGCTAAGACATTAAACATTATATTTCTCTATCACCGTGAATATTGCAAGATGCAACAATTTGGCACGATCTATGGGAACGTGGTTCCTGACTTGGGGGCAATTTTTGCTTCAACCTCAAAAAGTCGTTTATATCAATGTCCTGACATCAGTCATTACTGCATTAAAAGTACATAAATGAACTCAGATGCCACGACACTCAACATGGTGGCACCACGACGTTACAATATGAACTAGCATTCAGTGATGCTGAGTAGGCTCTGTTGTGGCACTGGGCTGATCCAACGCGTCTATTGGATGAACTAGCACGTCGCCTAGCTGATTCAACGTGGCTCCGTATATTGTCAACTGCTCTACCATTGTGCTATAAAAGTTGAGCGCTATAATGCTTGAATGTAAAATCTGGTGCTGCGACGTTGTGAAGTTCGGCTCTCCAACGCTCAAATAATTAAGACTCCGACGCTGCGATGTGATTTCTGGCGCCGTGACATTGTGAAGCGTATATCACTGATAGTTTGAGTGCTGCGACGCAGGTTTAATACATATGATATTTTCTCTTTTTTTTGAGATATTCCTATACAAAATCAACTAAAAGCAACATTTTTATTGGAATTTTAGACAATAAAATACTACACAGTTTTCACTTCACAATTAGGGTTTGTATTTTGAGCTTATAGATGGACTGAAATTGTGATGAAGCTTTTCTCATGAGTTAAGAATGCCTTATAAAATATTCACTATGAGTTTGAAGCCATTTGAAGCTGTTTATGATTTATTAAATTTATTAATTAATTAACATTTTAAGTTTGTTGATGTGTGTTTGCAATTTTTAATTTGGTTGAAACTTATTTTTCCCTAATTTTAGGATTCATGAGGAGTTCAATGCACTTTATTTTATATTTTCAGGATTTTTTAACTTTATTACGGTTTTCTTGATTTTGGAATTATGGTTTGATATTTAACCCCTTAAATGAATTTAAATTTATAGACCACTATGGATCTAAGGATCAATCTCTAAACATTTTAATTTATTTGGAGTTATTTAAGATTTTTAAGAATTTATTGATTTTTTATTTGAACTATAATTAAAAAGTTAGGAAAGTTAACTTCGGACTTCAAAATAACTTGAAATAGTTTTTTGTATCTTTTGAGTCATAAAGTTCACAACAACACTACATATCATTCAACCTTTATTATGCATACTCATGAAGGCTCCATTATACCATTATACTAGTTTTTTTATGTTTGCATCTTACTTACAAGAAGTGATTATAACATCATTGAGGTAAAAGGCTACCTATAAAAGTGCTTTATAGCTAAAGATTTCAGATAACCCAATTTCTTTTATGGAATTGACTTTGCTTATAAAAGCTATTTTGTTAGCCGAATAAGTAATACAGAGTAAAAGGAATAGCATTAAAGAAAATTTATGTGTTTGTTTTAATGAAAAAGAAATGTAATGTAAAATTTCATTAAATTCTTTTTTACTCTCTAGTTCATTTTTTATGTATTATAAATTTGTCAAGTTTTGATCATTTTTATTTTTCACTGCAAGCCAACTACTTTGTCGCCGTCTATCACCGTTGGCTACCTCTGGTTGTCATATGTTGCCAGTGGTCTCTGCTCACATTGCCCACCAACAACTACCTTTCAAAGACGCCTTCGCCTTCGGTTGACCATTGGTCGCCGATTGTTGTTGTTGGCAATGGCCAACTATTGGTCGCTTTCCACTAATGCCCCCCTCCACTGTCCACCTCTCGCTGACCTCCGATCACTGATCGTCGCCATTGGCCACTACCCACTAACGGCCGCCTCCATTGATTGTGAACACCTGTCGCTACCTATCACCACTCACAGCCACCAACAGCCACCATTTGCTGTCATCACCGTCATTGCCCACTACCATCATTTTACTTTAAGCCGAAAAAAATTCTCTGACATTCCTTTTACTTTCATCTAAACAACTTCGAATATTTCAAATATATTACATTCTTTTTACAGTGCATTCTTTTATTACGCATTCCTTTTTTAGAAAATAAAAAAGCCTCATAGTGAAAAGCTATCTCAAAAGAAAGATGCCACTCTTCTTGAAAAAATGGCATTCTTGGTTGATACGTACTGCTCCTAGAGATTTTGATTGCATTTGATGTGAACAATCTCTTGACGATCCATTTTAATATTAAAGGTAGTCAGAAAGTTGATTTATCTTATTGTTACTAGGGATAATTCATTTGCCATTGGAGTGCTAAGTAAGCACTTGCAAAATTCCAAAAAAAAAAAAAAAGTCCCATTTGGAAGCCACTATATAAATATTCATGTATATCAGAAAGTTTCTTAAGATTAGATTTGAGTACCTAAAGATTGAATCATTCTTTGATGTTAATTATACTGGTTCAATTCAAGATATAAAGATAATATTAGGAAATATCATCTTTATTGTGAGTAAGCTGATCATTTGAAAAAACAACTAACATTATGACGTGATGGCTTCATTTACTTGCTGAAGTTGAATAGAGTTGTCTTATTCTAAGTGTGAAGTATTTGCAGGTTAAAAACTCTTTAAGAAGGATTTGATTTTTCTCTTTCATAGGAGACGTTCTTTTTAAGAAGATTATTACATCTCATATATTTTTATCAAAGCTTAGATCCCTACCCTTTTCTTGTTAGATATTCCTTCTATCTGCATGTTTGTACACTTCAGGTGGGCGTCACTCAGGCCCACATCCGATGTGTCCATCCATGAACGGCTAGCTTCCAGACCCTTCTAGCTCTTGCAGCTCATGACTTGGGTCGACGTCCACCTTCCTGCAGGAATCAATCGTCCTTGCTCACATCAAAAGGAACGTAGCTGGTCTTGATATATTAATTGAGAGTTTTAGCTATCAATTATAAGGTTTTGTTTTTGAAACTTTCGTATCTGATGCGTGTGTGAGTTTTTTTTTAATTGACTCAAAAATCCCCTCTCCCATGAAAATAAAAAATCCAAATTAGCAATATTAATCAACTAATGTCATACCGGAATCTTAATATTTTAATACCAGCTGATTGGCATCTCTCCTTGTTGGTCCGTTGGTTGGGTTTTTTGGCTATCAATTAAGAGATTTTGGATTCAAGTCATGCGTATATCATGTGTGTATGAGTCCGGATGATGTCCCCTAATTCCCCCCCTCCCCCCCCCCAAAAAAAAAAAAAAGAACCTGACACATGTTTTATCAAAATTTTGACACGTGTTATCGAAGCTAACCACAACATATTTTATGAAAGCTTTGAGAGATGTTACCCTTTGATTCTCAAGATTTTGATTTTATTTTATTCCTTCATTTCTTTCTTTGACACGTTTTACTGCCAAGGTCTTAGTTTGAATTCTGAAGCCGATAAGAGCCACCATTTGGTCTGTTCTGGTCCATTAACCCCCCATTTCTTTAATGCTATTGGTTTCTGCCAGCTGATATCATTTAAATGAGTAAATATTTGATAGGTGCCACATAAAAAGTTTTTTTTAAAAAAATTGCATTCAACAAGATAAGGAGAAAAAAGAGATCATGGATGGTAGTAGAGGTAGAATTAGGAAGAGTTTAGGATGGGTAATTGCCGACCCTGAAATCTTTTTTTCTTAAAAAAATAAATATTTTAACTATTATGCCCACCTTCAATAAATACAGTTGCCCACATTCTAAGAACTTTGTTTTTCTATTTCATACATAAAATTATGCATTTCACAATTCTATCTTGACCATCCTCGGCCCCTAAAATCTTGATGATAGAATTATCCACCTTTTTTCTATTTATTATCACTCTCCTCATTTTTCTCCATTTAAGCTAATAATGCATCAATACAAATACATAAATACAAACATGTTATGATACATATGCAAGCCAAATTTATTACTCAGAAATACATACAAACATATATTAGACATGATATTATAATTTTATAAATTAAATTTTAAAAAATATCTGATTAAATAAATTAAGAAAATTTAAAATAAGTTTATATAATACCACAACAACATCAATCCTTTATTCTATTATGTGGGTCGAATGAATACATATAGTGATAATTTATTTTAATTACTTATAAAATAAAATATATATTTAAATTTAACAAATATATTAATTTTAGTTGAAGACAAAATAGTCTTATAATATGATAAATTATTAGCTTGAGTGATAAAAAAATAATTCTTTTATAAAATAAAAAAAAAATCTTATATATATATATATATATATATATATAAGAGCATAGCACATTAAAATAAATTAAATACATGTTAAGTTGCTATTGAGTTATCTAATAATATATTTTAAAATAAAAGAGTGACGACTTAACCTAAGTTATGTATATAATATACTTTCAATTACTTAGGATGAGTGTTTAGAGATGTCTCCGTTAATTTTTTTATTTATTTTAATTGGACACATATATGATACGTTGGATACATGCATGCGCATGATAGGTAAATATAGGGGTGTAAATGAGCTAAGCTGAGCTTGAGCCACTTTTGGCTTGAGCTTGATTAATTAATCAAGTTCTATTTTGAGCTCGAGCTTAATTCTATGAGCTTAGAATTATGATTCAAGTAATTATTATAATAAAATGATAAATATAAGAAATTAGATGATAAATAATAAAGAATTATTTGACATAAAGAAGTGAGATATTATTTTCTAATATTTTAAACATATTTCTACTTATTTTTGAATGATAATATCTTTTAAATGTATTTATTATTAATAATTTTTAAATAAGCCGGCCTGCCAGCTAATGAGTTTAGACCGGATTGTCTTAAGCTTGACTTATTAGCTATCAATCTTAGCTTACAAGTCATTTATCATGTTGAGTCCGTGGTGGCTTACGAGTTGGCTTAGCTCACTTACATCTCTAAGTAAGTGCACTTGTTATACTTCATTATGCATCATAGGTTTAATTTAGGATTGATGGTTACTATATTTAAGCTTCGTTTGTGATGACATTTTTACTGTTTGTTAAAGCAACTTTTAAGTACAAAATTTTAATTTTGTCATTAAAAATTTATTTTAAAAAACAGTAAAAAAGCCGTTCCAAATGAAGCCTCAATCAAGCTTCCTTGAGGTTTCTTTTTATGAAATATTAATACATAAAACATTCTCAGAATAAATTGCTTCTTAGGGCAAGTAATGTTTAATTGATATAAATTCCTTTTTATGACTTGTGGCAGCAGACAAAAAGATCCTCAGCAGAGAATGTCTTCTTTGGAACTTCTGATTGGTGCTGCAGATTTAAGTTTTGCTAATTCTGATCACCTGCAAGAGTTTTTGATTTTGTTGCAGAGTCATCCATTCAACAATAAGTTTGAGGACACAGACATTGATTTGGGGATCTTTGTAAGCAGCTTTATATATTTGGTAAAGCTTATTGCTTTGTGGAAATCAAAATGAATTATGATGAAGAATTATAGTGCTATAAGAACTGCGAAATTAACTTCCAATACGATTCTGGAAGCATCAGAATACCAGGTTGCATTAGAGAGGATGTTCAAGTCTCGAAAAGAGGGTGATTTAAAGGCTGTAAATGTTTACACTAAACAAATTGTGACAATCTTGGTTGAAGTTGGAAGGTGTGGGACATTGATCTCATGTAAAGCAAATCATAATTTAAAATCAGTTTAAAACTTGTTTGACTGATGCCAAAAATAGCATTAGATATTGTTGAGTTCTTCATACCGAACCATGAAGTTTACTGAACGCAAAATTCTAATACTCTTAGGCTTCATTTGGGACAATTTTTTTACTGCTTCTTAAAGCAACAGTAGGAAAGCCAGCTCAAACGAAACCTAAGATTTAACTTCAGAAATTTATGATGCAAATATTCAAATACTTTGACATACAAAAAATTATATGAAAATGTATGCTTAATCAAAAATTTCTGACATACCAAAATTTATCTGTTGAAGAGAAACCATTTTAACTTTGCATTGTGTACTGGAGTTGATCGTTTTGTAACAAAAATATTGCTATATTTATCCTACGTATCATGCACATTTTATTACATATATATAACTTGACATTACATGCAAAGCGTGTGGGTTTACTTTATAAAATTACATTAAATTTATCTACACAATTCTTTATTCTCATAATGCGCATTCTTTACTATATTCACAAATGCTATTATAATGGCCGATCTATGATCATGATAGAGCATTATATTTGCTTGTGATCATCACACGATAGCTTGATGATCTGTGAAAAGACAAAATCCAACATTGGAACCTAAGTGTGGAAGTAAGTCCTTTTCTCCAAACTTTTTGTGGAACACATAAGTGGAATGAAGTGAATAATGGCCACAAAAATATTGAAAAAATATTGGGATGAAGGTTGGTTTGATAAGATTAGTTGGTGTAGATATTGCTCTAAAGTGGTAGTCATATCAGAGATATTATATGGAAGAATGGTGGATAGTTGTCATTCGAGTAAAAGAAGTGAATGGATGGATGGACATTTAATATTTGATGGCACTTTTGAATTCTTTTTTACTTCTCTTTTTCTCTTCTACATATATGTTCTTTCCAATAAAAGCTATACAGGTATCACAATGATACAATTTAGGGGATTCTATTTATATCTATGAATGCCATGGTTTAGTATTATAAATATATATTTATCTATGTCATGATTCTAGAGTGGAATATTTCATTATTTAATGGATTAAGTTTTATAAGAAAAATAAGAAAAATAAAAATCCACCTGAATACAATTTTTTTTTTAATCTATGAAGAGTAGGATTTAAGACTTGTTAAGGATTTATGTAATCCATATAGGGAGTGGGATAGCATACCATCATAAATGTAGCTAAAGTTGACATGAGCAAACTTGAGAACTTCATCCTAGAAATTAGGGTACATGCCGCTTGAGCTAGGTATTATTATTATTTATTAGTTAAATAGGAATTAACCATTTGCTTCTTTTTTTTTTCTATCCTATTGCATTGTGTTGGATTCAAATATCAATCCATTTTTAATTTGTCTTTTTGATTGTTGATTGGTTATCATTAATTCCATTTGATCGAGTAAAACTTTGGACATAAATCCAAATTTTCAAACCTCTTAGAACATTGAATCATTTAAAATAAAAAATTTAGAAATTCATTTTTTAGTCCACATGAACTCCAATAAATATAGAGTCAAAGTATTGTGTAATAGAATACTCGTGGTGACAGAGAGAAATCATTTAACTTCTTATATATATACTTTTAAATGCTTAGCACACACATATAAAAGAAACCATAGTTTTTATGTAAAAAAATCTAAAATACGAAAAAATTGTAGGACCTAGCTTAGTTGAAATGGCTATATCAACATATATCATCAATTACAAATGATGTCTTTCACCATAATTGGAGAATTGTGGGCTCCAAAAATTTGAGCCCCGACCTACCCTCTTTCGAGAGATTTTTAATAGATTAGGTTCCGGGGTAAATTTTCAGAAGGCAGATTGGGTTTGAAAGAAGACACTACCCAGAGATCTCACCCTCATTTTGCAAGGACTTTAGATCTGAGTTGTGCTTTCCTATAGGCACAAGCCCCTATAGTTAATTACCCCTCTCGATAATGAGAGAGAACTTTCGATTAAGGCTAGTCATTAATCAGATACATAGGGATACATGTTATCTGGTGTATATTAGTAGCATGTGTTTAGGCGTTTGAGAGTTTGATATTTAAAATTAAAATTTTATCATTTTGTACTTAAAGCGGATGGTGGGGGAATGGATGATGGATCTGATCAAGATCCCATGGTTCCATCATCCCGAGCCATCGTGATCCTTGGTCTACTTAGTTAGAGGAGGTAGTCAACCCAACCTAACAGAAGGATCCTTGTCGGCAACCATGATTGCATCGTCCAAGGGTACCTTGTAGACCTTGGGTGGATATTTGTCTAAGGGGATAAATTTGAATCCACCTTAGCTGACAAAGGGATTTGTGCCCTATCGATCATATCCTACTTATTTATATTTCAAGGATTTAGTGCCATGGGGGTGCATACGGGCTCTGGCTATGATCGTAATATAATGGTATCATTTGGCAGAAAACCACCGGTTCAGAGGGCCCCAGTTATAACCGTTTACCTACGGTTACATTTGGCAGCAAAACTATCGTTAGAGGATAAGTGCCACATCTTTGCTGTCAATAGATGGATTGAGAATGAATCTTAGTGATATTCTCGACCAGATATTAGCTCTTTGTGAGATGAAGCAGCTTTAAGATTTTTTCACCTTGACAAACTATTGCGAAAGGTGGATGAGGTTTACTTTAAGCATTTTGGTGTTTATTTTAATTTTAAATATTTTGAATTTTGGTATTTTTGGTAATTTTGAATTCTCATGGGTTTGGGGTGGCATTTGAATATTTGAAATTAAACCCTTCGGTTGAGATCTATGTTCAAGACGGCTATCATCAAAGTGATATATGGGCATTTTATTTCATTGATTGAATCTTGTTGACTCTGTCTACTTGTTGACAGAGGATCAAGCTTACCGTAGTCTCTATGCCTTTATTTGTGTACCTTTCCTTTAATAGACCTTGAAGGACAAATATGAACAATAAAATAAAATATGTTGGTCGATGTCACGACTGTATATTTGTTTAACTGTTAGAGCCGTGTCGACTCCTATCCATTTACATAAAAGGATTGGGCTCAAATTTAAGTTCATTTCTAGACCCGCATAGCATCCTTAGACGTCATGTGCGTAAATACAGTATGCTCATCGAGGCCTATGCAGGTGTGTTAGGGGTATTTCTATTTTTGTGTTTATAAATGTGATACATGTGTGGTATTTTAAATGTTTAATGATGATTAGTTGTGTGGGAAACTATCATTTGAATGTGTGTGATGCTCCATTTTAGAGCTTATATATGTATTTTATTCGCTTTTATGAGTATTGTGGTTCTGGTGGCGTGGCCCTACATTGTAGGTTGATTTTCATTCACTTCTTTAGTTAGGTAGGCTATCATGCACCAACAAACCTCTTGTATGTATTTGTAGATGCTGGCATTTATTCGAGACCTTCTGTATTTTCTTGTAGATGGCACAAAGTAATTATAATGGGTCTCCTACTGTAGCTCATAGGAACTTGCATTCATCATTAATCTCTTTCTATATGTCGACTGTGAGAGCACCTTTATAAGCATTGCCTACTGATCATCATGGCTTGTAGGGATTAAGTGTATTCTCTTGCAAATTGATGTTGGCCACAAGAGTGCTATAACATTTGTTGTCTGTTGCTTGCTATCATCTGTGCTTAGACTACTTATGTGCATTTTAGACTTCCAACTACTATCCATAAGCACTCTCCCGTATACGTAATGAGCTTCCTACACTAACCAGTAAGAGCTTACATCCATCAAGAATTTATTATTTTTGACGGTAGGCAACATATCATTCGCATTGTATTCTTCGTGTTCATACTTGTAGAAGCTTCGTTACGCTAGTTGCACACTACTTGTTATTATCCATAGTAGGAGTTGCAAAATATTAATTTCATTAATATTTCTTGTAGGCAAGTTTTTGTGTCCTATCTCTATGTTCATCACCCTCTTCTTGGATATGTTTGTAGGGAAGATCATTACACTTACGCCATACATATCATCATTATTCGTAGGCGGCTTACTGTGTTCAATTGCATGCCAACATTTACTGTTGGATGGAGGATATCCATCATTGACTTCCCTACACTTATGGGTTGGCAAGTTGTTGTATTTCCTGGCACATCAACTTTTATTTTTTGTGGGAGACTGGTATATTTACTTGCGAAACTAATGTGAGTGTTGTGTATCAACCATCATCCTTCATGGCCAAAATAATTGCAAATGATTTTGTATATTTTCTTGCAACTCCTCTTGATCTTTATTTCTCATCAAATTCAATATGCATATTTGTGTGTTAGTTGCAGGTTATCGCTATATTTAATTCCAGTTATCTTCATATGAGTTGCTATGTGCATAATAGGTCATCCACCCATAATTTTAAGTGTTGATGTATGTCACTTGTCATCCTTCTGTAGACTGGGGCATGTCCATTATTGCTTGCAAGCATGGTGTATTTAACTACCGGGAGGCTGTATTGCTAATTGATGTTTACTCTTAATTGATTAGATGTTGCAATTTAATTGAATTTCATTATTTGTCATTTGTATGCATTGTGGGTCTTATTTACGAACCCCTGCTTGTTTATTCATATTTATTTTGAATGATTTGAATTATTATTGAGTGTTAGCATTTTTTTTTTAATTTTACATTTGCCAACTTAGAATTCAGTTCCCTGTGGTCCTTTCAAGTTCAACTCCTTTGTATTGAAGTCCCCTGCTATTTTTTTGAGTTTGAATCAAGTTCAAGTTCAAGTTCGATCCTTTCCAGTTCATTTAAGTTCAAATTTTGTGCAAATTTTAAGTTTAGTTCATCGTCATTTGTTTAATGTTAGGTCTACTGTCCACTGGAAAATTAAGCAGCATCTCAATGTCTCCCACATTTAGGGGAAATTCTAGGAGTCTGGGCCTCCCGTCATGCTAGAAAAAAGTGTGTGGGTGTCGGATGACACCGTAGCCTAAATCTTAAATCCCACTATGCTAGAGAAAGGCGTGTATGGGTTTTTGGGTTACCTATTTGAAATGTGCATTATTTCCACGTAGGCACTGAGGCATCTATGGGTACTTATATTCGTCCCCATCATGCTAGAGAAAAGCATGCATAGGGCCTACCTGCCTCGCTGTAGGCGTGGCACAGGGTTCCCTTCCCACTATGCTAGAGAAAAGCATGTATGGGCAGTTTTTCAGTGTGTCGCGGACACTGAAAATAAGGTTTTAGAGGATTTTAAGTTTTTAACATTATACCTTCACGAAGAGGGGGCGATGGTGGTGTGACAACAAAAAAAAATGTGCAAAGGTTCTGCTCCAATTTTTATTTGCAACACACACACACACAGATATATATATATATATATATATATATATATATATATATATATACGCATACATGCATCTCTATATATGTATGCACACACATACATTTCTTTTTTTATACATTTTCCTGCTTGCTTTCTCTTTTTTTTTCTTTCTTTTTTCTTTCTTCTTATTTTTATTTTTATGCTAATAGTGGTAGCAATAATAATGGCATGACTAATACTAACTAACGACAACAAAAATTAGTACTAATATTAAAAGGAAAGTGAAATTTAAATATAAATTAAGAAATTGTAACAATAATGGTAAAATAAAGGCTTAGATATAAACATCTTCTCTCTCTTTTTTTATTATTATTATTTGCGTGTGAAGAAGAAGTGGCGTTTGTAACAGATGGATATAGGTGCGGTAGTGAAGAGATGGGACGTTTGAGTTCGATAAGGTATGGGTCTTCACGCGAGCAAATAATCGACAGGTAGGAGATCTCATAGAGAGGGAAGGGAGCCACGGCTCATTGCTGGAGTTGGAATCTTGCGATGAGAGCAGGAGTTGGATTTGCATAGGGTATTCAGCATAGAGACAATTTGACACCATTTGCAAGTAATGGGTGACCATAGCAAATGGCGGAAATGAGCATGGTTTCTGCAGGATTGGGGCAGGTATATATATATATATATATATATATATATATATATATATATATATATATATATATATATATATATTGTTCTGATGTTGAGGTCAACAAGAATGCATTAATATAATGTAGTATACATGAACTATAGAGAATGAATTCCATATGGAAATTTAGAAAATATTTTCTACATTAGAGTTATCTTTAAGAGATCATTCATAGCATGTTCATTCATTCTCTTTTGAGGTGGAGAGACCAAAGATCAAGAAGTAATGTGCAAACCTTGGTGTTGATGTTAGGAGTTATAGTTAGTGTTGATGATATGCATTAGCTTTATAGGTGATGTTGTGCATTGACATTATTAGTAATGATGGAGGATAAGGTCATAATGCACTAAACTTTCTATTAATGATGTCCAATAGCCTTTTAGTGAAGATGCATTGGTGTTAGTGCTGATGATGGGTGACAAAAGTGATGGGCATTAGTCATAGTATTGATGTTGTGTATCTGTTTTACAAGCAATGGAGTGCATCAATGTGTTGGCAATGATAGGGAAAAAATTAATAAGATTAACGCCTTATATGCAATGATGTTCGTCGATGTCATTGGCATTAATGGGTGATAGAGTCAGTGAATGTTAGTGTTGGTGCTGATGATGTCACAACCCAACTTAATATAACCCCAGATAGGATATATCATATCATGTTGACTTGTGACAGACCAAGCCTAAGATCTAAATTTTGGGGCTTTTAATATTTCTTTGAATTAAATCAGACCACAGAGCTTTTAATTAACTTTCAGTAAGTAGAAGAAAATACTCATCCATAAATTCTTTTCATTTATTATCTAAATGTATATAAAAAATACTATATATTATAGTCCATGGCTACAGACCAAACAAAGCAATTAAATAACTAGTTATGACTGTACCAAAATAAAAATAAGAAAAAAAATTAAAAAATACCTCTATGAACTCAAACAAATCTGAATATGAATCCTCAGCTACCCAACTGGCTCTTCCCTTTCCCTAGACCTACAACAAAGTGCAGAATAGGTGTGAGCCAACATAACTCAATAGGTCACACTAATCGATCTAAATTTTTTTAATAATTTACTTATTATATATTTAATTGAATTTGAAGGCACTTCATAAGAAATTTATCATACTAAGCATACTATTAATTACAAATATCTAAAATAAAGTAGACTGTGCATTGAAAGTAAATAAATAAGCACTTTATATATCAGAGTAGAAAGTAACAGATTTTTTTAGGCCTTTATACCTTCTATTAGAAACATATATCAGAATCCATGCCCTTATGACTCCTTGTATTAGCATATTAGAAAACAAGCCCTTATATCAGATATTTAAAAATTTAGGCCCTTATGACTCCCTATGCATTTAGTACTAAAAATTCCTCCAACATCTGAACTCTATAGAATCATACATCTCAAACAGATAAGAACATATATTAATATATTGCTGTAAAAGAAATGTAAATAAACTATTTTTAAAAATGCACATAATGCTTTATTGGTAAGTAACATATTCACTAATGTGAAGAATTTTATAGTCTTAGAATTTCACCAGATTGCTACAGATTATTTAGAATATTTTTTGAAGTTTTAATTATATTATATCATTAATTTTTAGGGTCAAAATTATTTTTTAATTTGATAAAAATGGTGCACTTTTAAATTATCTAGCAAACAATTTTCAAAAAAATACTTAAATATTCAGAATAATTGTATCTACAACATACAAAAAGTTACACCGTAAATGTTCAGCATGTGTAAATTTATTCTTATTTCTGCACTATGAAATTATAAATTTAATTTAAAAAACCTTAAATTTTCTTATTTTTAAAAATAGAGATAAATAGAATGTAAACTACCTCTATCTAAATAATATTCATACTGGGTTGATAGTAGAAAATGAACCAAAGTTGCCAAAGTCTAGCTTTCTTTCTCTATAAATCCTTCTCTCTCTTTAGCTGGTTATACTTAGGGAGAGATTACTTTGATAAAACTAATATTAGTGGAAAATAATATATTTTTTTAATAAAATTCAAGTCTAGGAGAATATACTTAGGGAGAGATTAATTTCCCTTATGACTCCTTGTATTAGCATCATAGCATTGAATTAATTTGCTAAAAAGATAGAGAGCTCAATGCTGCAACATTGCTAATCCCGGTGATGATGTGCTCCCAGGAAAAAAATTAGATTTTTCATGTATGCACATACACCCCTGGGACCCACTTCAAAGCAAATTTAGAAACCCCATATGCACACAATGTTGCAAATTTGATTTTGATGATGACAAACATGTTTCCAGTGTGTTTTGCTTGGCTAATCTGTTTCAGGCACAAAAGACCACGAGCCACTCAAGCCAATTCAAGATCGGGTCCAAGTATGTCCAATGTACTGATTTTCATTTTCTTGAGTCAATTATAATGTAACTGATCCCCCAGCTAAGTAACCTTGCACACACATGTTGCAAATCTGGTTTTGATGATGACAAACATGTTTCCAGTGTGTTTTTCTTGGCTAATCAGTTTCAGGCACAAAAGACCGCAAGCTACTCAAGCCAACTCAAGATCGGGTCCAAGTGTGTCAAATGTATGATTTTTTCTTTTATTGAGTCAATTGTAATGTAACTGATTCCCTAGCTAAGTAACCTTGCACACACACACTCAGGGAGAGAGATTGAGTGAATTAGAGTTTCTGTTAAAATTTTGTTCAGATCGTCCTGGACGATAGTATCATCGTCCTGGACGATCCAGTTAAAACAGAAACCCTAATTAGGGCGACTAAGTTAAGAAGGACTGATTGAGCCGATCGTCCTGGACGATCTATGGATCGTACGGGACGATATGCCCAAATCAGAAATTCTCAGCCGCCAGATTAAGTTAGGCAAGTTTTATTTTAAGTATTTTGGTCTGATCGTCCCGGACGATACGTGTATCGTCCTGGACGATTTACTACAATCATGCCTAAATTAGTCTGGTAATTAAGGAAAGCAATTAATGTTTAATTGATACGATCACATCGTCCTGGACGATCGCAGGATCGTCCCGGACGATCGTGATTGTCTTGTGCATTTCAGCTGTACGTCCAGAACTATGTACAGGACGATTTGGGGCCTTTTTGAACTAATCGTACCGGACGATTACCCTATCGTACGGGACGATCAAGTCATTTTTTGGTCGTCCAGCACAGATTTCTCTGGACGACCCGAACTGTCTTCTGGACGATTTCCTTCAATTTGAACTAATCGTCCTGGACGATCGCAGGATCGTACGGGACGATATGAACAACTTTTTCTACTGATCGTCCAGAAGAGCCAGATCGTCCAGGCTGAAACAGCTGAATTTGAACTGATCGTACAGGACGATCTACCGATCGTCCTGGACGATCTTGGCCGACAAGTTGAGATTTAGGGCAAGTTTTAAGCCCTCCTTTAAAAGAACTTTTTCCTAGATTTGGAAAAATCTTTTGCTGCCTTCCTTCCCTGAGAAATCCTAGAGAGAGAGAGAGAGTTGGGAGAGAGAGAAGAGATCTTGTGAGGGGGAGTTAGTGAGGGATTCACTAAGGTTGCTCCAAGCACGGATCAGAGTCGTCTTCTCCGCTCGTCGTCTGTCGTCTAGTCGGTGTTCTTCGTGGGAGGATCGTTCGCAAGAAGATCCGGGTTCTTTGCCCGCTTCAGGAGGAAGCGAAAGGAGTTCGTGGGTTCTCTGCCCGCTTCAGGAGGAAGCGAAAGGAGGTCGGGTTCTCTGCCTCACCGTGTGGTGAAAAGGAGGTGTTTTGTACAGGCTTCTCCGCCTTGCTGTGGGAGCAAAAGGAGAGTCACTTTCGTTTAGTGCAATACCCGGAGGGGAGGCTCCGGGGAGTGGACGTAGGTCAAGTTGACCGAACCACTATAAAATCTGGTTTGCTTTTCTGATTCAGTTTTGCATTTTACTTTTCAATATAAACTGCTTGGGTGAATATCGTTGGTTGATCTTTTCATTATTGTTTACTTGTTTCCGCTGCTAAGTATCGAAAAGATTTTTGTAGTTATCGTGAAATTTTTAAATAACCAATTCACCCCCCCTCTTGGTTAGCCTCGGGACTAGTTCACTAGGGCTTAACATCCCTTTCGAACTTTCAACACACACTCAGGGGGAGAGCTTGAGTGAGTTAGAGTTTCTGTTCATTTTTTTGTTCAGATCATCCTGGATGATATTCACATCATCTTGGACGATCAGGTAAAAACAGAAACCCTAATTAGGGCGACTAAGTTAAGAGGATCTGATTAAGCAGATCATCCTGGACGATCTTTGGATCGTACGGGACGATATGCTCAAATCCGAAATTCTCAGCCGCCAAATCAAGTTAGGTAAGTTTTTATTTTAAGTTATTTGGTCTGATCGTCCCGGACGATACGTGTATCATCCTGGATGATTCAGTACAATCATACCTAATTTAATCTGGTAATTAAGGAAAGCAATTTTTTTTTGATTGATACGATCATATCGTCCTGGACGATCATGATCGTCTAGTGCATTTTAGCTGTACGACCCGAACTGTGTACAGGATGATTTGGGCACTTTTTGAACTAATCGTACAGGACAATACCTGTATCGTCCTGAACGATCAAGTCATTTTTTGGTCATCTAGCACAAGTTTCTCTGGACGACCCGAACTGTCTTCTGAACGATATTCCTCGATTTGCACTAATCGTCCCGGACGATCGCAGGATCGTACGGGACGATATGATCAATTTTTTCATCTGATCGTCCAGAAGAGCCAGATCGTCCAGACTGAATCAGCTGAAGTTGAACTGATCGTACAGGACGATCTACTGATTGTCCTAGATGATTCTTGCCGACCAGTTGAGATTTATGGCAAATTTTAAGCCCTCGTATAAAAGAACTTTTTCTTGAAAAAAGAAAAATCTTTTGCCACTTTCCTTCCCAGAGAAACCCTAGAGAGAGAGAGTTGGGAGAGAGAGAGGATCTTGTGAGGGGGAGTTAGTAAGGGATTCACTAGGGTTGCTCCAAGCAAGGATCAGAGTCGTCTTCTCCACTCGTCTTCTTCCGTCTAGTTGGTGTTCATCGTGGGAGGATCATCGGCAAGAAGATCCAGGGTTCTCTGCCCGCTTCAGGTGGAAGCAAAAGGAGTTCGAGGGTTCTCTGCCCGTTTCAGGTGGAAGCAAAAGGAGGTCGAAGGTTCTCTGCCTGCTTCAGGAGGAAGCAAAAGGATGTTGGGTTCTCTTCCTCACCGTGTGGTGGAAAGGAGATTTTTGTACAGGCTTCTCTGCCTTGTTGTGGGAGCAAAAGGAGAGTCACTTTCTGTTTAGTGCAATACCCAGAGGGGAGGCTTCGGGGAGTGGACGTAGGTCAAGTTGACCGAACCACAATAAAATCTGGTTTGCTTTTTCTGATTCAGTTTTGCACTTTACTTTTCTAGTATTAACTGCTTGGGTGAATATCTGTGGTTGATCTTTTCGTTCTTGATTAGTTGTTTCCACTGCTAAGTATCGAAAAGATTTTCATTGTTGTTGTGAAATTTTTAAATAACCAATTCGCCCCCCCTCTTGGTTAGCCTCGGGACTAGTTCACTACGGCTTAACATCCCTATCGAACTTTCAAGTGGTATCAGAGAGGGATTCAAAATTTAGGTTTAAAAACTTTTGAATTTGATCCATGGCTAACTGTAACAATCGTAATACTGCTGAAGGTTATTCTATTACAAGACCACCGTTGTTTGATAATATTCCTTTTGACTTTTAGAAAATACGCATGTCTACTTTTCTTCAATTGATTGACTATTGCATGTGGATGTTAGTTAAGGATGGATACGAACCACCTTTTAGATTGATTAACAATGTGAAAACTGAACTTTCGTTTGCAGATTGGACTTTTGATGATCGTGATTTAGCATAGTTAAATGCAAAATGTTTGAACTATTTCTTTTGTACTTTAAAATCTGAAGACTATATGCATATTTCTACTTGTACAACGGGTAAAGAAATCTGGGATAGGTTGCGTATAACATATGAAGGTACAACTGAAGTCAAACAGTCTAGGTTAAACATCTTGTTACATGATTATGAACTTTTTCGTATGAAACCTAGTGAGACTATTTCAGAAATGTACACAAGGTTCACTCAGATTGTTACCTCTTTACCTCAAGAGCTTTCTAAGGAAGAAACATAAGAACCATTAGAAGTAGAACAAGGGTAAGTCTAGTAAAAATTTTAAGGGTTCATCTGATACTGTGTGTTTTGAATGCAGGAAGCCTGGACACATTAAGGCTGATTGTCCTACACTTAAAGCCCATCCAAGCAAGGAGAAGGGTGAGGAAAAACCAAAGTTGAGAAAGGATAAAAAGTGGATTCAGAAGGCGTTCTGGGCAGACTCTGCATCCGACTCTTCTGAGACTGAAGCTGAAGAGGAGGAAACAAACTTATGTCTGATGGTTGATGATCACCCTGGTTAGTCGGACCAGGAAGAGGTATATGAGCTTACTTACAATCAATTATTTGAAGTTTCTGAAAAAATTCATACATCGTATAGGAAGCTTAAGAAAACTAATGCTAGTTTGAAATTAGATTATTTGACTTTGCAAAAAAAGCATGATTCTGTAGTTAAAGATCATTCCACACTTGATTCCAATCACATGTCTTTACTAGATGAGTTTGATGAATTAAACAAAAAATATTCTGATTTAATTTCTGAGCATGATTCGTTGAAAACATTGCATGTTAAATTAGAAACTGCTTTTAAGAAATTGAATGATATGGCATGTGACTTAGAAAGTAATGAAAGTGCAAGAACTTTTGAAATTGCAAGCTTAACTAAAGAGAATGAATTTTTGAAAGTGAAAATTGCTGCTTTTGAAAAGAACAAAACACCGCATACTTTTGAACAATTTTATGCACTGCCACCTTTTAAAAAATCTGTTGCAAGTTCATCAAGGCATGTTTCATATACATCTAGGAAGAGGCATTATCACCCACGTAGATTAGTTAACCCTTTTCCTAGTGTTAGATGTTTTTTATGTGGCATGTTAGGGCACATTTCCCACACCTGCACTGTTCACCGTAGTACACATTGGGTGTGAAGACCCAAATTGCCTATTTCACAGCACAACACGCATACATTTCATTCTTCTTTTCATAAGAAGGAACCCAAACCTGTTTGGGTTCCTAAGACTGACGTTTGATATTTTTGTAGGCGTGCTCTCACACAAGACCTTATGAGAGCATGTGGTACCTGGACAGCGGATGTTCTAGACACATGACTGGAGATATAAATCAGTTCATATCGGTGGAGGCCAGGGCTGGAGGCAAGGTTACACTTGGAGATAACACCACCAGGAAGGTGGTAGGCTCAGGTATAATTGGAGATTCAAAGAAGTTTATGATTGATAATGTTTTGCTTGTAGATGGACTGAAACATAATTTGCTGAGCATCAGTTAACTATGTGATAAGGGACATAGCATCAAATTCCTGCCCATTGGCTGCATTTTAAGCTTAAATGATAAAGTTGTTTTGCAGGGGTAAAGGATCAACAACGTCTACAAGCTTGATGTAAGTTGCTTAAAATCTGATAATTCAATTTGCTTAAAAACTACTGCTGATGAGTCTTGGTTATGGCATAGGAGATTGTGTCATGCCAGTATGAAAACCCTTAGAAGAGTCACCCAAAAGGACTTTGTTAGAGGTGTGCCCAAGCTTAAATTCACTAAGGATCACCTGTGTGATGCCTGTCAGTTAGGGAAGCAAGTCCAGTCCTCCTTTCACTCTGTTAAGGACATTAGCACCTCTAGACCTTTAGAAGTTCTTCACATGGACCTCTTTGGACCCATTAGCACTGCCAGCTTAGGAGGGAGAGTCTATGGGTTTATGATTGTAGATGATTATTCGAGGTTCACTTGGGTGAAATTTTTGTCACATAAATCTGAGTCATTTGATGAGTTTAGATCGTTCTCTACTTGGATTCAGAAGAAGTTAGGATGTGAGATTATTACCATCCATAGTGATCACGGAGGGGAGTTTGAAAATGAAAGATTTGGAAGTTTCTGTGAGGAGCAAGGGATTAGTTACAATTTTTCAGCTCCTAGGACCCCTCAGTAGAACGGGGTAGCTGAAAGGAAGAACATGACCTTAGTGGAAGCTGCTAGAGCCATGCTTGTCGAGTATTCACTTCCAAAATACTTTTGGGCTGAAGCGGTGAACACTGCCTGTTATGTGCTGAATAGGGTGAATGTGAGAGTCAAACTGAACAAGACACCTTATGAGATCATTAAGGGTAAAACTCCCAATATGTCCCACCTCCATGTCTTTGGCTGTAAGGTTTTCATTTTGAACAACGGGAAGTCACCCTTAGGAAAATTTGACCCCAAATCTGATGAAGGAGTGTTCTTAGGATATTCAAGTGTGGGGAAATCCTTTAGGGGGTTTAATAAGAGGACTTTGGTGGTGGAAGAAATAACCCATGTAGTGTTTGATGAATCTGATCCTAAGGAGTCTAGATCTGAAGTAGAAGATGAAGAGATTGTTGAGGTTACCCAAGGGGTTGGAAATACACATCTGGAGGAAAGGGTAGAGCCTCAAACCAGTTTGCCTAGAGATTGGAGATACTCTTCGAGTCATCCTAAAGAACTGATCTTAGGAGACCCTTCTAAAGGTGTTAGAACTAGGCATGGGCTTAGGAAAGAAGTAAACCATTCTGCCTTTATTTCAATGACTGAACCCACCAACATCAATCAAGCTTTGTCGGATGAGTTTTGGATTTTAGCTATGCAGGAAAAATTGAATTAATTTGTAAGGAATGATGTTTGGGAGTTAGTAGAAAGACCTAAAAATTAAAGTATTGTGGGAACCAAGTGGGTCTTTAAGAATAAGATGAATGATTCTGGTGTGGTGGTTAGGAATAAGACAAGATTGGTGGCTAAGTGGTATAATCAGATAGAAGGGTTTGATTTTGAGGAGACTTTTACCCCTGTAGCTAGATTGGAAGCCGTTAGAGTGCTACTAGCCTTTGCCTGTTATAAGGGATTTAAGCTATTTCAAATGGATGTCAAGAGTGCCTTTTTAAATGGGGTAATAAAAGAAGATGTTTTTGTAGAACAACCCCCAGGTTTTGAGAGTTCCCAATATCCAAATCATATTTATAAATTAAAAAAGGCCTTATATGGATTGAAACAGGCACCCAGAGCTTGGTATGAGAGGCTTAGCACATTCCTGTTAGAAAGAGAGTTTGTTAAGGGGAGCGTAGACACCACCCTTTTTTTGAGGAGATTAGGAGATGACTTACTCATTATCCAGATTTATGTTGATGATATAATTTTTGGATCTTCCGATAAATATTTATGTGATGAGTTTTCTAAAATAATGAGTAAGGAGTTTGAGATGAGTATGATGGGAGAATTATCCTACTTTTTGGGGTTTAGCATAAGGCAAACGGATAATGGAACCTTTCTCAGTCAATCTAAGTACACTAAGGATATTTTAAAGAAATATAAAATGGACAAAGCCAAGCCAATCAATACTCCCATGATCTCCTTAGTTCAGTTAGATAAGGATTCAAGTGGAAAATCTATTGATTAGAAGAAGTATAGAGGAATAATAGGATCACTGCTTTACCTGACTGCTAGCCGACCTGATATTATGTTTAGTGTTTGCCTTTGTGCTAGGTTTTAGGCTGATCCTAAAGAGTCCCACCTGACTGCTGTTAAGAGAATTCTTAGATATCTTTTAGGGACCCCAAACCTAGGAATCTGGTACCCTAGGCACAACACCTCCTTTGAGATCCTTGGGTATTCTGATTCTGACTTTGCGGGGTGTAGGGTGGATAGAAAGAGCACCTCTGGAACTTGTCAATTCATAGGACAGTCTTTAGTCTCCTGGTCCAGTAGAAAATAGAACTCAGTTGCACTTTCCACTGCTGAAGCTGAGTACATTGCCTTAAGGAGTTGTGTGGCCCAAGTTCTTTGGTTGAAGCAACAAGTCTTAGATTTAGGATTACCTGTTGGCACAATTTCTGTTCTGTGTGATAATACTAGTGCCATCTATATCTCTAAGAATCCAATCCAATATTCTAGGACCAAACACATTGATATAAGGCATCACTTCATTAGGGACCATGTGACAAAAGGGGACATTGAGCTACATCATGTAGCAACTGAAAATCAGCTGGCTGACATATTCACTAAACCACTGGCCTTTGACTTATTCAGCATCTTGAGAACCAGATTAGGAGTGATTGATATAAGTGCTTGATTCTGATGACTGCTAATTTCTGATTATTCTGATTGTTATTCTATTTTCTGTTATTTAGTTTTTGGTTTGATTATTTGCTTTCAGTTGATTTTATTTCTTCTGCTGATTTCTGTTTTAGCCTTGCTGTTATTTTGATTTGAGGATTTGCTTTTATGTATTTTTATACATGTTTTTTATTCACTGATTTATATCTTGCACTTACTGTCTTATGCTTTTCAAAATCTGATCACCGCTCACTACTTCTGATAATCTGAATCTCTGACTGGGAGTTTCACCTTATTTTTATTTGGAAGCTGGTAAGCAGTGATTGATTCTACTGAATCGGTTAAAGGGAAGAAACATTGATGATTGTTTCTCTTCCTCTAACTCCTTTACTGGTGTATAGTTTCTTTTGAATAAAAATCCTCTTCAAAATTAAAATGTTAGTATTTTAAATAGAGATTATTTTATCTTCCTACAATAATCTACCTCATATCAATAGTATTTTCAAAGTCTTGAGTCATTAGTTTGATTTTCTAAACCAAGTGATTGCATTTATCATATGATGTATGGCTTTTGTATTGTGAATTATTCTTCCCTATTATGGAGAGTTATCTCCTATGTTTGGAAGATAATTTCACAGCTGAGACTATTTAACGATTATGAAAAGAAGAAAGCTTACAAAAGATGTGCAGTGCGTCAAATCAATTGAAAAAGAGGCATAAAATGAGCCCAAAGCTGAAAAGATGCGAAAAATCACCAACTAAAAGATACACAAAGTGTATCAAAAATGAAAAGATGCGCAAAGCGCCAACTAAATTGAAAAAGAGGCACAAAATGAGCCCAACCAAGCCTTCTTTCCTTTCAGATCGTTAAAGGTCTTAGAAAAATCTGTGTGCCGCTTAATACTTTCAAAAGCTTGTGTTTGAAAATCCTGATTTTTGATTTTTTACTTTGTAACACTATTATATCAGATATTTTTCTGGAACGAGGGTTGAAAGGATCTCTTTTCAAATCTAATTTCTTTTCTTCTGAATTGGATTTTTGTTTTGAAAGAGGCTTGCATCGATAAGGTGCCCGGGGTCGGAGTTACGAAAGTTGATTTTTTCCAACCTTTTCTGGATTTCAGTGCTGTCAATCGTCTTCCTATTGGTTTTTTGATCTAAAATCAAGGAAAAAATTTTAATTTCCTCGAGCAGCTTGATAAAAAAAAAAAATCGTTGCTTTTATGTGTTTTTGCTGTGAGTCTTATTCGTTTTTATTTTGTTTTAATTTTGTGATTGTATTTTTGGGATCCTGATCTGCCACCTCCTTCTTCCGATCAGGATCCGCCTCCGTTCTAGTTTTTTATTTTATAGTTGTTTTTCCCTTTATGTTTGTACTTATGTTTCAGTGTTCTGTTTTATCCTCCTCTTTTTTGTGATGTCAAAAGGGGGAGTCAGTTGTAGTCGTTTCAGTTTTTTGTTATGTGTTATGTTTCCTGTATTGATTTAGTTAAATGAAAATTAAAAAAAAATATATATTTGTTTTTCGATCTCTTAGTTAATGTTATTTTCCAAATACCGTACAAATGTTTGCCATCATAAAAAAGGGGGAGATTGTTGCAAATTTTATTTTGATGATGACAAACATGTTTCCAGTGTGTTTTGCTTGGCTAATCTGTTTCAGGCACAAAAGATCACGAGCCACTCAAGCCAATTCAAGATCGGGTTCAAGTGTGTCCAATGTACTGATTTTCATTTTCTTGAGTCAGTTATAATGTAACTGATCCCCCAGCTAAGTAACCCTGCACACACACACTCAGGGGGAGAGCTTGAGTGAGTTAGAGTTTCTATTCATTTTTTTGTTCAGATCGTCCTAGACGATATTCACATCGTCCTGGACGATCAGGTAAAAACAGAAACCCTAATTAGGGCGACTAAGTTAAGAGGATCTGATTAAGCAGATCGTCCTGGATGATCTTTGGATCGAACGGGACGATATGCTCAAATCAAAAATTCTCAGCCGCCAGATCAAGTTAGGCAAGTTTTTATTTTAAGTTATTTGGTCTGATCGTCCCGGACGATACGTGTATCATCCTGGACGATTCAGTACAATCATGCCTAATTTAATCTGGTAATTAAGGAAAGCAATTTATTTTTGATTGATACGATCATATCATCCTGGACGATCGCAGGATCGTCCCGAACGATCATGATCGTCTAGTGCATTTTAGCTGTACGACCCGAACTGTGTACAGGATGATTTGAGCACTTTTTGAACTAATCGTACAGGACGATACCTGTATCGTCCTAGACGATCAAGTCTTTTTGGTCATCCAGCACAAGTTTCTCTGGACGACCCGAACTGTCTTCTGGATGATATTCCTCGATTTGCACTAATTGTCCCGGACGATCGCAGGATCGTACGAGACGATATGATCAATTTTTTCATCTGATCGTCCAGAAGAGCCAGATCGTCCAGACTGAATCAGCTGCAGTTGAAGTGATCGTCCAGGACGATCTACCGATCGTCCTGGATGATTCTTGCCGACCAGTTGAGATTTAGGGAAAATTTTAAGCCCTCGTATAAAAGAAATTTTTCTTGAAATAAGAAAAATCTTTTGCCACTTTCCTTCCCCGAGAAACCCTAGAGAGAGAGAGAGTTGGGAGAGAGAGAGGATCTTATGAGGGGGTGTTAGTGAGGGATTCACTAGGGTAGCTCCAAGCAAAGATCAGAGTCATCTTCTCCACTCATCGTCTTCCGTCTAGTTGATGTTTGTCGTGGGAGGATCGTCGGCAAGAAGATCCGGGGTTCTTTGCCTGCTTCAGGTGGAAGAAAAATGAGTTCGAGGGTTCTCTGCCCGCTTCAGGTGGAAGCAAAAGGAGGTCGAAGGTTCTCTACCTGCTTCAGGAGGAAGCAAAAGGACGTTGGGTTCTCTGCCTCACTGTGTGGTGGAAATGAGGTTTTAATACAGGCTTCTCCGCCTTGCTGTGGGAGCAAAAGGAGAGTCACCCGTTTAGTGCAATACCCGGAGGGGAGGCTCCGGGGAGTGGACGTAGGTCAAGTTGATCGAACCACTATAAAATCTGGTTTGCTTTTTCTGATTCAGTTTTGCACTTTACTTTTCCAGTATTAACTGCTTGGGTGAATATCTGTGGTTGATCTTTTCGTTCTTGATTACTTGTTTCCGCTGCTAAGTATCGAAAAGATTTTCATTGTTGTTGTGAAATTTTTAAATAACCAATTCACCCCTCCTCTTGGTTAGCCTCGGGACTAGTTCACTAGGGCTTAACATTCCTATCGAACTTTCACACAAAACACTCACAAACACATATAGAAGACATGAATGCAAAAGTTTCAACGGGTTGCCCTTACCAGACCTGGTTAGAAATATGTTCAGCTATGTATAGATTCAATAAGTGTTACAATTCTCCCCTCCCCCAAAAAATATCATCCTTTCCATTCAAAACTTAGATAATACAATTTTCTCATCTCAGATTCCTTATCCTAAGTGGCTTCTTTTTCTATTATGTGCTTCCACTACACCTTAACCATTGGGATCTGTTTATTCATTAGTCTTCTGACATCATATGCGAAAAACCTTTTCTAGTTTTCTCTACAACTTAGATTAGGATGTACCTCAACCTCATATGTAGATACTAAATTGTTAGAATTAAATACCAATTTTTTTAAGATGATATATGAAATATATTAAATTTTTAGATTTTTTATGTATGCACATAAACCCCTTGGACCCACTTCGAAGTAGATTTAGACACCCCATACACACATAAAACACTCACAAAGTCATGCAGAATATATGAATGCAAAAATTTCAATGGGTTTCCCTTACTAGGCCTGGTTAGAATATGTGTAAATATGTATAGATTCAATAGGTGTTGCAATCCTCCTCTCCTCAAAAAAATATCATCTCTGACATTCAAAACTCAGATCAACAAAATAGATCTGAATACAATATTCTCATATCAAATTCCTTCTCCCAAGTGGCTTCTCTTTCTAATATGTGCTTCCACTACACCTTAACCATTGTGATCTATTTATTCCTTAGTCTTCTAACATCGTATGCCAAAAACTTTTCTAGTTTTTCTTTGTAACTCAAATTAGGATGTACCTCAACCTTATAGGTAGATACCCAATTACCCATTTCTTCTTAGATGATATATAAAATATATTATAAATAGCAGACATATGCTTTAGCTGCTATAATCTATAAGCAGACTTTCCAATCCTTTCAATGTTCTCATATGGTCTAATATATATTTGACTCAACTTTTCTTCTTTTCCAAACCTGCTTACACCTTTTATTGATTTGATCTTTACATACACAAAATCTCCCACTTGAAATTCCACAACTTGGTGTTTTGCATCATAATACTATTTTTACTTGTCCTGCATTACTTTTAATCTATTTAGAATTAGGTGAATCTTTTTATGAGAGTCATCAACTAAGGCTAGCCCAATCAGATTAATCTCTTACACCTTTGTCCAAGATAATGGAATTCTACCCTTCCTATTGTACAGTGCTTCGTATGGGGCTATACCTATACTTGATTAAAAACTATTATTATATGCAAATTTGATTAGAGGTATATGATCATCCAAACTATCACCAAAGTCTATAACACATAATCTTAGAAGGTCTTCCAATACTTAAATAGTACTCCCAGACTATTCCGTCAGTTTGTGAATGGATAGCTATATTAATGGGTAGTTTAATACCTAGACCTTGCTTAATACTTCTCTATAGCCCAGGGGAAAGTCTTCCATCTCTATTAAAGATAATCACTTATGGTATTCTAAGTAGTTGGATGATCTCTTGCACATACACCAACACATACACCAATGCAAATTTATCCACTGAAATAGCCTGCTGAATCATAATAAAGTGTACAAACATGGTCAAATGATATACCATAACCCAAATAAAGTGCTTCCCATTTTCACTTTGGGATAGGTAACTATTGCAGAAGACCTCTTGATCATAGATGTTGGCCTTTCCCTAGCTGATAGGCTTCACACTTTGAAATAAAATATGTCACACCTTTTTTCAATCCAGACCACTAAACATACCTTCCATATTACAACACATCTTTCTACTTCTTTGATGAATAATATATCATAAATAATGTGCACATGTAGAATCACTTGTCTCAAATCTTAAGAACTAGGAACCCATAACCCATCCTTATAAAAAAATGACTCTATAATTAGATAATTCTAGTTAAGGTTTCTTACTAGACCAAATTTATTTAATCAGCATTTAATACTCTATATTTGACTTTTATGCTTCCTTCATTCCTGCAAAGACAATTGAATAATTATGTTAGCCAAAATGCCAGATTCTAGATCAATAGGGGTAATTTCCTCTAACACTAATTTCTCCATATCCTAAATAAAAAGTAATCAGAAGTAAGTATAAGTCTTAATATTTAGAAGACTTTGTACTCAGAGAATTTTCCATTATATTCACCTTACCAAGTTGATATTGAATACTCAGATCATAATTTTTAATTAATTCAAGCCATGCTCTTTACCTTAGATTCAAATCCTTCTAAGTAAATATGTACTTCAAACTCTAGTGATCAGTAAGGATCTCACATTTAACTCCGTACAAATAATGCCTCCAAATATTTAATACGAATATAATAACAACAGGCATTAAATCATGTGTTAGATAGTTTCTTTCATGTGGCTTCAATTGCCTAGAAGTATATGATATGACCTTCCCATGCTACATCAAAACACATCTTAACCCTTTAGTGAAGCATCACTTAATCCCTAAAATCCTTCTATATCTGATCGATTAGTCAAAATTGGAGTAGACATCAAACAATCCTTCAGCTTCTAAAAACTCTCCTTATAATCATACACAAAGATTAAAGCTACTGACTTTTGACTTAGCCTCTTTAGAGATGAAGAAATCTCAAAAAATTCTTTCATAAACTTCATATAATAATTAACCATGCCTAAAAGCTGTGTACCTCAGATAACATAGCAAGCCTCAACCAACCAATAATGGCTTGAACTTTCTAGGGATATATAGAGATACATGCACTACTCACCACATATTGTAGAAATGAGACACTCTTTAGCCATAATTCTCACTTGGAGAATATAGCATATAGCTGATATAGCCTTAACATATCTAGAATAACCCTTAAATGTGTTGCAATCTAGGATCCTTAGACTGTGATTTTGATGATAACAAAAATTATTGATTAAATTTTCACTTATACTAGCACCTATATTGTATATTACTTTTCTATATATATTAATATTTTAGGTACATCATACACTGCTCAAGAATATTCAAGGCTCAATTTAGGTAGTATAGGATATTTTGAAAGTCTGAATTTTTAATTTTTTTTTATTTTATATTTCTTAAGTCTGGCCATGTATGGGAGTATGCTAAATTAGCAATCGTGCACACATACACAAGGGAGTGAGAAAAATGAGTTAAATTTTTTTAAACTAATTATACCTTATGATTTAGATCATACTGTATGATTAGTTATATAAAAATCAATTTTAATGTTAATCTTATAATTAATGCTTTTAATCTAATCATATTGTATGATGTAGATTGTATAATACAATTTGTTTCTATCAGGAAACCCTAACTGACAAATAATTTTAAGTAAGTATTTTAAAATTTGATTTTTTGAACTAATCGTATGATACAATCCCAATCACACTATATAATATTTAAAATCTTACTTAAATTAATCCTCATTATTAGTTAATCAAATCAATATTTAATAAATATGGCCAATCATACTGTACAAGGTAGATCGTAATGTACGATTAATAGAGATGAAATTCGATCATCCTGAAGATCACACCAGACGAAACCTTGATTTTTGAACTAATCATACACTATAATGTCAATCATACTGGATAACTAATAGAGATGATTTGCAATCATCCCAAAGATCGTCTAATATGATTGATATATAATTGTACTAATCATACCAGATGATCATCCAATTGTACTTTATAATTAGTATACAGAATTTGAATAAATCATCTGAACGACTGTTCCATTATATTGGATGAACTCTTATATTGAACTAATTGTACCATATAATCCTAGATCATGCTATATGAAAAGTGATGGCTTAATTGAATAATTAGGGTTTTTTGAAGCCTTGTACTTAAGCAATTCCAATTGGTCTCTTAGGGACCATTGGCTATTGAAGGAATTCTGAGGGAGAATTCTTGTAAGAGCTCTTGGGCTTTGGAGAAGGAGAAAGTGAGGTTGTCTGTGAGGGAGAAAGAGTGTGAGGTGATTCCATATGGTTTCTCTAGGTAAGCTTGCACCTTATTTTCTCTAGTGGCCTTGGTGAGTTCTTGGAGTTGCTCTTGGGAGAGAAGCTTCAAGGTCAAGGGTCGTGGGTTCTCTGCCTTCACAAGGAGGTTGAAAGAAGATTGAAGGTTATTTGCCATCACCAGGATGGTGAGAAAGGTTTCAAAGGTACACTGCCATCACCAGGAGGGTGATAAATGCTTTGAAGTTTGTTGCCATCATCAAGAGGGTGACATAGCTTTTAGTTCTCTATCGCAACAAATTTGGTGGTGGTGATTTGTAAGGGATTCTCCTCCTTACTGTGTGGGCTAAAGGAGAGTCACTATAATGTTAAAATTATAGTATGTTCTTTCTAATTTTTTCTTTGCTCTTTTATTTTTTACATTTTACTTTCTCAAATATTTTTTATTTCATTGTAATTTGTGGTTAAATAAAAAATTTTGCTTGCTTAGATCTAATTCGTGTTAGAAAAAGAAAATCCAAAAATAATTTTTTATTACTTATTTGTGTTACCAAAAGTTGAAAAAGAAAATCAAGATTTTTGTATTTGCTTTCACTTGCATATTGTGACATGTTTAGAATTTTCTTAAATCGTGGTATTGATTAAATCTAAAAGAAAAGATTTTTCAAAGGGTAATTTTTAAAATAACCAATTCACCTCCTTCTTGGTGTGCTTAGGGATAATTCAACAAGGTCATATAACCTCCCCTGAACTTTTAATTTTTATCATAGTGGGTCTCACATGTAGCAATTTAAAAAACCTTCAGAAAAATGATCCATGACGTATTTTGGCAATAGAAATAATGTGGAGGATAACTCTATAAATTGTCCACCTTTGTTTGATAACATCCCCTTTGATTTCTAGAAAATATGCATCTCAACATTTTTACAATCTATTAATTATCACATGTAATACTTAATTCAAGATGGTTATTCTACCCCTTTTTGTTTAGTTAATGGAATTAAGGTAGAATCACCCTTCAATGAATGGATTAATGAGGATAGAGATCTTGCTCAATTAAATGCAAAGTGCTTGAATTATTTTTTCTGTGCATTGGCATCTGAAGATTACATGAGAGCATCCATATGTATAGCTATGAAGGAGATTTGGGATAGACTATGCATCACATATGAGGGTACTAGTAAGGTCAAACAATCTAGGTTGAGTATTTTGCTGCATGACTACAAATAATTTTGCATGAAACCTAATGAGACAATTTCTGAAATATACACTAGATTCACTCAGATAGTGATATCCCTACATGCTCTAGGTAGAGAACTATCTAATTATGAAAAGGTTAAAAAAATCCTGCATTGTTTACATAGTGCTTATAATGCAAAGGTTACTATAATATCTGAATCTAAAGATGTGAATGTGTATTCTATTGATAACTTGCTTGGCTCGTTTATTGCCTATGAGTAAGACGTGAGTCAAAGATTACTTGATTCTTGTGACAGGAAAAAGGAGAAAATTCTTGCTTTGAAAGTAAATGACTTAGACAGTGATTGCTTTGCAACTGAGGAGGATGACAATATTGCATTGATGACTCAATAGTTTAAGAGCTTTTTGAAGAGAAAGCAGAAACATTATTAGCAATGGAATAAAGGTAAAAGTAGTAAAAATTTTAAAGCTTCATCTGACACAACTTATTTTAAATGCAGGAAGCTAGGGCATCTGAGATCTGATTGCCCCAACCTAAAAACTCATCTGAGTAAGGAGAAGAGTGATGAAAAGGCAAACTTCAGGAAAGGAAAGAATAGGACATAGAAGGCTTTTTGGGTAGACTTCTTTTCAAAATCATCCAAATAGGAAGCAAAGGAGGAGGTGACTAATCTTTGTCTTATGGCTAATAATAGTCTTAACCAGTCTAATCAAGATGTGGTATGTCAGCTATCCTATGATGAACTTTTTTTTATATCTGAGAAAATTCATGATTCATATAGGAAGCTTAAGAAAATATATGCTAGTTTAAATTCCAAATTTTTAAGTTTGTAAAAAGAGCATGATAGCCTTAGAGTAGAACACAATGCATTAGATAAAGAACATATGTCTCTACTTGATGAATTTGATGCATCAAACATGAAGCATCTTGGTTAACTTGAAGAGTTATACAAATAACTAGAAGCCCTTACATCTGAACTAGACCTTAGCGAACATACATTAAAATGGGAAGTCAAAAGTTTTGAAAGTGTCAATGAGTTTTTGAAAGCAAAAATTTATGCACTTCAAATAATAAACCTCCACTTACACTAGCACAATGGCATAAACTTAGGTCACAACATGTATTACAAATCCCTAGGAAGAGGTAAAACCCCCAACATAGACTAGTAAATTCATTCCCTCGGGTTAGGTGTCATTCTTATGGCATGCTAGGTTATATAGCCCTCATGTGCACAATACACCATAGGACACATTTAATGTGGAGGCCTAAATCACTTGCACCAAATCATAGCATGCATGTAAGTAATTCATCAAAGTATAAGGTATAACCAAAACTCACTTTGATTCCTAAATCTAACCATTGATTGACTTTATAGTAGTGCTCTCATAAAAGGCCAAGTGAGAGCATGTGGCACATGGATAGTGGATGCTCAAGGCACATGACTGAAGATATGAAGCATTTCATTACACTGGAGGCTAGGTCAGGAAGCAAGGTTACACTAGGAGATAACACCACAAAGAATGCGGTGGGCTTAGGTATAATTAGAAACTCAAAGAATCTTATCATGGATAATGTTTTACTTTTGAATGGTTTAAAGCATAACTACTCAGCATTAGTTAGTTGTGTGACAAAGGATTTGACATCAAACTTTTATCCACAAAATGCATAATTAGTTTGAATGGAAAATTTATTTTAGAAGGTAAAAGAGTTAATAATGTTTATATGATTGATTTAGATTGCATTGAATACTCAAATTTTTTGTATTTGAAAACCATTTTTGATGAATCCTAACTATGGCATAGGAGACTATATCATGCAATCATGAAGACCCTTAGGAAGATTACTCAGAAAGACTTAATTAGAGGCATACCCAAGTTAGATTTTACCAAACACCACATGTGTGATGCCTGCCAACTAGAAAAGCAAATTAAGTCTTCATTTCATCCAATTAAGGACATCATCACCTCTAGGCCAATATAAATTTTTTATATGGATTTATTTGGACCTATTAGTACAGCTAGACTAGGAGGGAAATCATATGGATTTGTGATTGTTGATGATTACTCTAGATTCACTTGGGTTAGGTTCCTAGCATAAAAGAGTGAATAATTTAAGGAACTTATAACCTTCTCCACTTGGGTATAGAGGAAATTAGGATGTGAGATCATGACTATTCATAGTGATCATGGTGGAGAATTTAAAAATGATAATTTTGAATCTTTTTATCAGGAGTAGGATAGTGCATAATGTTTTTCTCCTTGGACCCCTCAGCAGAATGGAATAATTGAGAGGAATAATAAGAATTTAGTAGAAGTTGCTTGGGCCATATTACCTGAATATTATTTCCCTAGGTACTTCTAGGTAAAAGTAGTTAATACTACTTATTATATGTTGAATAGGGTCAATATTAGATCTAAGTTAAATATGACATCCTATGAGCTCATTAATAGTAGGACACCCAACCTTTCTCATCTACATGTCTTTGGATATAGATGTTTTATCCTGATTAATGACAAATCACCTCTCAGAAAGTTTGATCCCAAATATGATGAAGGAGTCTTCTTATAATATTCATCTATAGGTAAAGCCTATGGGATCTTTAATAAGAGGACCTTAGTAGTAAAAGAGTCTACCCATGTCATATTTGTTGAATCAGATAAATCTTTTGAGCCTAGGTTAGAAGAAGAGGAATAAGTAGAGGTCACCCAAGGGATAGAATCAATTGAGTTAGGAGATAGATTAGAACCTCAGGATATATTTCCTAGAGATTGGAGATACTCATCGAGTCACCCTAGAGAATTTATCTTAGGAGCTTCATCTATAGGTGTTAGAACTAGGCATGGACTTAAAAAGGAGGTTAGTCATTATGTATTCATCTCTATAGTAGAACCCACCAACATAGATTAAGTCCTATCAGAAGAATTCTTAATCCTAGCTACATAAGAAGAATTGAATCAATTTGTTAGGAATAATGTATAAGAATTAGTCAGTAAACTTAAGGACCAAAGTGTTGTAGGAACTAAGTGGGGTTTCAAGAATAAAATGTATGACTCTGGTGTAGTGATTAGGAATAACTCTAGATTAGTAGTTAAATGGTACAATTTGATAGAAGGAATTGATCTTGAGACCTTTGCCCCTATAACAAGGTTAGAAGCTGTTAGAGTTCTGCTAGCCTTTGCTTGCTTTAAAGGATTCATGTTATATTAGATGAATGTTAAGAGTGCCTTTCTAATTGGGGTGATTAAGGAAGATATATATATTGAGCAACCCCCAGGTTTTGAGAATTCACATTTTTCCAATCATGTATTCAAATTAAAGAAGGTAATATATAAATTGAAGTAAGCACCTAAAGCTTGGTATGAGAGGCTTAGTACATTCCTCCAAGATAGAGCCTTTGTTTAGGGTAGTGTAGACACCACCCCATTCCTTAAGAAAATAGGAGAAGATCTACTCATTATTTAAATTTATATTGATGATATACTTTTTAGATCTATAAATAAGAATCTTTGTGATGAATTTTTAAAAATAATAAGCGAGGAGTTTGAGTTGAGTATGATGGGAGAACATACCTATTTTCTTTGATTTAGTGTGAAGCAAAGGCGTGATGAAACCTTCCTTAGCCAATCAAAATGTATCAAATATATCCTTCAAAAATATGAAATGGATATTACTAAGGAAATCAATACTCCCATAAGCTATACCATTAAATTAGATAAGGATCCCAATGGAAAATTAGTTGATTAGAAGAAATACAAAGGGATAATTGGATCACTTCTTTATTTGACTACCAGTAGACCTGATATTATATTTAGCATATGCCTCTATATTAGATTTCAGGTTGATCCCAAAGAATCCTAAATGATTGATGTTAAGAGAATCCTTAGATACCTACTAGGAACCCAAAATATAGGTATTTAATATCATAAATATAGCTCATCCTTTGAAATCATAGGATATTTAGACTCTAACTTTACAGGATATAGGGTAGATAGAAAAGCACCTCCAGAGCCTGTCAATTTATAGGCCAATCATTAGTTTCCTGGTCTAATAGAAAGAAGAATTTAGCAGCCTTATTCACCGCTGAGATAGAATACATTACTGTAGGAAGCTATGTTGCTCAAGTATTATGGCTAAAGCAACAAATCTTTGATCCTGGATTATTTATAGGCACCATTCTTATTATGTATGGCAACACTAGTGCTATTTGTATTTCCAAAAATCCAATCCAACACTCATGTACTAAGTATATAGACATTAGGCATCATTTTGTTAGAGATCATATAGCCAAAGGAGATATAGAATTGCATCATATAGCTACTAAAAATCAATTGGTAGACCTCTTTAATAAACCATTTGTCTATGACACCTTTACCACCTTGAGGACTAGACTAGATTTTGTAGACATTCATACTTGATTCAGGATGAATCTGAATTTCTCTATTATTTGAAATCATCCATTTCTATGTGTGTTTTAATGTGTGTCACATTTTGAATTTTTTTGACCATTACTTATTGATTTGCATTTTTTTTGTTTATTTTATTGTTTTGCATTTGGTAGATGTTCCCTGATCTTCACACACCTTTTATTTTAAATAAAAAAATGAAAAAAATGATTAATCAAAATTTTGTTCACATCATACTATACGATCACTTTTGTACTATATAATCTACATATCCCTGTACAAATCTTAGCCTTTCGTGAAATTAATGGGCCTAATTTAATCAATCATTGGTGATCGTAGTGTATGAACCCCTCTTCATACGGTACGATACATGTGCCAAAAGCTGTTGGATGAATTCAAATCGGCCGGTATGATATTAATTGACATATCATACTGTATGAATACCTATTCATATTGTCTGATCAATTGGATCAAGAGTCATACAGACAACTCCTCAGGATGAATGCCTTTTCTTAAGATCGTTCAGTATAATCCTAATCTTATTGTATAATTTGACCACTATTTTTACCAAGTCCTCCAGATGATTTAAATTTGTCTAATCATATTGAATAATCTCAAATCGTACTGTATGATTGGTTAAAAACTCTATAAATTGAAGAGGTTTCTAAACTTAACTCATCTAATTATTTGAACCTCTTCTTTCTTCTTGACTTATACCTTCAATTGTTTAAATGACCTGAGGTAGCAAGCATACTCATCTGATCTAAGGGGTAGTTCTTCCTCTCATCGCTATGTCGACGATGGCTTCCAGTCCACATAAGATGAACCAGCATATTATCGGTACATGGAAGCCTGCATCACTTCATCCAGATTGGTAAATTAATAAACCCTGAATTATGAGTGAAAGTTTGGGGAGGTTGTAAGACCTAGGTGCACCAAGAGGTGGGGTTTTGGGGGGGGGGGGGGGGTGAATTGATACTTTTAAAAGTACTATAACAAAAACTTTCTGTTCATTTTATGCTAGATAAAGATTTTTGAAAACAAATTTAAATGAGTAACTTAAAAAATGCTGAAGCAATTTAGAATTTGAATTTTTTTTTGTTTTGAGGCACAAATAAATCAACCAAAATATGAAAATTCTCCTTTTTGCTAATCACAAATTAACCTAACTGCAGCTTGCAATAAAATATGGAATTCGTGCAAAAAATTTAAAGTGCATAAACAAAAATGTAAAAAAGTAAAAATAAATAAGAAAGAGTAAACGAGAAATTTTATAGTGGTTCAGTCAACCTTGACCTACGTCCACTCCCTGGAGTCCTCCTCTTCAGGTATTGCACTAACACTATAGCGACTCTCCTTTTACCCCGAAAGCAAGGCAGAGAAGTCCTTACAAAATTCAAAACCTACTGCGGTGGAGAACCATAAACTTTGTTCATGGAGTATGAAGTGTTATTATTGTTCATGTGATTTAATTCACTGAGTTTATTAACTTTGTGTTTTTCATTTTTTATTGAATTTATGATATTTTTAATTATTTAATAAAATGGGTTTGACCAAATTTTAACTTTTTTCTTTATATTAATTTCTTGGAATTTTATATTTTTCATAAATACCAGACCTAGAGATGCGTCCAATACTTTTGAGTGTGTCATTTAAATTTTTTTATAATTAGTTATGATTTTTACAAGTTTAGCATATTTTAATGAATTAAATTTGACAAAATGTTGACTTTCTAATTTTTGTTGAATTTAGAGATTTTAGATTTTTCATAAATACTAGGCCTAGAGATAAGACCAATACCTTTAAGTTTGTGTTATTTAGAGTTTTTTGTAATTAGTTATGATTTTCCTAAAGTCAATCATTTTAATGAATCGATAATTATGGTAATTAGGGATTTTTTATTTTGGCTCCAAATAAGCTCCAAACTTCTTGAAATCTTCCTCAAAAGTCAAGAATGACTCCAAGGGATGATTATAAGTATTTAGAGTCAATTTGGAATTTAAAATTTTTTTAATTATTTAATTTAAGTAAATAATATCTTTCTTATTTTTAAAATTATTTTTTATTTTGAATGAATTTCAAGGGGCTTTTAATTTTTATTTTTCAAGCTTTTAATGTTTCTTTTTTTCATTTAATTGGGATTTATTATGAATTTTTGAAAATTTTAGGTCAATTATTTGTGTCAATATTGGGTTAACAAATTGACAGACTAAATGAACTCTAAATATAGTAAAATTTGAAAAATAAGTTCATTTATACACGTGCTTCAAACCAAATGAATTTGAGCTCATCAACACCTTCTTAGGTGTCATATTGAATCATCAAAGGTAAATGCAATTGTACCTTTGATGATTTCATTTGGGCAATCTGCTAACAAGATTTGGGTGAAATCAGAGGCATTTTAACCCTTGCATATACATAAACATTCCACAAAAAAATAAAAGCCTAACTATGTGTAAATGGAGAGTTATGAATTTCTAAAGTTTTGGGTCAAAATGTGACACAGAACTTTAAAAATTCAGTTCACAAAAATCTAATATTCAATAAGGCCCAGGAAAATTAGGGTATGTAGGACACACACCCTAATATACCCTATCCAAATTTGAGCTCAATTAGACCACGAAATTATGTGTAATTAATGAAAATTAAATTTTAATAAAAAATATAACCACTTATAATCCATTGGTCCAAATCACTTGAAATTAATTTTAAAATTAAATTTGGCTCTAGATGATTCCAATGAGGACAAGAACACTTAATTTGGGTAAGAATTTAATTTATGGCTAATTTTTGAATTTCTAAGCATTTTTTAGAATTATTTAATGCATTTAATTGAAATTCAGTCGCTACTCCAATGGTTGGCAATGGTTGCACAGTGGTGCAATCATTGTCTGGTGGCCTTTAGCCACGTGTCAAGCTTTGGGAAGCGACTTGTCCACGTGTATAGTTTTGAACTAAAACTTTTAATGCTCATAACTTCTTAAATAATTATCCAAATTCAATGAAATTTTAAACACAGCTTCCCCACACTCAGATGAAGAGTGGGAAAGTATTTGATTGCATTTATAAGAACTTTTAATAAATCACTTTTAGAAGAAGTTTAGGCTTATTTTGGACAAATACCTTGATCCAGATGGTGAAATTATTTGATCTTAGGCTCTATGGACTCCTGGAGATATCCTCTACATATTCGTTGAAGACTCCAATATTTGAAGACCAGTAGATTGGAAGTTAATTGAGAATTATCATTTTATCTTTCTATTCTTTCTCTCCTCTCAAATGGAGATTTTTTTTTAATCTATGGAAGGCTGAAAAAGGATATGGGAGAACTTGGGAAGTTGTTTAGAGCTCAGAGGAAGAGGAATGATGCCTTGAGAGATTATGGATTGAGAGTTTTCAGTGAATCATGTTTCTCCCCTCATTTTGGCCTTTCTTAAGCCAAATTGAACCAAAGGTTTGCTTGGGGTAGGTGAGAAGGAGGCTCTAGAGCCCATTTGAAACATTTGCAGTAGCCAATTTGAGTTGGGATGGTATTGGGTCCATGAATTTGGGCTTTTGAGGGCTTGGTTCAACCAAATTGGTTAACCCATGTCAAACTATAGGTTAGGGTTGCTTGGTTAAGTACAATTGGTTATGTGACACATACTAAAATAATTTATACAATTTAATTTGACAAAGATAGAGATCTGGTTCAAGAAAACCCCTTTGGTGCACTTAGTTCAACCCAATTGGCTACGCTAGTAGATCCCATGGGCTAGAATTTTTTTTAGGAGACTCATGGTGATCCCATGGACTGTCCCCATGAGTTTGGTTCAATGGTTTGGTCAAAATCTTGAGTTCTAAAATTTTAAAGCCATATGTATATTTTGGTCAAACTAAGGTTAACTTGATCAACTAGGATTGACTAGGGGTCAAGGTTGGGTCCAACTCATTTCAAATGATATTCTGGTCTTATTGGAGGTGGTCCTATGCAATGGGGAGGTCATTTGGTTCAACATGCATGTTTAAGGGTTTAAGGGACCCTTTGGTCAACCAATGTTGACCAAGGCTTGGGGTTTGGTTTAATGCACTCCTTTTCACATATAAGATGTGTTAGAGGAGGTTTCATGGTTTGGTTTAACTGAGCTATGTTAAAATTTAAGGAAGATTTAACTTTAGGAAATTTCAGGGTTTTAGGGTTTTATGGTCAACCATGGTCTACCAATGGTCAAAGGAAGTTCAAACCAATGTAAAATTGCTCATGGACATTTTTAAAGGTTTTGGGAGGGCTTCTAAGGTAAATTTTGACAAGATGCAAAGTTTAGTGGCATATGCTATAAATATTTGAAGGTTTTGCAACCTTTTAATACTTTTGAGGATTAGGAGGCTTGAAATGCCTCCAAATTGATATGGTTGACCCTAGGTACATGCCTAATCAATGTGCAACTAATTGGTCATGAATCCAAGGTTATTTGATAGGATTTTGGAGGATTTAAATTCCCCAAAAATTGACTTTGGACTTAGGGGTAGATTTTTATTTGAGCATTTGATTTTGAATTTTAGATTTTGAATGGGATTTCTTATTTAAGTTAATTTAGGATTTAATTTGATTCAATGTTCTTGACCTCACACAAAAATGAGGTCAAAAGGGGGTTCTATCGGGTAGGGTTATGACACCATAAAGGGGTAATATATAAAAACTTGATTTTTTACAAATAAATTTTAAAAATGAAAATTTTAGATTTCTATTTGAATTGGAGCACTATGGCACTGGGCTTGTAAGTGCAATAGTGCCAGAAGTTTTCATCATGACATTGAAGGCTATATTCTATATTAATTATGGATTTAACATGAAGCGTTGCGGTGCTGGGTGGTGGCGTAGTGGTGCTGCGGTGCTACACACTAAAATACACACATACACACACACATTTCTCCATTTCTCTCCACTCACCCTTCCTCATGCTAGCTTGCCTGAGAAGGAAACATAAGAAGAAAATAGTGAGAGAGAAAGAGGAGAGAGGAAGAGAAAAATTCATACTTTAGTCATCATTCATTTTGTCGCTTTATGAAAATTTCTTAGATTGTGGTAGATAACTTTTATCCTATTCCTCTTTTCAAAGATTTTAATTTTGACCATTGGATTTCTTCCAAATTAATTTTGTTGAATTTTCTTTGGATTTAGTGAACTTCTACTGCATACATTTTATATGTTATAGTCATCTCAATATTTTGATTGATTAATTTCTTAATTTTATTGTGTAAAATAAAAGTTATTATTTTTGTATGATTTATATAGAATAATAATTTTGATATTTTTATACAAGCATATTTATAATACAATCATTGTGAATGAATATGAGCATGTGATTGGGTAATAACTGTTTGCTATTACTATTATAATACTGTGCTAATAGTATGTGTGAGGATAAGTAAAGGTTGATTTATTGACATTAGCTTGAGATTGAATGACCTTTATAGTATAGTGAGTCAATGGGCATTACTTTACATACTATTATTTGGTGTTATCCTCTACTGCTTTACGTGATTCACTGATTTGAAGTTATTAATCTGCTAACAGGTAAAGAGTAACGACTCTATTTACTCAGCTTGCGATTACTGATTATTAACTAACTATTTGAAAACAACCCCAAGCTAAAATTTCTTACTTGTTTAATGTGATTACTAGAATACATCTTATTGCACTGATTTACTATTACTACATTGTTAAGACTATATTTTTTGTTGTTCTACTTATTAATGTTGTTATTATACTATTTTACTACTACTACCATAGATCTTATGGATACTGATGATGCTATTGATTCACTATCATTATTACATCTATTGATTCAAAGTTTATTGATTACTATTACTAAGCTCGAGATTCATTTATTGAGCATGTGATATAAGATATTGATTGACACTGATATAGAATAGCTGAATATCATGTGTACACTATTATACGATTTTACTCCTTTGATATGATTCTGATAGTCTTTATAGATGTTTTAGTTTAACTAAGTTATATAAGTTTTTTATGAATTTAATAGCATTGCTATAATGACTATTTTGTCGATTTGACGTCCATACTAGTTTTTTAGTTTACTAGTTTACAAATTTCACTATTTTTGTACTATATTATTGATTGCTACTGCTGTGAATTGACTAACGATATGCAAACTGCATCTTTACCGTACTGTAAGTTTAGTTGTAGGATTTTATGATGTGCTGAACTTTTTAGCTCATTAATGTGGTTTAAATGATTTCAGGTCGGGGAAGCTGATTAGAAGCATTAGACTGATTAGTTATTAGATTCCTCAGGTTTTACTATCATTTATTTCCTTGTGTCAATAGATAATACTCATAAGTGAAAAGAGGTGTATTATACTTGTAGGACTCCAAGGTATTGTATATAATTTTTGGATTATGATTGTAGAAGAGTATTGATATTTTGATAAATAGATTCATTTTTGCTAATATTTATAATATTAATAAACAAAATAGATAGCTATAATTATTGTAATAATTAAAAGATAAAAGAAAGAATTATTCTAAATTAGATTTTAGGGTGAAACATAATAATGGTTAGGAGACCATAGCTTTCTAATGGCTGTCAGCAGATTATAGTTGGGTGATGTTGGTCAAGTGGTGGTGATCTGATAGCAGTGATTCTCTGTGGCTTTAGAAATCTTCAAACTTTTGAGCTCACTCCTCATTTTCTCCAATTGAGCTCACCTTTTTTTGTAGAGAATAGAGGTATATTTATAATTTTCTTAGAGTTACATTTCAATAAATCTATCCAAAATCTGAAAATACTCCATCAAATGACTCAAAATGATAGCTTGAGCATATACCATTCTTTTCTCATGTTAGAGGCTCAATAATGTCGAAATTAAGCAATATTGGGCTCTTTTGATTTGTCTCATTGAGACAATCAATTTGATTATATGTAGTAAGATTTCAAGATCATTCAGTTCTCTAATTAATATTTTAAAGTTTTTTTTATACTTCAAGTGCTTGTTTTGGGCTTATTTGGATTCAAATGGGATCACTTTTTATGTCATTTGATTCATCACATCTTGACTCAATTTAACCATAAGCTTTTTGCAATGAGAGCCAATATGGTCCTAAATTTAGTTTTTGAAGTTTTTAGTTTGAATAGTTCCTTGAGATTCTTGTCTCATTAAATGGATTTTTAGGATAAGAATTAAAAATAATCCTCTTGCCACGATGATCTTAGGAGTGTCAATATATGACACGACCCGAAAGCCCAATCAAAAAATTTTAGGACAACAAATTGGTTAGCTTCAAGATTGAATTAGGTTTGGGTTAAAATATGACTTAAAAATAACCTGTTTGACCAAAAATCATGCTCACTCCCCCACCCACACTCTCACCCATGCTTGCACCATATTCGCATCATGCTCACACCCACGTTCATATTCCGCTCGCCCGCTCATGGCTTTGCCCCCTCACCTAACAACCTCACTCAATCATAGTTCACCCCCACAACCCTCACCCCCTTGCTTCGTGGTCTCATCTGCTCACAGCTTACCCTTGTAGCCATCACCCCCTTGCATCACAGCCCTCACCCCCTTTTCCTCATGACCATGCCCCTCACCTGCTCGTGACCTCACCCTCACTTTCTCGCCTTCTCACTCGATGCTCACTATATTCGTGTGCTAGTAGGTTGGGTCAAGTCAACTCAAGTTAGGGGCTAGTCGAGTATGGATCATGATTTTTAACCTATTTGCCTAATCAGGTCAGATCAATTAAATTTTGGGTTGGACTCGAAGTCGATGCCAAAACCCATTTTTACACCCTTAAATGATCTAATAACATGTAAATTAAGCAATGATTAATCAAAATAAAAATATCTATAGGTTGGCGGGGGATAGGTAGCACCTTCTCTTCTCTCTTTTCTAAGTATGAGCTGATCAAGTACACCCCATTTATGCCCTCCAACTACTTTTAGGTCAAAATCATGTCTCATATTTTCTTTTATATATCTCTAAGTATTTGTGCAATGTTGTAAATAGGCATGTCGACTAAAGGTTTATTATCTCTATAATGCCTTTCCTACTACAACTAGGAGTGTAAATTAGTGGAGTTTAAGTGAGCTTGCTATGTGTTTATATATATATATATATATAATTTTGACTCAATATACCACATAATGCTCGAACCTAGAAAAATATGCTCATTATTTCATTTTTTATGTAAATATACCCAAAAATTTTATTCATACCATAATACCCTAGCTCATGGCTATAGATTGGGTTTTTACGTACGTCATGAATAGAATTGATTTATATAATATTCAAATAGTAACTTAATTGATAAAGATCAAAATAACATGGGTTGAATAAAAAGTGATAAAGATTAAGGACATATGCGATAAAAAAAATTGATCAATGATCCAACCTTATGGAAAACCTAATTAAAGATGAATCATTTATATAGAAAAAAAAATTCAATCATGATGAAATAGGTTCACATAAAACATCCTTAAAAGATTTTTAAAATAGTTGAATACATTTTTGAATAAGGTTCATTTAACATTTGACATAACATTGAAACTTACAGAGGGATCATAACATATATAACACATTAAATTCATTCTAACATGGGTTAAATGTTGATCTAAAATAGTTTAAAGAGGTTCAAATAGAGCATCTATAACAAAGAGCAATCACACAATACATAACCTTGCAAATTCACGTATAACAAGTCAACTAATTGCCATAACACATAGAATAAAATTTATTACATTACTGCATAATCATTTAGTGTATGTTATTTAAGAATTATAATTGATTCAAGAAAAAAAATTTGTTATGATGGTGGAGGGCACTTGGCCCTAAAAATAACTATAATTTGACATCTAACTTCACATCAATTGTACATACGTTAGATTGCATCATTCTGCTCTTTGAAACCTTCTAATTTTTTGGATGGTCACTCTTAAGCTTTAATAATGGGGGTATCATGACAACAATCTTTTTTTCATCTTGAACATCATAGGTATCTTTTTTTCTAACTTGATATGTATTTTTAATATAAGTAGCTTACAATGCTTTTGTGTATAGAACTTTGAACATAAGATCTAATAACTATAACCACAGTCATGAGCTACTACTAATGAATGTTTGCACATGACAGCCATAACATTAAACCTTCTATTTATACATGACCTCTCCAACAAATTAATATCACTATTACGGTTACCATCAACATGCAGTTTAAATTAACTAAGGAGGTAGGTGATAATTCCTTGAGCATTACTCAAGAGTTTCCCAATGTTTCTTTAATTTTATTTACCAAAATAGTTTTATAATTATTTTAATTTCATATTTATAAAAAATAGTTTTTGGTCTTGGGATCGATTTGCCCGTTTTACAAAAATTATACAGATAGACGTAGGTGATTCTAATCGTATATATATTTTTAAAGATTTTAATTTTTATCGATGAATTCTCTTAAAAACTAATTTACTGCATTTTTCATTGCTTTATTGAACTTTTACTGCACAACTTTTTGTATGTTATCTTACTAATTATCCTATATATTTTAACTATAATATTTATGAATTTTACTAGGTAAGATAAAGTTATTGAATTTTATATGATTTACATTATATAGAAATTGGGTATTTTTATTCAAGTATATTGTTAATACGAGCATTGAGAATGAAAATGGGTATATGATTGGTAATAACTAGTCACTATTATTATTATAATAATGTGATAATAATATGGGTGAGGATAAGTGTTGGTTTCACTAACGTTGGTAGGAGACTGATTAACCTGTATAGGATATTGGGCCGACAGGATTTCTTTTGAATACTATGATTTGGTATTATCCTTTACTGATTCACATGATACTGATTGGGAGTTATAATGAGTTATTACTATGCAGATGGGCAAAGAGTGATAACTTTATTAACTGAGCTAATGGGACTGCTTACTGGAAAAATACTGCTTAAACTAAGACTTCTTGCTTGTTAATATGACTACTCAAATGCATGTTATTGATTCCTTGCTACTGTTACTATATGATTTTACTGCTTTACTATTATTATTTCTTATTTAATTTCACTAAATGAATTTAATGTTACTATATTACCTTGCTGTCACTTCCATCAATTTTATTAATAACACTGTTCCGATACTAATACAGATTCGGACATCGATACTATTTAATACTACTATTGATTCAATATACTTATTATTTATATTAATTCATCGTATTAATACTGAGCATGTAATATAGTGAACACGTGATATAGTGAGCATGTAATTAAGATATTGATTTGGTACTAATATAAAATAATTGGATAGTATGTGTACATCATTATAAGCTTTTATTGTATTGATATGATTTCAATAGTCTTAAATAATACTTTAGTTTTATCGCTTTACATAATTTCTTTTTTTATTGATACTACTGATACAACAACTGCTTTATCAATTTGACACACATACTAATTTATTGGTTTTGCCACTATGCTACTTTACTAGCTTCCATAATGTACAATTTTATTGGCTACAGACTTTACTGTAATTGCATATGTATTTTACTATTTCTATATCTATTCATGATCATATGACATGTACTGCTATGAATTGATTGATGATATACATACTACTTATTTATCATACTTTGAGTTAGTTGTAGGATTAGATGACTTGTTAGGAATTTTAGCTCATTATATGTAGTTTAAATGATTTTAGGTTTGGGCAGAGAACCTATATGAGAATGACCAAATCAAGATTCTTCAAGTTTACTATTAAATTATTTCTTTTGGTCTTTTAGTTATCCTTTTATAATCAGTACTAGTGATGATAAATTGTAATTGTATAGATCCTGCGTAGTGAACATGATTTTTAGGAAAATGAATATATATATATATATATATATATATATATATATATATATATATATATATATATATATATATATCAATGTTTTGATTACTAGTTTTGTTTTAGCTGATATTATTTGTTAAAAGCAAAATAGATAGCTCTGGTGTAGATTTTAAAAGATAAATTGAATAATTTTTCCAAATTTAATATTAGGAAATTACAATAAGGGTAAATTAAGTAGAGAGAAAGGTTACAAGTTTTGATCTATCTATAGATATGTTTTGTTAAAGATTTTGGCAGTCATAGATTTTTTGTTATGTATTGTATTATTATGTGCCATGTACTATTTGCAAATGATTATTTTGAAGCATACATTTTTGAGATAAATGAAAATAATATTTGATAATGAGCATTTTTTATATTTATCTGAAATTAGTTAGTGGCTTTGTAGATATAAATAATAAGACAAATTGAAATCTCTCCAAATAGATCTTAAAAAATTTGACATGTTAAAGTTTGAGTAGATATGACCTATTTTGTACGACGAGTGGGAAAATAAAATTTTAGTTCAAAATTTATGCAGATTCAGGATATTCCTATTCTTGTAATCAAATATAACATTAAGAATAAAATATTATCTCGAGAGATAGACAAATTATTCTATAATGGATTTTAATACAAAAATAGGGTTTTAAAATTATTCACTTCCAAAATCAAATATGAATAGAGGAATAACAAACTACCTCAAAAGACAAAAAATGCCATTCCAACATAGTATTTAAAGATGAAAATGTGGGTTGAAAAATTTCATTTCTTTTATAAAATATAATAATGATCATATCATATCACCTTGGAAGGTTAAAATGATATTCTACAAAGTAATTTCAATACAAAATAGTTTTCTAAAATTATATACGTTCCAAGATATTTTTCCCCTATCTTATAAAAACAAGTTAGGGTTTGTTTTAATCTTGAGTTAATGGTTACCCATAAAGGCAAGCTATTATGGTTAATCACATCCTAAGAGAATTAATTCTCCTAAAAATACTCTTCATTAAAGTAGTTTCTTAGATTTTAACAATTTAGACAAGGATAAGAGGTGAGGAGTTTCAAAGGGGATTGTATCAATTTGGAACATTTCTTTCTTGAAGCTAAAAGATAAAGAGTAGGGAGCACTTTAAGATTTTGGGACCTCCCAGAAGCCCCAATATATCGTATCTTGGGCTTTAGTACTTTAGAGAGAGAATTTTATGTTCAAGTTAGCATTTTATTAAAATTTTGGGATTATATTTTTGAAGGGTGAGGACTTATGATTTAAGGTCTTCCATAGAACCTAAATCTGAGTTGGGCACAACATAGTAGTAACCCATACCTATTCTAAGTGTAGTGTATAAATTTTTGGACTTACATTTTTTTGGAGTGGAAAGCCAACTAAGCCACTTAATCATCTCAAAGCCATGTTGTCTGGTCTTATGAAAGATGAGAAGTCTATTGTTTAAGTTGTAGAATTTAGGTTCGACATCTAAAGGAAATCCTAATTGGCCTTGTACTTATGAATACTAGTATGTTTCTAGAACTGATGCAGGTAAAATTTTCATTTTATTTTATTTCTAATGCAATACATGTTAGTTAAAGAATCATAAATCATGAATGATTGAAGGTTTTTTAAAAAAAAAGGTTTAAAAATAATTCTTTAGAAGACTAGGCTTCCCAGATTCAGGACCTCATCCTGATAGGTTGAATTACCTAAACTCTATCCTCGCGAGGGGAAGTGTTTAAAATAAGTATAGAAATATGGAAATATGTGTGTGACCCTGAAAAGTCTTTGATTTACTTTCTTAGGATGATTATCTTTCTATATTATTTATTCTCAAAATTTTATTTTTAAATTATGAGTAGAAGAATTTTTATTCCTAAGATCCTAGCAAAATTCCAAGCACAGCACATGCAAGAAAGAAACCTATGGAAAACATGAAATTTCTATTGTACAAATAATGTAAACACATATGTTTAAAGAGTATAAATATAAAAAGTCCATGTGGTAAGTGCCACTTAATATACAACCTAGGGTCTACTAAAAGTAAAGGTGGCCAGGCCCCACCAATAATCATATGGATTCTACACCTATAAAATGATATAAGTATATTGAAATAAGATAATTTAATTTTTCTTCAACTTGGTTCTTTTCTTTAGGTTCTTCCTAGACGATCTTCCTTTCCTACCTTCTTTCTTGTATGTTCACCCAATTACATATCTAAATATAAAGAACTCTTAAATTAAGGATGTTTTTTTCTCTTTAGATTCCTAATAATTTAGGTAAATGCCTTATTTCAAACTTTCCCAACTCCCTACTTTCTCTGAATTACATAATTAAAAAATTAAAGGGACTCTAACTCCCTCCATATTAGTGAAGAAATATATATATAAATTATGTACTCAAGTCACATCACATAATCATTTGCTCAATATTTTAGCAAACTGCATCTTGGCCATGCTTTTAATAATTAGGGGGCTAAGTAGCAAAAGTAGATGTAGAAAATTTGATTAGCTTTAAATCATGATTAATTTAGCCCCATTTTTATATCCTTATATAAGCATTGCCACCCATAAAAAAATTTGATTAGTGGTAAATGTCCAGTTTGCTCATAATCTAGGGAAATCTAAGAGCCCATCACATATCATATCATAAATAATATGTTGTGGACATCATAGTATAAGCATAAAAAAATTCTTCACATCAAACCTTAAGAACCAGCATCCATACACATATAAATCCACATCAATCCATGTCATAGAGAAAAACATAGGTAAAAGGAATAATGACCTAGCCTAGAATTAGTATTGGCTATCATAGCAAGCAATATACAATGGATGTATAAGGTTGTGTGGCTTGGGTATATCCTTGGATTTATTATTGTTTGAAATTTTCTAAGTGTTGAATCTAGTTTGTTAAAGCTAAGGAAATCATAGTTTTAGTTTAATTTTTAATTTTTTTGATAGTTTGAGTTTTATTTTAGGATAGATTTCAATTGTTGAAGTTGATTGTATATTAATTGTTTAAGGTATTTTGATTAGCCATTTAGAGCTTTCAATCTAGTACATAGTTGCCTTCTTGAAAGGAGTCGAGCAAGGTGTATGGAAGCCTCAAATGTCTACGTATTTTATTACTGAATTCAATAGTTATTAAATTGACTAGTAATTACCTTTTTTTAAACCAGAGCTATGTACCCTCCTTGGGGCTAAGTTAATAGTCTTATAAGCCCAGATTTCCCAGCAACTACCTATTTATTTTAATTTTGATTTTTGGTTGGTGAATTTTAATTAATTTAGTTTATAGATTACTAATTTAAAATATTTATAATTTAATACTTATGTTCTGTCAATTCATTCATGACATTATCATAATGGGCATGAGGACCAATGCCTCCTTAGAACATGTACAACACAACTCAAGATAGTATAGCCTAAAAACTTAGTTGATGGAGTATGAAGTGTGAATATTGTCCATCTAATTAAATACATTGACATTATAAATTATGAATTTTCCATATTTTATTGAATTTATGAAACTTTTAATTATTTATCAAAGAGGGTTTAACAAAATTTTAATTTTTTAATTTACTTCAGTTTTTGGGGATTTTATATTTTTCATAAATAGTAGACCTATAGATGAGTCCAATACCTTTATGTTTGTGTCATTTGGATTTTTATGCAATTAAATATGATTTTTACAAGTTTAGCACATTTTACTGAATTAAATTTAAATAAATGTTGACTTTCTAATTTATGTTGAATTCAGGAGATTTTATATTTTTCATAAATACTAGAGCCAGAGATAAGTCCAAAACCTTTGAGTTTGTGTAATTTGGAGTTTTCACCATTAGTTATTATTTTTGTAATTTTAGTCATTTTGATGTATTAAATTAATTAAGGTGATTAGGAATTTATTTTGGCTCCAAATTAGCTCCAAACTTCTTAAAATCTTCCCCATATATCAAGAATGATTCCGAGGGATGATTAAAAGTGTTTAGGGTCAATTTGTAATTTTAAATATTTTTAAATTATTTAATTTAATTAAGTAATGATTTTTCCTATGTTTTTAAATTACTTTTTATTTTGAATGAATTTTAAGGGGCTTTTCATTTTTATTTTTCAAGCATTTACTTTTGAGCAATTTGACACTTAATTTATATTTTTTAAAATTTAATTTGGATGTATTATGAATTTTTAAAATTTTTGGGTCAATTATGTGTGTTAATCTTGGGTTGACTAATTGACATACCAAATAAACTCCAAATATAGTGAAGTTTAAAACATAAGTTAATTTAAACATATACTTCAAACCCACCGAATTTGGGCTCGTCAAAGATTCCTATGTGTCACAATCAATCATCATAGGTAAACGCAACTATACCTTTGATGATTTAATTTGGGAAATCTACTAATTAGATTTAAGTGAAATTAAAGGCATTATAACCCTTGCATATACATAAACATTCCACAGAAAAAATAATTCCTGACTATGTATAGATAGAGAGTTATGAATTTCAAAAGTCTTGGGTCAAAATATGACTTAAAACTTTAAAATTTTAATTCACAAAAATCTATTATTTACTAAGGACCAAGGAAATTAGGGTATGTAAGACACACACCCTAATATACCATGTCCAAATTTGAGCTCAATTCGACCACTGGATAATGAGTAATTATAAAAAATTAGTTTTCAGTCAAACACAAATTATATATAATCCATAGGTCCAAATCATTTGAAATTAATTTTAAAATTAAATTGGGCTCAAGATGATTCCAAGAAGCCCAAGAACACTTAATTTGGGTAAGAATTGTATTTATGATAAATTTTTGAAGTTATGAGTATTTTTTGGAATTATCTAATGCATTTAATACAAATTTAGCCATCGCGCCAATGATTGGCAATGATTATGCGGCGACGCAATCATTACTTGGTAGCCTTCATCCATGTGTCAAGCTATGGTAGCCACTTATCCACGTGTGTAATTTTAAACTAAGACTTTAAATGCTCATAACTTCTTAAATACTCATCCAAATTCAATAAAATTTGAAACACAACTTTCCCACACACAAATGAATAGTGGGAAGTGTTTGTTTGCTTTGCAAAGCACTTTTCAAAAATCACATTTAGATTTTTAGGCATATTTTAGAAAAATACCTTTATCTAAATGGTGAAATCCTTTGATCTTTGGCTTTATGGACTCCTGGAGAAGTCCTCTACAACTTTCTTGAAGACTCTAAGACTTGAAGACCAGTGGATTGAAGGTTATTTGAGAATTATCACTTTCTCTCTCTATTCTCTTCCTCCTATCAAATGGAGATTTTTTTGAGCTATGGAAGGCTGAAAAAGGCTATAGGGGAGCTTGGGGAGTTATTTGGAGTTCAGAGGAAGAGGAAAGAGGGCTTGGGAGATTGTTTATTGAGTGTTTTGAGTAAATCATGCTTCTCCCCTCTTTTTGGACTTTTCTCCTTAATTCATTCCACTAGGCCTTCACTAAGGGCTAAGATTTGTTTGGAAGCTTCCCCTGATGTTTTCCACATGGCAAGGGTTGCTAGGGGATAGCCATTTTGGGTAGGTGAAGGATAATGCAAGGAAATGTGATGTGGAAAGAGGGATTTTTGGAGTTTTGTTCACATGTAGTAAAATTGGATCAATGAGATGCTTGGGGTAGGTGAAAAGGAACTTTTAGAACCTATTTAAAATTATTATAATAGCCAATGTGAGCTATATTAGCTTTGCATCCTTAAATTTTTGCTTTGGAGGGTTTGGTTCAACCCAATTGGTTGACGTAGGTTAAACCATGGGTTGGGCTTACTGGGTTATGTAGATAAGGTCATGTGACACCTACTATAGTAGTTTATATAATTTAATTTAATAAGGGTAGAGTTTTGGTCCAACAAACCCCCTTTTGGTGCAATTTATTTAACCCAATTGGCTAAACTAGGAAGGCTCAAGGGTTTGCATTCTTCTTAGGAGACTCAAGGTGACCCCATGGATGGTCCTCATGAGTTTAGTTCAATGATTTAGACAAAATCATGAGTTTTAAATCTTTTAAACCCATATGTGTGTTTTTGTCAACCTAGGGTTATCTTGGTCAAGAAGGTTTGACCAAGGGTTAAGGTTGGGTCTAACTCATTTCGAATGATGTTCTGGACTTGTTAGAGGTGGTCCCATGTAATTGGGAGGCCATTTGGTTCAATATGCATATTTAAGGGTTTAGGGGACCCTTTGGTCAACCTAGGTTGACTTGGTCAGCTGAGGTTGACTAAGGCTTGGGGTTTGGTTTAATCCACTCTATTTCACATATACAATGTGTTGGAGGAGGTTTTGTGGCTTGGTTTGACTAAGCTATGTTGAAGTTTAAAAAAATTATGTTTTAGGAGGATTCATGGTTTTAGGGTTTTGTGTTCAACTATGTCTACCAAGGGTCCAAGGAAGTTTAAACCAATATGAAATTGCTCATGGACATGTTCAAAGGTTTTAGGAGGGCTTCTAAGATAAATTTCCACAAGATGCATGGTCCAGTGTCATAGGTTATAGATATTTGAAGGTTTTTTAGCCTTTAAAAATTAATTTAGTTTTGAGGGTTAGGACGCTTGAAATGCTTCCAAATTGTTATGGTTGACCCTATGGACATGCCTAATCAATATGCAAATAACGGATCATAAATCCAAGGTCTTGTGATAGGGTTTTGAATCATTTATATTTTTCCCAAAAATTGGTTTTGTCCTATGGGGTTTTGGATTTGGATTTAAGCATTTGATTTTAGATTTAAGTTTCTAAATTAGATTTCTTATTTAGATATATTTGGGATTGAATTTGATTTGATATTTTTAACCTCACACAAAAATGAGGCTTATAGGGGGTAATGTCGGGTAGGGTTGTGACACCATAGTGGGGTAATATATAACAACCTGATATTTGAAAATAAATTTAAAAATAAAAATTTTAAATTTCTATTTGATCTAGAGCACTCCGATATTGGGCCTGTAAGTGCGGCAATGCTAGAAGTTTTCACCATGACATTGAAGGCTCTATTCTATAATAATTATGGATTCCGTGGCGCAGCAATATTGCAGTTGTACACACTAAAATACACACATACACACACACACATTTAATTTTTCCTCCACTTACCCTCCTTCATGCCAGCTTGCCTGAGAAGGAAACATAAGAAGAAAAAAGCAAGAGAGAAAGAGGAGAGAGGAAGAGAAAATTCAAATTTAGCCATCGATTCATTTTGTCGCTTTTGTAAAATTTTTAGATTGTGGTATGTAACTTTTATCCTATTCATTTTTTCAAATATTTTAATTCTGACCATTAGTTTTCTTCCAAATTGATTTTATTATATTTTCTATAGATTTAGGGAACTTCTAGCACATAACTTTTCATATGTTATATTATTAATTATTTTGAATATTTTAACTATTTAATTTCTTAATTTCATTGAGTAAAATGAAAGTTATTGTATTTTGTATGATTTATATAGAATAACAATTTTGATATTTTTATACAAGGATACTTGCCATACAATCATTACTAATGAATATGAGCATGTGATTGGGTAATTGCTAGTTGCTATTACTATTATAAACTATGATAACAGTATATGTGAGGACAAGTAAAGGCTAATTTTTATAGACATTAGTTGAAGATTGACTGATCTGTATAGAATGGTGGGCCGATGAGTTTCCTTTTAAATACTATGATTAGGTTTTATCATCATTTGATTCACATAATTTACTGATTAGGAGTTATAAGGAGTTATTACTGTGCCAACGGGCAAAGAGTAACAACTCTATTTATTGAGCTAACGATTATTGATTACTGGCTTACTAACTATTAAAAAAACACCATATAAGCTTGAATTCCTTTCTTATTTTGTGTGATTACTAGAATATATGTTATTGCACTGATTTACTATGACTTTATTTCTACCACTATATTATTTTATTGTTCTAATTATTACTGTTACTATTAATATATTATTTTACTACTACTGCCTCCAATTTTATGAATACTAATAATATTATTGATTCACTGTCACTGTTACTATTATTGATTCACTGGTTACTGATTACTGTTACTGAGCACGCGATTCCTTTATTGAGCCTATGATATAAGATATTTATTGATGCTGATATAGTTGAATATCATGTGCATACTCTTATATAATTTTACTCCAGTGAAATGATTCTGATAGTCTTTATAGATATTTTAGTTTTACAAATTTATATGAATTTTTTATTAATTTGATAGTACTGCTACGATAACTATTTTATTGATTTGACATCAACACTATTTTATTAGTTTACTAGTTTATAGATTTCATTATTTTTGTACCATTTCATTTCCTTACAAATTTTAGTGCTACTGTTTAATGTTTACTACTTTTGCACTGATTCATGATCATATTGACTTCTAATATCATGAATTGATTGATGATATGCATATTACTTCTTTACCATGCTTTTAGTTCTGTTGTAGGATTTTGTGATGTGCTGGACTTTTTACCTCGTTAATATGGTTTAAATGATTTCAGGTCAGGAAGAGGATCAGGAGCATGAGACTGGCCAGTTATAGGATTCCCCAAGTTGTACTATAAATTCTTTTTGTCTTTAGATATTCTTTTGTACTTAGGAGTGGAAAGAGGGGTGTTATATTTGTATGACTCCTAGGTATTGTATATAATTTTTGGAGTATGAATATAGACTTATATTGATATTTTGATAAATATATTCATTTTTACTAATATTTATACTATTAATAAAATAAAATAGATAGCTATGATTGTTATCATTATTAAAAGATAAAAGAAAAAAAATCTTCCAAATAGATTTTGGGCATGACACAGTAATGGTTGGGAGACCATAGGTTTGTGATGGCTATCAGAAGATTATAGTTTGGTGACATTGGTCAAGTGGTGGTGATCTGAGAGTAGTGGTTCTCTATGGCTTTAGAAATCTTCAAACTTTTGAGCTCTCATTTTCTCCTATTGAGCTCACCATTTTTTTTGGGTAGAGAAAAGGGGTATATTTATAATTTTGTTAGAGTTACATTTTAATAAATCTATCCAAAATCTTAAAATACTCCATCAAATAACACAAAATGATTACCTTGACCATATACCATTCTTTTCTCATTTCAAAGGCTCAATGATGTTGAAATTAAGCAATATTGGTGTGAAATCCCTTAAGTAAAAGAAACTAAACTCTTAAACATTGAAGCACCTTTTGATGTAATGATTAAAATTTCATTAAGAAACTTCGTAGTTAAGCGTTCTCATCTAGGAGAAACTCTGGGATGGGTGACCTCCTAGAAAGTTACACCAATAGGACAAAATCGTGAGGCCCTTAAGTCAAAGAGGACAATATCTCAATAGTTAAGAGTTTGGGCTATTATAATTGGGGTCTTTTGATTTGTCTCATTGAGATATTCAATTTGATTATATGCAGTAAGATTTTGAGATCATTCGGGTTTCTAATTAATATTTTGAAGTTTTTTTACTATACTTCATGTGCTTGACTTGGGCTCATTTGGATTTAAATGGGATCACTTTTATGTCATTTGATTCATCACATCAAGACTCAATTTAACCATAAGCTTTTTAAAATTAAAGCCAATATAGTCCTAAATTTAGTTTTTAAAGTTTTTTAGTTTGGATATTTCCTTCATATTCTTGTCTCATTAAATGGATTTTTAGGTTATGAATTAAAAATAATCTACTTGCCATAATGATCTTAGGGGGTAAATATATGACACGATCCAAAAGCCAGACCCAAAAATTTTAGATCTGGGTCGACCCGTTTAACAAATCGATTATGTTTGAGATAAAATTTTCAACATGATTGATATATCGGGTAGGGTTTGGGTTAACCTGCGAACTCAAAAATAACCCTTTTGCCACGAAATTAAGCTCGCACCCTCACTGCACTCTCAGCCATGCTTACACCCACATTTGTTTCATGCTCACACTTGCATTCACGTGTTTGTGGGTTAGGTCAGGTTAACTCAGGTTAGGGGTGGGTATGGTTTGGTTCTAAATTTCTAACTCATTTTTCTAATCAAGTTAGGTTCTGGTCGGATCTATTGAAGGCAGGTCAATTTTAAGTTAGACTCGAACCTGACCCAAAAGCCTATTTTGACACTCCTAAATGATCTGGTAACATGTAAATTAAGCAATGATTAATCAAAATAAAAATATCTATAGGTTGGCGAGGGGGGGATAGGCACCACCTTCCATTCTCTCTTATATAAGTATGAGCTGATCAAGTACACTGCATTTGTTCCCTCCAACTATTTTCATATCAAAATAATGCCTCTCATTTTGTTTTATATATCTCTAACTATTTTTGTGATGCAATAAATAGCCATGTAAACTAAAGATTTAGTATCTTTATAATGACTTTCCTACTTCCACTAGGAGTGTAATGAGTCAAGTTTGAGTGAGCTTGCTATGTGTTTGTGTTGACTCATTCGAATTAGAGCTTAACATAAACTAATTTTGAATAAATGAAAAACAAATAATATGACCAAATATGTTATAATTATTTTACTTATCACACACACACACACACGCACACATGCACGCATGCACACACACACACACCCACACACGCACACACAAGCACATGCGCGTGCACACGCACGCGCGCGCACATGCACACGCGCGCACGCGCACACACACGAAAGTTTGACTTAATATACCCCATAATGCTTGAACATAGAGAAATATGCTTGCTATTTCAATTTTTGAGGAAATATACCCAAAAGTTTTGTTCATACCATAATATCCTAGCTCTTGGTTGTGGATTAGGTTTTTATGTTCATTGTGAGCCAAATTGGTTTGAATAATATTCAAATAGCAACTTAATCGATAAAGATTGAAATAACTTGGGTCGAACAAAACGTGATAAAGACTGAGGACATATGCGATAAAAAAAGTGATCCATGATCCAGTATTATTCAAACCCTACTTAAATATTAATCATTCATATAGCAAAAAAACTTCAATCATGATAAAAAAGGTTCACATGAACATCCTTAAAAGATTTATAAAACAGTTGAATACATGTTTGAATAAGGTTGATTTAACATTTGACATAACATAGAAACTTATAGAGTGATCATAACATATATAACACATTAAATTCATTCTAACATGGGCTAAATAATGATCTAAAAGAGTTTAAATAGGTTCAAATAGAGCATGTATAACAAAGAGCAATCACATAATACAAAACATAGCAAATTCACATATAACAAGTCAACTAATTGCCATAACACATAGAATAAAATGTATTACATCACTGCTGATCATTTAGTGTCTGTAGTTTAAGAATTATAATTTATTCAAGCAAAAAAGTTGTTATGATTATGGAGGGAACTTGGCTTTAAAATAACTAAAGTTTGACCTCTAACTTCACATTGATTATACCTACGTTAGATTGCATCATTCTCTTCTTTCAAACATTCTAATTTTTTGGATGGTCACTCTTAAGCTTTAATAATATGGATAACATGAAAACAATCTTTTTTTCATCTTGAACATCATAGGTACCTTTTTTCTAACTTGATATGTTTTTTTAGTATAAATAGCTTACGATTCTTTTGTGTATAGAACTTTGAATATAAGGTCTAATAACCGTAACCACAATTATGAGCGACTACCAATGCATATTTGCACATGAGAGCCATAACATCAAACCTTCTATGTATACCTAACCTCTCCTACAAATTAATATCACTATTGTGGTTACCACCAACATGTAGTTTAAATTAACTAAAGAGGTAGGCGATAATTCCTTGAGCATTACTGAGGAGTTTCACAATGTTTCTTTAATTTTATTTGCCAAAATAGTATATATATTTATTTTAATTTTGTATTTATAAAAAAATAGTTTTGTATTATTGAATTGCTCTTATAATATAATAGTTTTGTATTATTCTAATAATATAGTCACTAGATAGGAGAACACACTCTTAATGACATTATTGAAGTTCTCAAAAATATTAGTTGTTATCAAATCTTATAAGATGTTGGGAAAGAACACAAGTCCATCACTCAATGCCAACTTCATTCTCAAAATAAGATGCTATGGTTGGGTTCTTAATATATATTTTGTTGAAGTACCTCATGAACACAACTCTTTTATATGCCTTATAAGGCTAGTGAGACTCTTCATGATAACTGTCTTAAATTTTGTTATGATATTCATTATCACATGATGAGTTTAAGCACCATAGAATTCATTTAGAAAAATGGTTGACAAAGTATTGACAATATTGTTGTGTCTATCAAAGGCAAACACAAAGTTTTTTACTATATCTATTTTCCTCACCAGGATCATAAAATACTATGATGACTCATTATTTTTTGAGTCAACAATTGTAAATGCCATATAATAAATCCGAGTATTAGCATGTTGCGCTAGTGTCATAAGAAGCATACCTCCACAAAGTGTATTCATGAATATTCTATCCACATTTAACATTAGGCATCATAACTTTTGACTCCTATAATATAAACACCTAAAGAGGAATATATTTTTATTATTTATCCTAGAGACCCTTAGGGTCATTTTAGCTAAAGAGGAATATATATATATATATATATATATATATATATATATATATATATATATATATATATATATATATATATATATATATATATATATATATATAGAAGTATCCGTAGATTTTTTTAATAGTATGACAATAAAATATAATAATTTTTAAAAAGAATGCTTTAGGGGACCTTCTTATATAACTTGCTTATGACATCACCATACTTCCTCATTGGACAAATCAATGTCGTAGTCTCCCTTAACATATGCATTATAATATTTAGCTTCATGTTAGGATCAAAGATTATATTTTTATCTTTAATAATCCAAAAGCCATAATTGAACTTGCTATATATTGAACATGAATTTGCCATTTTTTTGCTTCCAAGCTCCACGAGCATGTCTTTGCAGAGCAAAGTATCGATCATACTTCTTTCCTAATTTCTTCATCTTAAATTGAAAATTTTCTGATTATATATATATATATATATATATATATATATATATATATATATATATCTTTACTCTTAAATTATCATGCAACATGCAATTCAATAAGGACAAACTCAAATATGATTCTAGTAAATCCAAATAAGCTTTTCAAAATTTTAGAACAATTTGGTCTTTTTCAGTATAAGTTGTCATTGTTTATAAAATATGATTAAATATTATTTTTTTCATAAAATTTCAAATCATTATCTTTATGACAAAATTAAAGCATATATATATATTCCCACATTCCTTTATCCAAAAAGGCAGTTTCATGCTTTTCTTCAACATTCTCATTGGTTTATCCCCGTATTTTTATGAGATATAAAAAAGTCGAATCAGCCTCCTTTTTTAAGATGAACAAAATAAAATTATGAAATACATAATTATATATATAAAATGAAAGAACGAATTTCTTTTCTTAGAATTTCGGTAACTCTATTTGTTGAATGTTGACAAAATAGTTAAAATATTTATTTTTGTAAGAAAAAATTTCAAGATGAGTAAATGCTTACCCTGAGCTTTCCCAGATTATTCCCTTGGAAATATATATATATATATATATATATATATATATATATATATATATATATATATATATATATATATATATATAATTTAAATATTTAAATGCTTTATAACTAATTATAAAAATTAATATTTAACAATTTTTTTTGATATGTGTGTAATTTTTTTTAATTAGTCATATTCAGTTTTCTTTTTAATAACGAGCAAAAAAAGTAATTATAAAAATTTAGATATAAAATATATTAATATGTAACAATTTTTTGGCATGTATGTATTTTGTTTTTTCAATTAGTTATATTCAGTTTTCTTTTTAAATTACGAGTAACTTATTTTTTTCCAGCACTTTATAAAATAAGTAATGGAGTGATTCAAAAGTATACATTACGCAGGCAGCCATCACCACGAAAAATTATTAGGTGCGGACACCGGACGTAGCTCTACGTCCGGACTCCACTAGAACGGCGCCACGTATTTAGCACGTGTTATGACAACTTCCGCTTGGCCCGACGACCCGACCCGGATTGGACGCGAAAAATTAAAAAAACATGCCCTTTTTTGACTAATTCCTAGGTAATACTGAGTATTTTTTCGGTAATACCAAGTAATACTGAGTAATTTTTGGTAATACCGAGTAATTTTTGGTAATACTGAGTAATTCCTAGGTAATACCGAGTAATACCTAGGTAATACCGAGTAATACCTAGGTAATACCGAGTAATACCTAGGTAATACCGAGTAATACCTAGGTACTGAGTAATTCCTAGGTAATACCGAGTAATACCTAGGTAATACCGAGTAATACCTAGGTAATACCGAGTAATTCTTCGGTAATACCTAGTAATTCCTAGGTAATACCGAGTAATACCTAGGTAATTCATATGTAATACCGAGTAATTCTTTGGTAATACCGAGTAATACCGGAGTAATTCTTCAGTAATACCGCACGTGCATCATTTGAACTTCTCGGCGAAACGGGTCGCCGGGTCTTCGGGCCGCTACGTGGCGCTATTCTAGTGGAGTCCGGACGTAGAGCTACGTCCGGTGTCCGCACCTAATAATTTTTCCATCACCACAGACAAAAACATTGACACGTGTCTACTTGATGCTGTCTGCTGTTTTGCAATAAATATTGGATTAAGGGAACCTATCGTTCTTGAATCAAAAGAGCCGTGCCTCGCATGCTAGTTGACTACCAGTAGCATGTGCTAAGAATCAGCTAAGACTGGCGGCTCGGAATCAATTGAAAAATGGAAGCATATTCTGTTAAATACTATTTTAATTTATCAAGATTTTGTGGGTGATTCTAGAAAGTAGTAAATCACTATCTCGTAGCTTATTTGTGGTCATAAATGACTTTCTTAAGAAGAAAAAATATGTGGGATGTTGCAGATCATGAAAACTAGGATGTTGATACATTTAAATTGCTTCTTCAAGGCTGCCATAAAGAAAAGTATTAGAAACATCAAATTGTGTTACCTATCATTTGTGTGTAATATCCACAAAATTTCTTAAAACTTTTTTTTTATAAATAATATGTTGCATGGAAGTGAAAAGCTATTTAACAAAAAAAAAAAACTTAAAACATAATTACTTTTTGTTTATATTTTATGCAAGAGCTCAATAAAAAATTCAACAACCAAAATTATCACATAAGTATGCAATGTAACTAAAAAAAAAGAAAGTAAAAGTGCAGGATAAGTAGTAAATGTAAACCAACAATATTTATAGTGATTTAGTCACTACACATATGTCCACTCCCTAAGGACCTTATTAAAAATTTCATTATTTAGATAACTTCTTCAGCACTCAGCCAGGCAGAGAAACCCTTCTCCCTTACTAGGTGGAGATGACCTTTACACGGCTTTTCTATCCCCAAAAAATCTCCCTCCTTCTACCTACCAACACGACGGAGATGCTGCTCTCTCCTATTCCTCGCAACGATGAAGATTTCATTCCCTCCTTCTGCTCCTCGCAATGGCAGAGATGATGCTCCCTCCTTCTACTGTTAGCAACAACGGAGATGTCACTCCCCTAGCTTTCTCGACTAGCACCAAGTCTTCACTCAAGACTTTTGTGGAAACCCTTTCAAAAATACTTGACACAGACTTTGAAGGACAATGGATGTTGACAAGACTACATGTGAATCCTCTCACATAATACTTAAATTCCCTTAAGGTTCTCTCAAACTCACCCTTACTCTCAAGAATTTGCTCAAGCTTTTTCCCGAAGAATAGACTCACATTCTCTCCCCAAGGATCTCTCACAGAAAAAACCACATTGAGACTCTTAAAAACTCCTACAAAAAGAATTAAGTTTGGCTATTATAATGAAACCCTAATTTTTAATTTTAATAATCTGATCGTACAGTACAAACCTATATTCATACTGTGCGATTAGTTAAATACTCATTTCTAGGTTCCATTAGATCAGATTATACGATATTAAATCATAAGTTACGATCTACTAAATTATATAAGGGATGATCTATGATGAACCAAGGTTTGTCTAGTGTAGGTTCTATTAAATCGTACAATGCAATTGCCAATCAAATTTAATCATGATTTGATTCCTTGGTTAATGGTTCAAACTAGGCAACATTTATAAATAATTGTACAGTACGAAATCTTTCATACAATACGATTAGGTCAAAATTTTCATTTGCATAATTTTGATAACTTAGATTTAACGGCGAAGCTTTAACAAAATGGCTTATCATCCTATTCGATCTTAGGTCATACAGTACAATTACTTATGATCTAAATTAATTTATCTAAATACTTATTTTAATTTTTGAGATAACTAATCATACTGTATGATTTGGATCATACAGCACTATCTAACAGAGAGAATTAAGTGTTTAGTTTTTCATCGCCACTTTAGTTGGTGTGCTTACTCACCTTGCCAACATACACCCAATATAAATTGACTAAAGAAAACTACAAACTCTTTTATTATAAATTATAACTTTACTCGCCGATGCACTTCTTCAATTTTTTTCTCTAGTTTGGCTCTGTGTATGTACTTAAAATGTTAGTAGCACACTATAGTTATAATGTAAAGAATAGTAAATGATTAAACTAATAATATTTGTAATCATCAAATCTCTAGGTCGGGCTCACCAGGTTTCAACATTCTCTCTATTTTTATTGATGGGAAATATTATTCCTGCATGGCGCTACCCCTTAGTATATGCCTTCTTAATTATTAATAGAAGAGCAATAAGAATATATATATATATACATATATATTGCAAAAATAAAAACAAATAATAAATACACTAATGATAAACACTACACTAATAAAGGAAAAATAGTGCAACTAACTAGTCTCCCCTTTTGACATGAGAGAGAGAGAGAGAGAGAGAGAGAGAGAGAGAGAGAGAGAGAGAGAGAGAGAGAGAGAGAGAGAGAGAGAGAGAGAGAGAGAGAGAGAGAGAGAGAGAGAGAGAGAGAGAGAGAGAGAGAGTAAAATTAAAATACACAATACTATAGAAAGACAAAAAAATAAACTAAAGAGTAAAACAAGATGAAACATAATGACCAATCAACACTCTAACAGTCCCTAATCAAGTGGCATTGGTGGTGGCTGGAAGAAGTGCTAAAGGGTTGAAATTTTCTCTTGAAACCAACCCCATCCTTCTTATGTTGTTGTCTCATCTCCTCCTGATGGCACTACAGCTACTCTAAACGTACCATGGGCTCCTAAATGTGTGTATCCAATTTTAGCTCAAGTAGAGAAAACTACTCAGTACACGAGTCTATAGGAGGTGGTTGGACTGCAAGGGTTGGTACTCCCCCTTCCTCCTTTGAATTATGATACCCCTCATCTTGTGGTCCTCAGTGCTAGTCAATATAGAGGAGGTGGAATGAACCATTGATGTAGCAGGGGGGAGTGACTATTTGGTTGCAGGAAAACTCAGCTATACTTGGCATCTTTCGGCTATGATGTGTCCTAATGCCATGTTTTTTCCTACAGTGGGTGCTAGGATTTCTAATGGTAGTTAAAATTTTAATGTATCATATCAACATATCAGCAACATTAAATTTGGTGTCAGTCATGCAGAATTAGATCATAATGGAGAGAAGTGTTATAATGTTTATTCTATCACCAGCTTTAGGAATAATTGAATATTGAAGGATATGTCGGATAACACGTGCATTCAACACTAAAGTGCATACAAGGGGTTGGCTAGTGATAGTTCATTGGGCTATTTCTAAGGGTGAGGTTGACCTGTGTAAAGCTATAGTTGATGGCAATTAAGATATCATAAGGTTTAGTGCCAGTTATAAGAAGATGATTGTAAAATCTTAATGTGTAAGTTTTATAAGGCATCTGCAAACAAAGGAATAGGGAGATGTACACTCAATATTAATTATCAAATTTGCAAAAATTCAAGCAATTATTTGTTATTATAAGGAAAAGCTAAAGTGAGAAGAAACTAAAGGCTGGTCCCAACAAAGAGATCTAGTACCTCATAATTAAGGTTATCTTGGTTGATGAATTTTGAATTAGTAATTATAGCTTCCCAATATCTTTCATCAGTGGTAGTATCCACTTTATCCAAGAATTAATCATTTATGCGAGGCCTAGAGGGACCTCCAAGAAGTAATCAGCCAGGTTTTCCTACCATTAAGAATGCTAGGGACTTTGAAGTAGAAGGTAATGCGGGTTGAAGTGCTTCGTGGTTTGGAATGAACTTATCCCTTCAATTATAACCTCTGTTAGATCATACAATATGATTGAGATTATATTATTTGATCCAAAGAATCTAAATTGTCCCATCTGGAAGAGTAAGGAGACCAGTTAAATTATCAAATACGATCGAGGATTACATAATATGACTATTCATATTTTCATTAATCTTGAAGGGTTTCTCTTACAATCGTTGACTAAAAGGATCATACAATCTGAATTGGTGTTATACTATATGATATATGAGATGGGTTTTTTCATGCCACATATTTTTATGATCGTATCAGCTATTTTCATGCCACATATTTTTACAGTATGAGATGGGTTTTATACAAGATGAACTGTAATAATGTTTGTGATCTCAGCCATTTCATTCAAATGAAGGGTGGATTCATTGCTTAGATGTGTATCATACAACATGATAGTAATCATATAATGAAATGTCGGGAATTTTGGGTTTTTTTGTGTGTGATGATTAGAACACTAACATAGTCATAAAACACACACTACTTGACAAAAAAGCATAAAAAATAATAGTAAAAAAAATAAACCAAAACAACATAGGGAACAAATTAAAACAAAAAATAAACACATAAACTATAACTAACATAAAAAGGACATAAATAAAACCAAAATACACAAACTAAACACTACTAAATAAGAAAATCATGCAAACGAATAAACTAAAACATAAGCACATAAACTATAACACAAAACAAACGAGCAACTACTCCAATTTATTGTGCACTTATTTTGATGATTCCTAATATAGTCCTAAATACACTAAATATTTATTAATTTATGGGTTTGATGAAAATATCTTCCAATTGGTTCTCTATATCTACAAATTATATGTTCACATCTTCCTTTACCACATGATCCTTAATAAAGTGGTGTCTTATATCAATGTGTTTAGCATGAGAGTGCTAAATTGAATTCTTAGTGATACAGGTCGCACTCATGTTGTTACATATGATGGGTTTATTATCTACTTGGAGTCCAAAATTAAGAAGTAGTTGCTTTAGCTAGAGGACTTAGGCAACACAGCTCCTTGCAATAATATACTTAGCCTTATAGTGGATAGAGCTACTACTTTTTATTTTCTACTTGACCAGGAAATTACAAATTGAATAATAAACTAACATACTCTTAAGGTTCTTTCCCCATCTACCTTGTAGCCTACACCATTTGAATCTAAATATCCAGTTAATTCAAAGGTCATACTATCCCTAGGGTACCATATTCCTAGGTATGGTATCTTTATAAGGTATTTAAGGATTCTCTTAACTGTAGTTAGGTGTGACTAATTAGGTTCATCTTTAAATCAAGCACATAAGTATATGTTGAATATTATATCAGGTCTATTAATAGTAAGATATAGTAGGAGTCCTATCATGCCTGTATACATTTGATATATTGGATCATTTTCTAAGTATTATGGCACATGGGTGTGTTAGTGCTCTTATAACCCTCATTTTAATTTTTTAAATAGTTCTTTTATGTATTTATTGTGGCTAAGGAAGGTTCCATCGCTTCATTGCTTAAAATTGAACCCTGAAAAATAAGTCAATTCTCCTCTCATACATATTTCACTCTTAACTCATTTTAGAAGAGAATTCTTCATATAAATCTTGACTTGTGGATCAAAATAATATGTCATCAATGTAAATTTGAACAATTAAAATATTTGATCCTGCTTTCTTAATAAATAATATGGTGTCTATACTATCTTTAATAAATAAATTGTATATTAAGAAATTGCTTAACCTCTCATACCATACCCTAGGTGCTTAATTTAATCCATATAATACTTTGCTAACTTTGTAATCATGACTTGGAAAGGATGAATTTTCAAACTCGAGTGGCTGTTCCACATATACATCTTCCTTAATGACTCCATTTAAGAACACACTCTTATCATCCATTTGATATAGCTTAAATCCTCTATAATAAGAAAATTCTAGTATGACTCTAATGGATTCTAATTGAGCCATAAGTGCAAAGGTCTCCTTGAAATCAATTCCTTCAAATTAATTGTATCCTATTACAACAAATCTAGCCTATTCCTTACCACTTACCTAGAGTCATTGAGTTTGTTCTCAAAAACTCATTTGGTTCCTATTACACTTTGATCATACTATCTTACTACTAACTCTCAAACATCATTTCTAATAAATTAATTCTATTATTCTTGCATTGCTATAATCCAAAACTCATCCCTTAGTACATCATCTACGTTAGTAGGCTCTATCCTAAAAATGAATGCAATGTGACAAACCTCCTTCATAATGTTTTGTCTAGTTTTAATATCTTAGGAAGGGTTTCCTATGATGAGGTGTTGGGGATGACTACTAGCATATCTCCGTTCCTTCGATAATAATTATTCTTCTTTGGATCTACCATCTAATCCAACATTCTCAATTCTATGGGTGATATCCATTTCTTCTTTATCAACTCCTCTTGTTTCAAAGATCCTATTAAATTCATCAAATGTAGCATGGGGTGGAGTCCTCAACAACTAAGGTTCTCTTGTTGAATATTATATATGCATTCCTTTATGAGAAATATCCTAGAAATTCTGCTTCATCTGCCTTTGCATCAAATTTTCCTAGTTATATTTTTCAATTATCTAACACAAACCATTTACACCCAAAAAGATATAGAAGAGATAGAGATGGTTTTCTACCCTTAAGCAACCCATATGGTGTTTTACTCAACCTACACGTTCTATTTATTCTATTCATAACATACCAAGTACAAGTCACTACTTTTGCCCAGAAGTACTTGGATAGACTATACTCACTAAGCATCACCCTGGCAGCCTCTACTAATGTCCTATTTTTCCTTTTAGCTTCACCATTTTGCTATACAATTTTAGGGGCTAAAAACCTATGTTTAATACTAAATTCTTAACAAAATACTTCAAACTTCTTGTTCACAAATTCTTCTTCATGATTGCGATGAATTATGGAGATTAAACAACCTATTTTTTGTTGGATCCAAACTAAAAATTCTAAATTTCTTGAATGAATCACTTTTATTTGCTAGAAACTTAACTCAAGTAAACCTAAAATAATCATTTACTATAACAAAACCAAAGGATTTTCCTTCTAGCTCATCATACTAATAGGTCCAAACAAATCCATATGAAGCACTTCTAATGGCCTAATAGTAATCGCATTCTTAATAGATTGGAATGAAGACTTCACTTATTTTCTTAGCCGGCATGCATCACAAAGATGTTCTTTTAAAAATTCAAGCTTATGAATTCTTTGAACTAGTTCAAACTATGTAATCTTTCTAAGAGTCCTCATGCTTGAATGACATGGTCTCCTCTGCTACAATAAAGATTTATATGTTATTGTTTTCAAGAAATAAACATCACTAAATTTATCAATTCAATTCAAATCAATCATGTACAAGTTATTAATTCTCAATCATTCTAACATAATTTTACCGTTCAAGACTAACAAATATTTTGAAGAAAGAAATTTAATGTCAAAACCTATATAACAAAGTTGGCTTATACTTAATAAATTATGCTTCAAGCCTTCCACAAGCAAAACATTTTCAATTAAAAAGAAATTATTCGGTTTACCTATTATACCTACTCCCACTACATTTCTAGTAGTGTTATCTCCAACTGTTACTTTGTCTCAACTTCTAGCTTCTAGTAAGATGAACTTTTTCAAATCTCCAATCATATGTCTCGAGCATCTACTATCGAGATACGACAAGCTCTCATTGGACTCCTTATGAGAACATACCTACAAAATCAATCAAGTCATAATTTTGGAAACCCAAGTGAGTTTGGGTCCCACCTTATGCTAAAATGAATGTATTTTATGCTTAACAAATGAGGCCTTGGGCCTTTAGAACAAATGTGATCTAGAATGGACTCTGTGTGTGTTCATATGCATGTAATGTACCCTAAAATGATATAAGAAAAATACGTTTGTCCTAGAATTGGATTTGTAAACCTATGCAATGATGATTCTTATATGATGAAAATGCATATGGTACTCTTCTAGGTAGTGTGTGTGCGGATCTCAATGCATTAGCCCATAATTCCTTAATTTTTTTGTAGGATTTTATTTATACTTTTATGAATTCCTATATCTACTAATGCCTCATGCTCACTATTATCCAATTTTAAGGCCAAATCTTCTAGTTCTTTAATTGTAATATCTAAGTAATTATGCTTTTTTATTTTTTCTTTAGAATTATTTTTCAAATCTTTTTATTCCTTCTCGAGATTAGAATGAATCTCTTCTAATGCAGTCTGTTCATTTTTTAATCGTGCAAATTTCTCTACCTATATGTGTGTTTTCTATCAATGTAGTATGATCATGTTTTAGGCCACTAAATTAATTTTTCATCTTTTTATCGTTAGCATGCATTTCTTAAGAAAATGAAAGTAATTCATCATATGTAAGATCATTACTTGATCCATATCAAAATCACCAATGCTTCTTTTCCATAAGACATAATTTTGTTACCTCTTATTCAGCTTCTATTTCAAACAAGTCTAAATCCTAATTAGCTCAAAATTATTATGAGCCCTTCATCTGTCCTTTCTCAAATTGCTTTTTTCACCCTTTTCTTTTACTAGTTGGCTTTTAATATTCGAGCAATCAAATTGAATGTGCCTTTGTAGGAAATAATTTTAGTAAACCTAGTATACATATTAATGATAGACTTGTTGGGTTACATGCAACATAGTTCATAATCATGTAAAAGTAAATTCATACAAGATTGCTTAATTTCACTTATGCCTTGATAGGAAATACACAATTTGTCCCATATCTCTTTACTAGTGGTATAAGTAGACACAAGTATACAGTCTTCTAGCTTTAGTGTATGAAAAAAATAATTAAGAGATTTAGATTTTTAAATATACAAGATCATGATTTTCTAAACTCCATTTAGTAAAAAAATGTTAACTTTTCTACTATTTATAACTCTATATGGCAAGGAATAATAGTTTGAATCATATGCTACATAGGAAAATAAATAAATTATAAAATGATAGACATTTTAACTTTCAAAAATCAAATGGGATGTTATCAAGTGTGGTGGTCGGGTAATAGTACCATTTCATGATGTTTTAATTACCAAATTGTGTCATGTGGATCTACTTAGGTGATTAAACAAACTAAAGTGAGAACCTTACTTTGATACCAATTGAAAGTGCTATGACAATCTAAGAGGGGGGCAAGGTGAATTGTAATTTTTTTAAAACTTCTTTATAAAATAATATATTGTGTAGAAATGAAAAGTTATTTTAAAATAAAATACATAAATATATTAATTAATATTTTATTTTTATATTTTTAATTAATTATTTTCTAAAATCTCAAGAGTACCAATGTCACGATGTTGCTTTTCTAAAATCTCAAGAGTACCAATGTCTCCTTGATTCAAAAATCAAATCAGTACAAAATAAATAAATAGCAAAAATAGTTGCTGATCATTGACTTCCATTCATTTTAATAAATCATGAATTCAATCAATCAATCAATCAATTTCATGCATGTCATTAAAATATGTATCATTCAGGGTGCTATATAAATGATTATCAATCAAATTTAAATGCATAGGATTAAAAATTGTACCAGTAGATCCTTCAAGTACATCGCTGTCACTCTACTAAATCAAATTATAAACTCTAGGTTGTATTGGTGCTAATATTAGTGTAGCAGTATTTACTAGCTCCCTCTAACTTCCATTGACTCCTCATTTATTTAGCTTGCTCACATACACTTCATTATATTCTTTAGATCTAATCATCATTTGCCTATTGTTACAAACTTGGTTTCAAGGACTATAATTTTGATGATAGCAAACATCTCTGGTTCTTGTTGACTGCCTAATCTTTCAGGTACGCAGGATCAATTGCAAGTGTAAGCTAGTTCAAGAACGAGTCAGTCTGTATTGTAATTCAGGTCAAATGTATTGGTTTTTATTTTTATTGAGTCAATTGTAATGTAACTGATCCCCTAGCTAAGTAACCTTGCACACACACACTCAGGGGGAGAGCTTGAGTGAATTAGAGTTTCTGTTCAAATTTTTGTTCAGATCATCCTGGACGATAGTCACATCATCCTGGATGATCAAGTAAAAATAGGAACCCTAATTAGGACGACCAAGTTAAGAGGGTCTGATTAAGCAGATCGTCCTGGACGATATTTGGATCGTACGGGACGATATGCTCAAATCAGAAACTCTCAGCCGTTAGATCAAGTTAGGCAAGTTTTTATTTTAAGATATTTGGTCTGATCATCCCGGGCAATACGTGTATTATCCTGGACGATCCAGTATAATCATGCCTAAAATAGTCTGGTAATTAAGGAAAGCAATTAATACTTAATTGATACGATCATATCGTCCTAGACGATCATGATCATCCTGGACGATCATGATCGTCTAGTGCATTTCGGTTGTACGACCCGAACTGTGCTCAGGACGATTTTGGCACTTTTTGAACTAATCGTACAGGACGATACCCTTATCATCCTAGACGATCAAGTTATTTTTTGGTCGTTCAGCACAGTTTGCTCTTGACGACCCGAACTATCTTCTGGACGATATTCCTCGATTTACACTAATTATCTCGGACGATCGCAAAATCGTACGGGACGATATGAACAACTTTTTGAACTGATTGTCCAGAAGAGCCAGATCGTCTAGGCTGAATCAGCTGATTTTGAACTGATCGTACAGGACGATCTAGCGATCGTCCTGGATGATCTTGGCCGACTAGTTGAGATTTAGGGCAAATTTTAAGCCCTCCTATAAAAGAACTTTTTCTTGAAACAAGAAATATCTTTTGCCACTTTCCTTTCCAAAGAAACCCTATAGAGAGAGAGAGAGTTTGGGAGAGAGAGAGAGAGGATCTTGTGAGGGGGAGTTAGTGAGGGATTCACTAAGGTTACTCCAAGCACGGATCAGAGTTGTCTTCTCCGCTCGTCGTCTTTCGTCGTGTCGGTGTTCTTTGGGAGAGGATCATCGGCAAGAAGATCCAAGGTTCTCTGCCTGCTTTAGGAGGAAGCAAAAGGACGTTGGGTTCTCTGCCCGCTTCAGGTGGAAGCAAAAGGAGTCCCAAGGTTCTCTGCCTGCTTTAGGAGGAAGCAAAAGGAGGTTAGGTTCTCTGCCTCACCTGGTGGTGGAAAGGAGGTTTTTGTACAGGCTTCTCCATCTTGCTGTGGGAGCAAAAGGAGAGTCACTTTTTGTTTAGTGCAATACCCGGAGGGGAGGCTCCGGGGAGTGGATGTAGGTCAAGTTGACCGAACCACTATAAAAGCTAGTTTGTTTTTCTGATTCTGTTTTGTACTTTACTTTTCCGATATTAACTTCTTGGGTGAATATCTGTGATTGATCTTTTCGTTCTTGTTTACTTATTTCTGCTGCTAAGTATCGAAAAGAATTTTCTGTTCCTCGTGAAATTTTTAAATAACCAATTCACCCCCCTCTTGGTTAGCCTCGGGACTAGTTCACTGGGGCTTAACATCCCTATCGAATATTCAAGTGGTATCAGAGCGGGATTCAAAATTTAAGTTTAAAAACTTTTGAATTTGATCCATGGCTAACTATAATAATTGTAATACTGCTGAAGGTTATTCTATTACAAGACCACTGTTATTTGATAACATTCCTTTTGATTTTTGGAAAACACGCATGTCTACTTTTCTTCAGTCAATCGATTATCGTATGTGGATGTTAGTTAAAGATGGTTATGAAGCACCATATAGACTTGTTAACGGTATTAAAACTGAACTCCCATTTGCAGATTGGACTTTTGATGATCGTGATTTAGCATAATTAAATGCAAAATGTTTGAACTGTTTCTTTTGTGCTTTAAAATCTGAAGACTATATGCGTGTGTCTACTTGTACAACGGGTAAAGAAATCTGGGATAGATTGTGTATAACATATGAAGGTATAACTGAAGTCAAACATGCTAGGTTAAACATCTTGTTACATGATTATGAACTTTTTCGCATGAAACCTAGTGAGATGATTTCAGAAATGTACACAAGGTTCACTCAAATCATTACCTCTTTGCATGCTCTAGGAAGAGAACTAACTAATTACGAAAGAGTGAACAAAATTCATAGATGTTTTCCTTCTTCATACGATGCTAAGATTACTGCGATCACGAAATCTAAAGATTTAAATACTTACTCTATTGATAGCTTACTTGGATCACTCATTGCTTACGAGCAAGGGGTGAACCAAAGACAACTTGATGAAGGTGAACGAAAGAAGGAGAAGACAGTGGCGCTAAAGGCCAAAGATTCAGATGCTTGCACTTCCGGGTCTGATAGCAATGATGTTGCCTTAATCACAAGGCAATTCAAGAGCTTTCTAAGGAAGAAGAATAAAAATTTTCAAAAGTGGAACAAAGGTAAGACCAGTAGAAACTTTAAAGGTTCATCTAAATCTATTTGTTTTGAATGCAGGAAGCCTGGACACATAAAGGTGGATTCTCCTACACTTAAGGCTCACCCAAGCAAGGAGAAGGGTGAGGAGAAATCAAAGTTCAGAAAGGATAAGAAGCGGATACAAAAGGCGTTCTGGGCAGACTCTGCATCCGACTCCTCTGAGACTGAAGCTGAAGAGGAGGAAACAAATTTGTGTATGATGGCTGATGAATACCCTGGTCAGTCGGACCTGGAAGAGGTATATGAGCTTACTTACGATCAATTACTTGAAGTATCTGAAAAAATTCATGCATCGTATAGGAAGCTTAAGAAAATCCATGCTAGTTTGAAACTCGATTATTTGACTTTACAAAAAGAGCATGATGTTTTGATTAAGGATCATTCCACTATTGATAACAATCACATATCTTTACTTGATGAGTTTGATGAACTGAATAAAAAGTATTCTGATTTAATTATTGAGCATGATGCATTAAAAACATCGCATGTTGAATTAGAAGCTGCTTTTAAAGAATTAGATACTATGGCATATGAAGTAGAAAGTAGCAACGGTGCTTTAAAATTTGAAATTGCAAGTTTAAATAAAGAGAATGAATTTTTGAAAGTGAAAATTGTTGCTTTTGAAAAGAAGAAAAAACCACCTACTTTCGAACAGTTTTATGCACCGCCACCTTTTGAAAAATCTATTGGAAATTCATCAAAGCATGTTTCATACACATCTAGGAAGAGGCACTATCACTCACGTAGATTTGTTGACCCTTTTCCTAGTGTTAGATGTTTTTCATGTGGCATGTTAGGACACATTTCCCACACCTGCACTGTTCACCATAGTATGCATTGGGTATGGAGGCCCAAACTGCCTGTTTCACAGCACAGCATGCATGCATTGCATTCTTCTTTTCATAAGAAGGAACCCAAACCTATTTGGGTTCCTAAGACTGATGTTTGATATTTTTATAGGGGTGCTCTCACACAAGACCTCGTGAGAGCATGTGGTACCTGGACAGTGGATGTTCTAGACATATGACTGGAGATGCAAATCAGTTCATTTCATTGGAGGCCAGAGCTGGAGGCAAGGTTACACTTGGAGATAACACCATTAGGAAGGTGGTAGGCTCAGGTATAATTGGTGATTCAAAGAATTTTATGATTGATAATGTTTTTCTTGTAGATGGACTGAAACACAACTTGCTGAGCATCAATCAACTTTGTGTCAAAGGATACAACATCAAATTCCTGCCCACTCGCTGTATTTTAAGCTTAAATGATAAAGTTGTTTTGCAGGGGTAAAGGATCAACAACGTCTACAAGCTGGATGTAAGTTGCATTAAATCTGAGAATTCAATTTGCTTAAAAACTGCAACTGATGAGTCTTGGTTATGGCATAGGAGATTGTGTCATGCCAGTATGAAAACCCTTAGGAGAGTCACCCAAAAGGACTTAGTTAGAGGTGTGCCCAAGCTTAAGTTCACTAAGGATCACCTGTGTGATGCCTGTCAGTTAGGGAAGCAAGTCCAGTCCTCCTTTCACTCTGTTAAGGACATTAGCACCTCTAGACCTTTAGAAGTTCTTCATATGGACTTCTTTGGACCCATTAGCACTGCCAGCTTAGGGGGAAAAGTCTATGGATTTGTGATTATAGATGACTACTCGAGGTTCACTTGGATTAAATTTTTGTCCCATAAATCTGAGTCATTTGATGAGTTTAAGTCCTTCTCCCCTTGGATTCAAAGGAAGTTAGGTTGTGAGATCCTGACTATTCATAGTAATCATGGTGGAGAGTTTGTGAATGTGAAGTTTGGAAATCTTTGTGAGGAGCAAGGGATTAGTCACAATTTTTCAGCTCCTAGGACCCCTCAGCAGAACGGGGTAGCTGAAAGGAAGAACATGACCTTAGTGGAAGCTGCTAGAGTCATGCTTGCCGAGTATTCACTTCCAAAATACTTTTGGGCTGAAGCGGTGAACACTACCTGTTATGTGTTGAATAGGGTGAATGTGAGATCAAAACTGAACAAGACACCTTATGAGATCATTAAGGGTAGAACTCCAAACCTATCCCAACTCCATGTCTTTGGCTGTAAGATTTTTATTCTGAACAACGGGAAATCACCCTTAGGGAAGTTTGACCCCAAATCTGATGAAGGAGTGTTCTTAGGCTATTCTAGTGTGGGGAAATCCTTTAGGGTGTTCAATAAAAGGACTTTGGTGGTGGAAGAAATAACTCATGTGGTGTTTGATGAATCTGATCCTAAGGTGAATAGAATTGGGGAAGAAGAAGAGGTAGAGAAAATTACCCAAGGGGTTGGAAATGCAAATCTGGAGGAGAGGGTAGAACCTCAAACCACACTGCCAAGAGATAGGAGATATTCTTCAAGTCATCCTAAAGAACTGATCTTAGGAGACCCTTCTGAACGTGTTAGGACTAGGCATGGACTTAGGAAGGAAGTAAACCATTCTGCCTTTATCTCAATGACTGAACCCACCAACATCAATCAAGCCCTGTCGGATGAATTTTGGATTTTAGCTATGCAGGAAGAATTGAATTAATTTGTAAGGAATGATGTTTGGGAGTTAGTAGAAAGACCTAAAAATCAAAGTATTGTGGGAACCAAGTAGGTCTTTAAGAATAAGATGAATGATTCTGGTGTGGTGGTGAGAAATAAGGCAAGATTGGTGGCTAAGGGGTATAATCAAATTGAAGGGATTGATTTTGAGGAGACTTTTGCCCCTGTAGCTAGATTGGAAGCCATTAGAGTGCTACTAGTCTTTGCCTGTTATAAGGGATTTAATCTGTTTCAAATGGATGTCAAGAGTGCCTTTTTAAATGGGGTAATAAAAGAGGATGTTTTTGTAGAACAACCCCCAGGTTTTGAGAGTTCATAATATTCGAATCATGTTTACAAATTAAAAAAGGCCTTATATGGATTGAAATAGGCACCCAGAGCTTGGTATGAGAGGCTTAGCACATTCCTGTTAGAAAGAGAGTTTGTTAAGGGGAGCGTAGACACCACCATTTTTCTGAGGAGAATAGAGGATGACTTACTCATTGTCCAGATCTATGTTGATGATATAATTTTTGGATCTTCTGATAAATATTTATGTGATGAGTTTTCTAAAATAATGAGTAAGGAGTTTGAGATGAGTATGATGGGAGAATTGTCCTACTTTTTGGGGTTTAGCATAAGGAAAACGGATGATGGAACCTTTCTCAATCAATCTAAATACACTAAGGATATTTTGAAGAAATATGAAATGGATAAAGCCAAGCCAATCAATACTCCCATGAGCTCCTTTGGTCAGTTAGATAAGGAGTCAAGTGGAAAATCTGTTTATCAGAAGAAGTATAGAGGAATAATAAGATCACTGCTTTACCTGACTGCTAGCCGACCTGATATCATGTTTAGTGTCTGTCTTTGTGCTAGGTTTCAGGCTGATCCTAAAGAGTCCCACCTGACTGCTGTTAAGAGAATTCTTAGATATCTTTTAGGGACCCCAAACCTAGGAATCTGGTACCCTAGGCACAACACCTCTTTTGAGATCATTGGATATTCTGATTCTGACTTTGAGGGGTGTAGGGTGGATAGAAAGAGTACTTCTGGTACTTGTCAATTTATAGGACAGTCTTTAGTCTCCTGGTCCAGTAGAAAATAGAACTCAGTTGCACTTTCCACTGCTAAAGCTGAGTATATTGCCTTAGGGAGTTGTGTGGCCCAAGTTCTTTGGTTGAAGTAACAAGTCTTGGATTTAGGATTACCTGTTGGCACAATTTCTGTCCTGTGTGATAATACTAGTGCGATCTGCATCTCTAAGAATCCAATCCAACATTCTAGGACCAAACACATAGATAAAAGGCATCACTTCATTAGGGACCATGTTACAAAAAGGGACATTGAGCAACATCATGTAGCAACTGAAATCAGCTGGCTGACATATTCACTAAACCACTAGCCTTTGACTCATTCAGTATTTTGAGAACCAGATTAGGAGTGATTGATATAAATGCTTGATTCTGATGGCTGCTGATTTCTGATTTCTCTGATCTTTATTTTTGTTCCTGTTAGTTAGTTATTTGATTTGAGTATTTTCTTTCAGTTATTTTTATTTTTTATTCTTCTGCTTTCTATTTTAGCTTTAGTGTCAGTTTAAGTTGAGTATTTATTTTGATATGATTTAGTTTTCATCTATTTTATTTACTGATTCATCTTATTTATCTATTATTTTATGTGTTTAAAAATAAAAAAAATGGATTTCTGACTAAGAGTTTTTGCCTTGTTTTATTTGGAAGCTTGTAAGCAGTGATTGATTCCACTGGATCTGTTAAAGGGATGAAATATTGATGATTGTTTCTCTTCCTTTAACTCTTTTACTCGTGTATGATTTCTTTTGGATAAATTTTTTTTTTAAAATTAAAATATTAGTTTTTGGAATAGAGATTTATTTTATCTTCCTACAGTAATCTACCTCATATGAATAGTATTTTCAAAGTCTTGAGTCATTATTATGATTTTCTAAACCAAGTGATTGCATTTATCATATGATATATGACTTTTGTTTTGTGAATCATTCTTCCTTATTGTGGAGAGTCATCTCCTATGTCTGGAAGATAAATCACAGCTGAGACTCTTTAATGAAAAAGAGGCATAAAATGAGCCCAAAGCTGAAAAGATGCGAAATATCGCCAACTAAAAGATACACAAAGTGTATCAAAAATCAAAAGATGCGCAAAGCACCAACCAAATGGAAAAAGAGGCACAAAATGAGCCCAAACCAAGCTTTCTTCCCTTTCAGATTGTTAAATGTCTTAGAAAAATCTGTACGCCACTTAATATTTTCAAAAGCTTGAGTTTGAAAATCCTGATTTCTGATTTTTTTACTTTGTAACACAATTATATCAGATATTTTTCTGGAACGAGGCTTGAAAGGATCTCTTTTCGAATCTAATTTCTTTTCTTCTGAATTGGATTTTTGTTTTGAAAGAGATTTGCATCGATAAGGTGCCCGAGGTGGGAGTTACGAAAGTTAATTTTTCCAACCTTTTCTAGATTTCATCGCTGTCAATCGTATTCTTATTGGTTTTTGGATCGAAAATTAAGGGAGAATTCTGATTTACTGGAGCAGCTTGATCGAAGAAAAAAAAATGGGAATGGTCAGTCTTGTGATTTTGGAATTCTACGGGCATTGCTAATTTTAGATGTTGTCTTTCCCTTTTTGAGATGTTAAAAGGGGGAGTAGTCAGTCTTGGTTTTGAATTAGTTTTAGTGTCTTTTATTATTCACCTGTTGTTAAATTCCTGTTTTTAAAATTATCAACAAATGTTTGCCATCATAAAAAAGGGGGAAATTGTTGCAAACTTAATTTCAAGGATAATAATTTTGATGATAGCAAACATCTCTGGTTCTTGTTGACTGCCTAATCTTTCAGGTACGTAGGATCAATTGCAAGTGTAAGCCAGTTCAAGAACGAGTCAGTCTGTATTATAATTCAGGTCAAATGTATTGGTTTTTGTTTTTATTGAGTCAATTGTAATGTAACTGATCCCCTAGCTAAGTAACCTTGCACACACACACTCAGGGGAGAGCTTGAGTGAATTAGAGTTTCTATTCAAATTTTTGTTCAGATCGTCCTGGACGATAGTCACATCGTCCTGGATGATCAAGTAAAAATAAAAATCCTAATTAGGGCAACCAAGTTAAGAGGGTCTGATTAAGCAGATAGTCCTGGATGATATTTGGATCATACGGGACGATATGCTCAAATCAGAACTCTCAGCCGCTAGATCAAGTTAGGCAAGTTTTTATTTTAAGATATTTGGTATGATTGTCCCGAACGATCCAGTACAATCATGCATAAATTAGTCTGGTAATTAAGGAAATCAATTAATACTTAATTGATATGATCATATCGTCCTGGACGATCATGATCATCTAGTGTATTTCAGCTGTACGTCCTGAACTATGCTCAGGATGATTTTGGCACTTTTTGAACTAATCGTACAGGACGATACTCTTATCATCCTGGACGATCAAGTCATTTTTTGGTCATCCAGCACAGTTTGCTCTGGACGACCCGAACTGTCTTCTGGACGATATTCCTCGATTTACACTAATCGTCCCGGACGATCGCAAAATGGTACGGGACGATATGAACAACTTTTTGAACTGATCATCCAGAAGAGCCAGATCGTCAAGACTGAATCAGGTGATTTTGAACTGATCGTACAGGACGATCTAGCGATCGTCCTGGACGATCTTGGCCGACTAGTTGAGATTTAGGGTAAATTTTAAGCCCTCCTATAAAAGAACTTTTTCTTGAAATAAGAAATATCTTTTGCCACTTTCCTTTCCAGAGAAACCCTAGAGAGAGAGAGAGTTTGGGAGAGAGAGAGAGGATCTTGTGAGGGGGAGTTAGTGAGGGATTCACTAAGGTTGCTCCAAGCACGGATCAGAGTCGTCTTCTCCGCTCGTCGTCTTTCGTCGTGTCGGTGTACTTTGGGAGAGGATCATCGGTAAGAAGATCCAAGGTTCTCTGCCTGCTTCAGGAGGAAGCAAAAGGACGTTGGGTTCTCTGCCCGCTTCAGGTGGAAACAAAAGGAGTCCAAAGGTTCTCTGCCTGCTTCAGGAGGAAGCAAAAGGAGGTTAGGTTCTCTGCCTCACCTGGTGGTGGAAAGGAGATTTTTGTACAGGCTTCTCCACCTTGCTGTGGGAGCAAAAGGAGAGTCACTTTTTATTTAGTGCAATACCCAGAGGGGAGGCTCTGGGGAGTGGACATAGGTCAAGTTGACCGAACCACTATAAAATCTGGTTTGCTTTTCTGATTCGGTTTTGTACTTTACTTTTCTGATATTAACTGCTTGGGTGAATATATGTGATTGATCTTTTCATTCTTGTTTACTTATTTTCGCTGCTAAGTATCGAAAAGATTTTTCTGTTCCTCGTGAAATTTTTAAATAACCAATTCACCCCCCCTCTTGGTTAGCCTCGGGACTAGTTCACTAGGGCTTAACATCCCTATTAGACTTTCACCTTTAACCTGTCTATCCTATTTTATTCTAAATACTTTAGAAAGGTTCCCGACACTTGCTTAGATCCTTTTCTACTATCTGATATACTCCTCTTTTCACTGTTGTCTCTTCTAGTCATATCATCATCTCTAAATATTTTCTTACTTATATCATGTCTGAATTTCAAATTTGCCAAATCAATTTTTGCCAATCTTACACTCTTAACCAGTTCTGAAAATTCTTGAATTCTTAATGGTACCAAGGGGTGTCTTAATTCATCTCCAAATCCCCTAAAAAATATGTAACACTTTTCTTCTATTATACTAATTAATTGTGAAATGAACCTTGCCACTCCACTAAATTCAACTTTGTACTAATCTCTGTCTTTTCTCCTTGCACCAATCTCATAAAAGGACTCATACATTTTCTATCAAACTGATGGAGGTATAAACCAATCTCTAAAGATAGCTATGAACTCTACCCAAATAATCTTTGCATCCACTTTTCCTTGAAATTTCTCTCACTATTGTCTTGTCCATCATCTCTCAGCTTCTCCTTCATACAAAAACATTGCCAATGGCACTTTCAAATTTTTTGGGGATTCATAATATCAAAATTTTATCTATCCTTAACATCTAGTCTTCTGCTACATCAGGTTCTATAACTCCTTTAAATAATATTTGCTTCAGTTTATAAAACATCTATAGATGCCTATCTTTATCACTATCTTTAGTCCTTGATTTTCTGCTGAGTTTCACTTACAATTTGAGCAGCCATACTAGAAAGCTATAACATACTTTCATATGATATTTGGACTAATTCATCACTTTGCCAATTCTACACATCCTGATCAACATGATCCATTTTCCACTGATATAATTTTCTTTCCTAATCAATTAACATATTACTCAACATACATACAAATATAGATCAATCAATCAAATATGCAAAAAAAAAAAAAAAAAAAAAAACCTTTACTACCTAACTTCTACCCCACTCACCTTCAATTATATAGCTATGTTTATAATTTAATTCTTCTAATAACCACTACTTTAATACCAAGTTTGTGACACCCCAAGACCTAAATTAGAAGAGTTGCCTATTTTATCCTTTAATTATTTACAAAAGATTTTATAAAATTATCAACATAATTCAATATATCCAATCAAAATAGCTAAAAATTATATACATCAAAATCTTTCAATATATTTATTCATCAAAATCTCATTTACAATAGCCAAGAGATTATTACAATCAATAAAAAGGTTCTTAAAGCCAAACTGGATTGTGGAATGTAAGTTTCTGAAAACCCTAATTATTCTAGGTTTTGTTTTGGTATTTTTTTTTTTGAATGTTTGAGTTGAAAAGCTTTTGGTATGAGCTTTTTGTATGTTTGAAATGGGATTTGGTATTAGGATTTGATTTGCTATTAGGAAATTAGGGTAAATTGTGGAATGTAAGATTTTGGTTAAAATGGGATTTTGTATTAGGATTTGATTTGGTTAGAATCTAAACTATGGAATGTAAGCTTTTTGTTAAGTAAATTATGCCTATTGATTTAAATCTTTATGGAAATTTTTAACAGTTATTTCTACCAATTAAGGTAAAATTGATTTTGTATTTGATTCTTAGCTAATTTTATCTTATTTTTGTATGAGCTTTTTATATTGACCTTTTTATAAGTTTTAATTAGGTTTTTCTATTCCAACAAGTTAGTGTAGATGAGATTGAATGAAATTCATTAGATATATAATCTTGGTATGTAAAATATTAGTGAAATTCATTGAAATATTCATGTTGTTTCATTGGTTATAAAATAAATTTCAGTATTTATTATTTACATTTGATTGAAAATAAAATAGTTGGAATACCTAACCCCTTGATTTTAGTAGAGTTTGCACTTTTTAATTGAAAAGTACATAATTGATTAACATTTCCATTTATTTTAATGATTTAGAATGGATACTCCAAATATTCAATTTGTATCTTCTACTCATAGCATGTGAGAGAAATTAGATATTACTTGAAATCATTTTAGTGAGTCCAGAGCAATTGATGGAAATAAATAGTTAGGTATCTTCATTGTCAGATTATTTATAAGAGTGGAGAGATTAATAGGATGAAACAACACCTAGTTAGGATCAAAGGAAATATTTTTGCTTGTAAAAAAGTCCCACATGACATCCAATACCAAATGTAGGAGAATATGAAGGAAATATCAAAGAGGAAACAATAGACACAACAATATTTAAAAGAAAGTATAGCTATATTAGAAAGTTAACTAGTAGAAGAAGAGAGAGGCTTATCTTCACTACCTAAATCTCAAAGCTCAGATGCACATCATACAAGCACTAAAAAGGGAAAGAGGAAGATAGATGAGATTGATAATTTTTTTTCACTAAGAATGAAACTTGGATCTCAGCCATCACTAAAAAGTGTTATGGTATCTAAGGATGCTATACATCATACTGATTTAGTAGTAGCTAGATGGTTTTACGATATTTGTATACCCTTTAATGCTTTGAACTCAGCTTTTGCACAAAAGGCCATCGTTGCTATAGCCGTTATTAAACCGGGTTATAAGTTACCATCATATCATAAACTATGCGTTAACCTACTATGAGATTGCAAGGAGTGGTGCAAACTACTAGTAGAATCATTTAGAAAAAAAATATGAAATGATGTAGGGTGCACATTAATGGTTGATGGATGGACAGATGAAAGGAGTAGAACTTTCATAAATTTTCTTGTGTATTTCCCATGGGGAATTTCTTTCTTAAAGTCTGTTGATGCTTCGGATATTACTAAAGATTCAATAACACTTTGCTCATTGTTCAGTGAAGTTGTTGATTGGATGGGCCCACAGAATGTTATGTAGTAAGTGATAGACAATATTGTGTATTATAAGTAGGTTGGAGAGCAAATGAATGAGAAATACCAGAATATATATTGGTCACCGTGTGCAGCATAATGCTTAAACCTAATCCTCAAAGACATTGGTAGCATGCCTTACATTATGGAATTGGCAAGGAAAGCATCTACGGTAACTATTTTCATCTACAACCGTATTTTTCTTCTAGCATTGTTTAGAAAATACCGGGTTGGAAAAAAATTGTAAGGCTTGGTGCAACAAGATATGCAAATACATTTATCACCTTTAAAGTGTTTATGATCATAAATATAATTTGAAAGTATTAATAAAAAGTAAGGTGTACATATACTCGAAGTTTTCCAAAATAGTAAAAGAAAGGGGGCGCCGTAGTTATTATGGAAGAACAATTTTGGAATGACTATCTTATCATATGAAGAATTAATGCACCTCTTATTAGATTACTTAGAATTATTGATGCTGATGAAAAGCCCTCCCTAGGATATCTCTATCATGGCATGCATAGAGCTAGAAAGGTCAGAAAAGGAATGTTCAAAAATGTAAAACGATTATGCAAACCCTACAGATGCATAATAAAGAGGAGATGAGATACTCGATTAAGACAAGGAATATATGCAATAGCTTACTTTCTTATTTCTCATTTCTAGTATGATAGAAAAAATTATTATAACAAACAAAAATTATGCAAGGGATTGATTGAAAAAAAAGCTAAACCATCATTGACAATGAATGAGGTGAGATTTTATAGTGATTGATTGGAGAGCTTTGGGAGCCCAATTACTCTTAAAATGGAAAAAGAAATGCAGCTTGGTAAGAACTTATGCCTACTTTTTAATATTGAATTTATTAAAGGGAGCTTCAATTTATTAATATTTTTTAAATTGTAGATGAATGGTGGAAGATGTTTGGTTCTCTTGCACCAAACATACTAAAATTAACTATTTGAATATTAAGACAAACATCAATAACATATGGATATGAAAGAAACTGGAGTGTATTTGAACATATTCATAGTAAAAGGAGAAATCAAATAGAACATCAAAGACTTAATGACCATGTATATGTCCGATAAAGCCTCAATTTGAAGAATAGGTATTATATTAACGTATATGTAAATATTTATTCCACTAATATTGCACATAATATTTATCAACTCTCAAGTTTCACTTTAACTTTGTAGACTATAGCGTAAAAAGTGAAATTATGATCCTTTAGATTACATAATATGAATGTGTTGTTTTATTATCACTACAAAGATTATGGTGTACATGCATTTTTGTTTATTATACTTTACATTAAGTTATTTATATTGCATATCTTTTGTTGGATGCTAGTTTTCTTTTCATTTCATTTCTTTTATAGAGCTGCATCTACTAGAGAAAAGAAAATGAAGATTTGAAAGAAAATTTAGAGGATAAATTATAAAGAGGTATATTACTCATTACTTTATATCTTTAATTTTAAAATAAGTTATATGCTGCACTATTTTGTACATTTCATAATTATTTATTTTTTCATATATTTCAATTGATTGCATCATTATTATATCAATGATAATAAATTTAAATAAAATTAGTATTTATTATATCATATGGTTCAACCTCGGTCCAACCCAATCAAACCTTTGAACTATTAACCCCTCCTTCAGCTGGTTCGGTCTGATTTTTAGAACTTTGATTAATAATTTATCACAAGCTCCTAAAAATAAGAAAAAAATACAAACCCATCAAATGAAAAAAAATGGAGTTCTCAATTAGCCTCACCCCCACATAGTATTGGCCTATTTTGTGATAACTTCATATTGAACATTCAACTTAACCAATTCTAACACAAATCAAAAGAAGAAATTACATGAATATCTTCATTTTGAACCATTATGTATATGCATGAGAGTATTTTTATGCATGTGAGATTCTGCAAGTGTTCTAGTATGGGTCTCAAGTGTCTATTTGCAAGTTTATGGAATCTAAAAATTTCCCCCTTGGGGGACATAGTTCAAGGTTTGGTTGAAAGTTTGTTAGGGTTGTTAAGCCCTTATGAACTAGTCCCGAGGCTAACCAGGAGAGGGGGGGGGGGGGGGGTGAATTGGTATTTTTAAAATTTAACTTAAATAACAAGGAAAATCTTTTTGTGATTTTTGATATTTTAAACACAAACTACTTTCATCCCAAGGCTGAAGTAGAACAATATTACAGAAAAAGATTTATGAAATTTCAACCACACAAATAATCAAGTGTAAATGATGCATAAATTAAAGTGTAGAAAAGTAAAAGAAAAGAGCACACCAGATTTATAGTGGTTCGGCCAACTTGACCTATGTCCACTCCCTGGAGCCTCCCCTCCAGGTATTGCACTAAAGTATAGTGTCTCTCCTTTTCCCCCATAGCAAGGTAAAGAAGCCCTTACAAAATCTTTCCACCAACTTAGTGAGGTAGAGAACCTTGAATCCTTTATTATCCTTCTGGTGAAGGTAGAGAACCCGGAATCCTTTTACTCCCTCCTGGAGTAGGAAGAGACCTGATAATCCTTTTACTCCCTCTTGGAGTAGGAAGAGAACTTAGATCTGATGCTGATGATCATCTCCCTAGAGCCACCAAGGAACCAAGGAAGAAGAGGAAAGAGGACAACCGAATCCTTTCTTGGAGCAACCTTTGTGAAACCCCTCACAAACTACCCCTCACAAGATCCTCTCTCTCTCCCAAACTCTCCCTCTCCTCTAAGCTCTCTTTGGACAGGAAAACAACAAAATATCTTTCAACATCAGTTATAGAAGAGATTAAATAGAAGGCTTTAAAAAGTACCCTAAATTTCAACTTGCATCAATGATCGTCATGTACTATCAGTACATAAAAAAATTTAAGCCAGGACGATTTCCATTATCTGGACGATCGAAAGAAATAATTTTAATATATCATCCAGGATGATTCCACGATCATCCGTGATGATTAGTTTAATTTATTTGGAAATTAATAAATCATCCAGATAAGAGTTCAGGATGTCCAGGATGATATACTTGAATGTACGAGATGCGCCAAGAGGGGGGGTGAATTGGTATTTTAAAAAATTTAACCCTACACAAGAGTTCTAATTTTTTTTTTGTATTTTTAAAAGATAACTCAACGAACAACGTGCGGAAGCAAGTACAACGTTCACAACGATGATATTGATAATTCAATTGTAAATTTCACAACACAAGATTTAAATCATGATTTTTCACCAAATAATTTAATTTACTAATTAAGAGCATAAAAAGTAAAGTACGGTAAATAGGAAAAAATGCACCAGAGATTTTTATAGTGGTTCAGTCACTTGACCTACGTCCACTCCCCAGAGTCCTCTACTCCGGGATTTGCACTAGTAAAAGTTGACTTTCCTTTTGCCCCCACAGCAAGGCGGAGAAGCCTTTACAATACTCATTTTTACCTCCCTCGGTGCGATGGAATACCAAACGCTATGTCACCCTCCTGGTGACGGCAGCGGACCTTCTCCTTTTTCTCCCTTCTGGAGATGGCAGAGTACCTTGACGATGTTGATCTTGAAGTGACTCTTCCCTCGAGAACTTTCTCGAAGCTTCCCAAAGCCACAAGAGGAGCAAAGCATGCAGCTAGCTTGGAGCCACCGTGTGATCCCCTCACACTACTTCTCCCTCACGCTCAAGCTCACCTTCACCTTCCTCTCTCAAGCCCTGGATCTCCCCAAAAAACTTCTCTCTAACGAATCCCCTTCTTTCCTCAAAGCCTCTCACAGCCAGAGGATAGATCAACAACACTCTAGAAAAATTTTTAAGTTGTTTTTATATCAGGCTTCAAAAAACCCTAAAAGTTTCAACTTTTGCGTTTCTGTTCGTATAGTACGATCTATAATCGTACAGTACGATCAGTTCAATTACAGCTCCGTCCAGTACGAGTACAGACGAACAGTTATCGAAGTTTATGCATATCGTACTGTACGATATGTATAATATACAGGATGATACTGTTGATTCGTGCTGTTCGTACAGGACGATCTGTGGGATGATCCCTGGGATGAAAGAATTCGTCTCTGCTAGTCGTCCAGCACTCCTTTAGTCGTACATTATGATTAGTGTGTTTCAGGATATTGTCCTGTACGATACGAATATCGTCCAGGATGAATAGAAAAAAAATTCTTGGTTTTCTCTGGTACGATCGATGGGATGAATGAAATCATCTCTGTCGGTCGTCCAGCACTCCACTAGTCGTACAGTATGATTAGTTCATTTCCGGATATTGTCCTATACGATATGAATATCGTCCAGGACGAACAGAACAAAAAACCTTGGTTTCATCTAGTACGATCGATGGGATGAATGAAATCGTCTCTGTCAATCATACGGTACGATATATGATCGTACAGTACGATCGACTTTTAAATTAGAAACCAACGTTTATTTCCTGATTAGGGAGATAATTTTGGTAAGTATTAATTAATCGTACAGTACGATAAGAATCGTATATTACGATCAGTTCAGGAAAACAAAATTAAGAACTTACCAAACTTATTCTGGCGACTAGGGTTTCTCAATTGTATCTTATCGTACAGTACGATCAGTTTATCAATTTAATCATCTGAAAATTAGCCGTTAGCCTGAGTATTAATAATTAATCGTACAGTACGATATTAAATTGTACAGTACGATATTCTTAAAATTTTTTTTTAAATATTTAAAATAATTCTCCCCCTGTGTGTGTGCATGGTTGCTCCTTTCACATGCATGCTTCTGTGGCAGACTCAAGAAAGAAAAAAAATAAAGAAATAAAAATTACAGACTTTTTAACATCCTATTCTACCCGGTTTGAGTCTCTAGTAACCTTGAGCAGTGTGCATCTGACCTGAAATGTTAGTGCTCATACACAAGGATTAAGCATTTGTAATCTAAAGAAAATCTATATGGATTCAGTAAGTATTAGTTGTCACCATCAAAATTAAGTGCTCGGGATCCTGGATTTCAATAATCTCCCCCTTTTTGATGGTGTCAAATAATATTTTCTGATGGCCATAATTATTCTGACTTCCTTAGCACCCCCTTAGAAGAATAGTTTATTAATTTTTAAATAGGAGGAGAAGAAACAAATATTTTTTTTTTATTACAACATATAAAAAAACATAACAAGAGAGAAAAACATGTAGTGAAAATAGAAGAGTAAACATAAACAACCAATATCATTAATAGTAAGCAAAAAATAAAACAACACAGAACACAGAAACGTCTCCCCCTTTTGACAGCACTAAAAAGGGAAGAACAAGAAAACAACCATAATGACAAGAAACAAAAAACATAAATAACTACAATAACTCAAAAATCTGGATCCTGATCTGGAGGTGGTGGTGGAGGTTGTGGAAACAGTTGGTGGTACTGATGGAGGGACGCAAACTGGTGATCGATGGAGGTGAAGCGCTCCCTAAATCATTTCATATCAGTTTCATGTTCCTGATGTTGCTGAGCAATGTGGGCATCCAACCTATTCTCCAGGCTATCAAGGCGTTGAATGATGTCGTCGTGAGGGTAGTCGGGAGGAGCAAGACCAGGTGGGTGGATTGGTGGTGGTGGAGGGGCGTCAGTAGGAGCAGCAGCCTCTTCGTCATCAAACTCGGGATCGATGTGAGCGGCCCCTCGATGGAACATGATACGAGAAGAGGCATCCGAGTAGAAGATAGGAAGATGATCTGGAGGTAGCGGATAATGAAGTTGGTACTTGGCATCTAAGATGTATCCTATAACATGCCCTAAAGCAAGGTTTAGTTTGCGGTAGGCACCGGGATATCGGTAGGCAGACATGGTATGGATATAGTCAAAAACCATTTGGGCTTCATTGAATTTTGTGTCAGACATGATTAGATATGTGACGACAAAAAGCAGTGGAGTAATATGGATGCGGTCTCCAGCTTTGGGTATAATGGACGTGCGAAGGACATGCTGGATAACGTGGGTATTCTGATTCAGGGTTTGGACCAGGGGTAGGTGTTGATTGGAGGGGACACCCCTAAGGGTCATATTTACTGATGTCCAATCGTAGTCATGGGAGATCATAGATTGGGGACGAGGGCCGTCAGTGGACAGCCCGATGTGTGCAGCAATGTCGTTGACGGTGATAACGACATTCTGTTTGCAGACATAGGAAGTGAAAGTGGTGTTTTCTAGGTCGATTCTGATATTGGCAAGAAACTTAAAAAGAAGTTCGGAGTGAAAAGGAAAGGCAAGAGTCAAAAGGAATTGAAGGGTGGAGGATGTGAAAAGGTTCATCACCTCGAAATTGAGAGCGGCTTGATTCAGCATGCGAGATGAAGTGATTTTGGCTTCCTTGATTTTAATGTATGCTTTCTCGTCTACAGCGGAGAGAAAGCGATCGTCGAAATGTCGAGAGGAGGAGGAGCTCCCGACGACCATTCGGCCGCGCTTACTGGCACCAGACATGGTTGAAGAAGGGACTTGAGAAAGAGAGGAAACTTGGAGTGAGTGAGGGTGAGTGAGTGTAGTCAAAGAATCCCTCCTTTTTATAGAATTTGTGAACTATCGTATAGTACGATATGCGTAATAATATCGTCTGGACGACTGTTCAGAAAAGCGAGTCAAATCATACAGTATGATTAGAATCGTACTGTACGAACGTGAGTGTGAGGCGTTCGTCCCAAGGAGTCGTCTGAACGACCTTTGACAAAAATAATCGTACAGTACGAACAGGTGTTCGTACAGTACGATAGGCAATAATGTTTGTACCGGCCGAGTTTAACTTCGTCCTAATCTATTTGACACGTGGATCGTACAATACGATATGTATTTCATATAGTAAGATGACCAATAATGTGTATCGTACGGTACAAGTGGTGAATCGTACAGTACGATAGATATAAGACATGAAAGATCTGGACTGTGAATGGGAATAGACGGCTGAGATTGGAATGATTTAAACCTTATCGTACAGTACGATATTGGATCGTATAGTATGATTGTTGGAGAAATTCAGGGTTTGTGAGCAGCATGGTAAGAGGATCAGGAAACCATTTTTTTTTATTATATTATATTATATTTTTTTTTTGTTTTTGAACAAACTAATCATAACAAACACAAAAATTTTTTTTTATTTTTTTTTATTTTTTTTTTGTTATGGTTTTTTTTGTTTTAGGCTTGAATGTCTATGACACCTAATTTTATTCTTAAAGTGCTAAATGTGTCATAATCTAATGGTTTTGTGAAAATGTCAGCCAATTGATCTTCAGTAGCAACGTGGTGCAGTTCAATATCTCCTTTGGCTACGTGATCTCTAATGAAATGATGTCTAATGTCTATATGTTTTATTCGTGAATGTTGAATTAGATTTTTGGATATGCAAATAGCACTAGTGTTGTCACACATGATTGGAATGGTTCATACAGGTAGTCTTAGATCTAACAGTTGTTGTTTTAACCATAAGACTTGTGCAACACAGCTACTTACCGCTATATATTCTGCTTCGGCTGTTGATAGGGCTACCGAATTCGGTTTTCTATTGGACCATGAAACTAACGAATGTCCAATGAATTGACAAGTGCCATAAGTGCTTTTTCTATCTACCCTACATCCTACAAAGTCTGAATCTGAGTACCCTAAGATTTTAAAAGTAGTGCTGTGTCTATAATACCAAATTCCTAAGTTCGGGGTGCCTAGTAGATATCTAAGAATTCTTTTGATAGCAGTCATGTGAGATTCTTTCGGGTCAGCTTGAAAGCGGGCACAGAGACACACACTAAATATTATGTCTGGTCTACTGGCAGTCAGGTAGAGAAGCGATCCAATTATTCCCCTATACCTCTTTTGATCTACAGACTTCCCACTGGGATCTTTATCCAATTGAAAGTTAGAGCTCATGGGTGTATTCATAGCCTTAGCATTGTCCATTTCATATTTTTTCAAAATATCATTGATGTACTTAGATTGGCTAAGGAACGTTTCACCTTCCATTTATTTTACACTAAATCCAAGGAAGTAACTAAGCTCTCCCATCATACTCATTTCAAACTCATCACTCATTGTTTTTGAAAATTCATTACATATGCTTTTCTCTGTCGATCCGAACAAGATGTCATCTACATAAATCTGAACAATGAGTACCTCAACTCCTACCTTCTTCAAGAATAAGGTGGTGTCCACACTACCCTTAACAAAGCCTCTATCTAGTAGGAACGTACTAAGTCTTTCATACCAGGCTCTAGGTGCTTGTTTTAACCCGTATAGTGCCTTTTTCAGTTTGAACACATGGTTTGGAAATTGTGAGTTTTCAAACCCCGGAGGTTGCTCCACATAAACATCTTCCTTGATTACCCCGTTCAGAAAAGCACTCTTGACATCCATTTGATACAGCTTAAAATCCCTAAAACAAGCAAAGGCTAACAGTACCCTTATGACTTCTAGTCTAGCTACCAGAGCAAAGGTTTCTTCAAAATCTATTCCTTCAATTTGGTTATATCCCTTTGCTACTAACCTAGCCTTGTTTCTCACTACTATTCCAGAGTCATTCATCTTATTTTTAAAGACCCATTTAGTTCCAACCACACTTTGTTCTTTAGGTCTTTTGACTAATTCCCAAACATCATTCCTAACGAATTGGTTCAACTCTTCTTGCATTGCTAGGATCCAAAATTCATCTCCTAAAGCTTGATATATACTTGTGGGTTCAATCATAGATATGAATACAGAATGACTAACCTCTTTCCGAAGTCCAAGCCTAGTTTTTACCCCTTCTGATGGGTCTCCTAAGATCAGCTCTCTAGGATGACTAGAAGAAAATTTCCAATCTCTAGACAGAGGTTCCTGAGGTTCCACTCTAGTCTCTATGGTAATGGTCTCTACTCCCCTTATAACCTCAACTTCTTCTTCTTCATGATTAGATTCAGAGGTCTTATTGGATTCATCAAATACCACATGGGTGGACTCTTCTACTACTAGGGTTCTCTTATTGAATATTCTATAGGCTTTACCTACAGATGAGTAGCCTAGGAAAACCCCTTCATCAGATTTAGGATCAAACTTTCCTAAGGGTGACTTGCCATTGATTAGGATGAAGCATTTGTAACCGAAAACGTGTAAGTGTGAAAGATTAGGTGTCCTACCCTTAAGCAACTCATAGGGTGTCTTATTAAGTTTGGATCTAATATTTACCCTATTTAACACATAGCACACGGTATTCACTGCTTCTGCCCAAAAATATCTAGGAAGAGTGTATTCAGCTAACATAGCCCTAGCAGCTTCAACTAAAGTTCTATTCTTTCTTTCTGCTATTCCATTTTGCTGAGGAGTTCTAGGAGCAGAGAAATTATGTTCTATTCCAACATCTTTACAAAATGATTCAAATTTATCATTCTCAAACTCTCCACCATGATCACTATGAATTGTTGAAATTACACATCCTAATTTCCTTTGAATCCAAGTGGAGAAAATTCTAAACTCTTCAAATGACTCACTCTTATGAGCTAGGAATTTCACCCAAGTAAACCTAGAGTAGTCATCTACTATTTCAAACCCATACAACTTCCCTCCTAGGCTGGCTGTACTAACAGGTCTGAATAGGTCCATGTGGAGAGTTTCTAGTGGCCTAGTGGTGTTGATATCTTTGATTGCATGAAATGAAGATTTAACTTGTTTTCCTAATTGGCAAGCATCACAGAGATGATCCTTAGTAAAGTCTAACTTTGGTATGCCTCTAACTAAGTCTTTCTGAGTGATGTTCCTAAGTGTTTTCATACTAGCATGTCATAGTCTCCTATGTCATAACTAAGAGTCATCCGCTATTATTTTTAGACACAACGAGTTTGAGGTTTCAATGCAGTTTAAATCTAACATGTAAACATTGTTTATGCGTTCTCCTTCTAACACAAGTGTATCATTTAAGCTAATCATGCATTTATTAGAAAGAAATTTTATGTCAAAGCCCTTGTCACATAGTTGACTTATACTTAGGAGATTATGCTTTAAACCATCAACTAAAAGTACGTTCTCAATAATCAAATTCTTAGTGTTTCCAATGATACCTGAGCCCACCACTTTCCTGGTGGTGTTGTCTCCCAAAGTTACCTTGCCTCCTGACCTGGCCTCCAGTGTCACGAACTACTTTATATTTATAGTCATGTGTCTCGAGCAGCCACTGTCCAGGTACCACATGCTCTCACTAGGCCTTTTGTGAGAGCATCCCTCATCTTGATCTGATTGATCAAGATTATCATTAGTCATAAGACACAGATTCGTTACCTCCTCCTCTTCTTCTTCTTTCGATGATTCTGAGGCAGAGTCGGCCCAAAATGCTTTTTATGTCTTAAATTTGCCCTTCTTGAACTTTGATCTTTCCTCACCCTTTTCCTTGGTTTGATGAGTCTTGATGTTGGGGCAATCAGCTCGGAGATGACCGAGTTTCCTGCACTCAAAGTAAATTGTCTCAGATGCAACTTTAGTATGCTTTGAGCTTTTACCTTTGTTCCATTTGCTTTGATGATGGCGCTGCTTTCTTTTCAAAAAATTTTTGAACTGACGAGTCATCAAGGTGATGTCGTCATCTTCCTCCGCTGCTGAGTTGTCACTTTCAGAATTATTTGCTTTTAAAGCCACCGCTCGCTCTTTCTTCTTTTCACCTGCATCACTTTGTCGTTGACTCACTCCTTGCTCGTAGGCAATGAGTGACCCAAGCAAATTGTCAATAGAATAAACATTAAGGTCTTTTGACTCAGTTATTGCAGTGATTTTAGCATCATATGAGCTAGGCAAATATCGCAGTATTTTGTTTACTTTTTCCGAGTTAGACAACTCTCTTCCTAAAGCATGCAGAGATGTTATAATCTGGGTGAATCGAGTGTACATGTCAGATATAGTTTCACTAGGTTTCATGCGGAATAGTTCGTAATCATGTAGCAGTATGTTCAACCTAGATTATTTGACCTCACTAGTTCCTTCGTATGTGATACACAGTTTGTCCCAAATTTGCTTACCAGTAGTACAAGTTGATACTCGCATATAGTCTTCTGATTTCAATGCGCAAAAGAAACAATTTAGACATTTAGCATTTAGCTGTGTAAGTTCTCTATCCTCAATGCTCCATTCATTAAATGATAGTTCAGTTTTAATTCCATTCAACATACGAAAAGGTGCAGAATAACCTTCTTGGACTAACATCCATATGCGATAGTCGAGAGACTGTAAAAATGTAGACATGCGTATTTTCCAGAAATCAAACGGTATATTGTCAAATAAAGGTTGACGAGTTATAGAATAACCCTCCGCAGTGTTACGGTTACCAAATTGAGCCATGGATCTTACGTTTCTAGGTTTTCTAAAATAATATTTTGAAACCCCGCTCTGATACCACTTGAATGTATGAGATGCACCAACAGGGGGGGGGGGGGGGTGAATTGGTATTTTAAAAAATTCAATCCTACACAAGAGTTTTAATTTTTTTGTATTTTTAAAAGATAACTCAATGAACAACGTGCAGAAGCAAGTACAACGTTCACAACGATGATATTGATAATTCAATTGTAAATTTTACAATACAAGATTTAAATCATGATTTTTCACTAAGCAATTTATTGTACTAATTAAGAGCATGAAAAGTAAAGTACGGTAAACAGGAAAAAACACACCAGAGATTTTTATAGTGGTTCGGTCACTTGACCTACGTCCACTCCCCGGAGTCCTCTACTCCGGGATTTACACTAGTAAAAGTTGACTCTCTTTTTGCCCCCACAGCAAGGCGGAGAAGCCTTCACAATACCCACTTTCCCTCCCTCGGTGTGGTGGAATACCAAACGCTATGTCACCCTCCTGGTGACGGCAGCGGACCTTCTCCTTTTTCTCCCTTCTGGAGATGGCAGAGTACCTTGACGATGTTGATCTTGAAGTGACTCTTCCCTCGAGAACTTTCTCGAAGCTTCCCAAAGCCACAAGAGGAGCAAAGCATGCAGCTAGCTTGGAGCCACCGTGTGATCCCCTCACACTACTTCTCCCTCACGCTCAAGCTCACCTTCACCTTCCTCTCTCAAGCCCTGGATCTCTCCAAAAACCTTCTCTCTAATGAATCCCCTTCTTTCCTCAAAGCCTCTCATAGCCAGAGGATAGATCAACAACACTCTAGAAAAAATTTTAAGTTATTTTTATATCAGGCTTCAGAAAATCCTAAAAGTTTTAACTTTTGCATTTCTGTTCGTACAGTACGATCTATAATCGTACAGTACGATCAGTTCAATTATAGCTCCATCCAGTACGAGTACAGATGAACAGCTATCGAAGTTTATGCATATCATACTGTATGATATGTATATCGTACAGGATGATACTGTTGATTCGTGCTGTTGGTACAGGACGATCTGTGGGATGATCCCTGGGACGAAAGAATTCGTTTCTGCCAGTCGTCTAGCACTCCTTTAGTCGTACAGTACGATTAGTGTGTTTCAGGATATCGTCCTGTACGATACGAATATCGTCCAGGATGAATAGAACAAAAATTCTTGGTTTCATCTGGTACGATCGATGGGACGAATGAAATCGTCTCTGTCCGTCGTCCAACACTCCACTAGTCGTACAGTACGATTAGTTCATTTCAGGATATCGTCCTGTATGATATAAATATCGTCCAGGATGAATAAAACAAAAAACATTGGTTTTATCTGGTACGATCGATGGGATGAATGAAATCATATATGTCAGTCGTACGGTACGATATATGATCGTACAGTACGATTGACTTTTAAATTAGAAACCAACGTTTATTTCCTGATTAGGGAGATAATTTTGGTAAGTATTAATTAATCGTACAGTACGATAAGAATCGTACAGTACGATCAGTTCAGGAAAACAAAATTAAGAACTTACCAAACTTATTATAGTGGCTAGGGTTTCTCAATTGTATCTTATCGTACAGTACGATAGGTATCGTACAGTACGATCAGTTTATCAATTTAATCATCTGAAAATTAGCCGTTAGCCTGAGTATTAATAATTAATCATATAGTACGATATTAAATCGTACAGTACGATATTCTTAAAAAAATTTTTTAAACATTTAAAATAATTCTCCCCCTGTGTGTGTGCATGGTTGCTCCTTTCACATGCATGCTTCTGTGGCAGACTCAAGAAAGAAAAAAAATAAAGAAATAAAAATTACAGACTTTTCAACATCCTATTCTACCTGGTTTGAGTCTCCAGTAACCTTGAGCAGTGTGCATCTGACCTGAAATGTTAGTGCTCATATACAAGGATTAAGCATTTATAATCTAAAGAAAGTATATATGGATTCAGTAAGTATTAGTTGTCACCATCAAAATTAAGTGCTCGGGATCCTGGATTTCAACAATACTGAATGATTAGAAGAAAATAAAGGTTTTTGTCTAGGACGATAACCAATCGTCCAGGATGATTAGTTCATTTTGAGTGAAAATTGATAAATCATCTAGACAAGAGTTTGGGACGTCCAGGACGATATCTTGGACGATCAGAAAAAAATCATGGTTTTCTTTCAGGATGATTTGTGATCGTCCCATGAAATATAAAGGATCATCCAGGATGATTAGTTCAATCGTCCTGTATGATGTGATTGATCAATTTAACCATAATTAGTCTCCTAATCAAGGGATTATTTTAGACAGGATTGTACTGAATTATCCAGGACGATCAGGATTGTCCTCTATGATTAGTTCAAAATTTTAAAATAAAATATTACCTAAAATATGATTGATGGCTAATTTCTGAATTTAAACATATAGTCCAGAACGATAGGAGGATTGTCCAGGATGATCTATCTATCAAGTTTACTTAACCTATATGCCCTAATTAGGGTTTCCTAATCAAGGGATTATTTTAGATAGGATTATATTGAATCATCTAGGATGATCAGGATTATCCTCTATGATTAGTTCAAAATTTTAAAATAAAATATTACCTAAAATATGATTGAAGGTTGATTTTTGAATTTAAACATATAGTCCAGGAGTATAGGAGGATTGTCTAGGATGATCTGTCTATCAAGTTTACTTAACCAAGATCCCTAATTAGGGTTTCTATTTTTAGCTAATTATTTAGGATGATTTTGGATCATCCTATATGATATGATCAAAAAATAAAAAACTCTCTGACTTACCAAAATTTTCCCCCTTAGTGTGTGTGTGCAATATTACTTAGCATCAGGATCCACCTTATTACATTTAACTCAGGAAAAGATAAAAACTGTTAGAATTAAACTTATAGTATGACTCAGTCCGAATGTACCCAATCTTGAGCTAGCTTAAATTGCAACTGATCTTGTGGACCTGAAAAGTTAGTAGGTAGGGCAACGAAACATATGTGTAGTAGTAATAGTAGTAGAGAAATATGAATGTTTGTTATCATCAAAATTATAATGCATGCATCTAGATTTACAACAATCTTTCCCTTTTTAATGATGGAAAATATTTGTTAGATAATTTCAAACCAAGCAGATATTGGAAAAGAACAAAAAATAAAACACAAAATAAAGGAGAACAATATAAGTAAAGTAAAGTAGATTTTACTAAAACAAGCAAATAATACAACACTAATACTACTCGCCCTTTTGACATCACAAAAAGGAGGAAATAGAAAAGCAACTACTAAACAGAATAAAGTATAGAAATAAGGACAAATTCAGAAATAAATACAAAAGAAAACTAGAAAGAGGAACTCTGATCATTTGGAGGTGGTGGTGGCTGAAAGAATCTGTGAAGGGAAGCAAATTGCTCCCCAAACCAAGCCATATCTTGGTCGTGCTGATGATGTTGTTGGGCATTAAAATGAGCAACATCCTCTGTGTGCTGCTGCTCCTGTGCAGCTATATAGGAGTCAAACTTGGCCTCCCACTAATCGAGCCTCTGTACTAGCTGATCAATCTGAGGCTACTGGTTGATAGGGACAGGTGCAGGAATAGGACCTTCCTCTTCTTCCTCAAGCTCCTCATATGTTTGGGGATGACGAGTACTATGGAGGGTATAGAAGGAACTATTTGAGTAGAAGATCGGGCAATGATCAGATGGAGCAGGGAATTGAAGATTATATTTTGATTCAAGAACATATGCGATTAGGTGTCCAAGGGCTAGGTTTGGCTTCCTTTTGTGGCCTAGATCCCTAATGCATGTTAAGTGCTTGATGTATCAGATAATAAGATCAGCAGCATTAAATTGGTAGTTGGTCATAATATAGTAGCTAGTGAGAGAAAGGATGAGAGTGATGTGTATCATGTCTCCAACTTTTGGAATAACTGAGTTGCGAAGGATGTGCTGGATTATTCATGCATCATTAACTGGGCAATGGATAGATGAGTCATGAAAGGGAGCATTGGTATCCCTAAGAGTGTTGTTGACATGGGTCCAATTATAGTTAGGATCAGAGGCTAGAAGATGGAGCTTGTCTCTAGTAATGGACAATCGAAGAAATTCATAAAAAATTTGATACATTATTTCAACAGGGTGTCGATTAACGTAGGACTGAAGGGTGGTGAAATCAGTATTAAAGCGAAGACTTATGAAAAACTCAAATAAGAGTTTAGAATTAAAAGGGCAAGCCAGAGTGAGAATGAAACCCAGGGTAGTGTTGGCGAAATAGTATAGTACCTAAAAATTTAGGGTGGCTTAATTTATGATTTTGGAGGGATTGATGCCAGTAGATTTGAAGCGGGCATATGCTGCTTCGGTGAATCGAGGATCAACAGTGCTCTTGGAAGAGCTGCCTGCAAGGGCACGAGATCATTTGTTGCCACCAGCCATAGCATAATAAGAGTTGAAGGTGTAAGGGAGGAGTTGAAGGTGTGGTGAAGAATAGGTTTCAAATGGCTATTTAAATATATTTGAGATTATCATCCAGGATGATAGTGGGATCATCCAGGATGATCAATGAAGTTATTATCATCCAGAATGATATGTCAAAAAGGCGGTCAAATTGTCCAGGATGATCAGATATCATCCAGGATGATTAGACACATGCGATCGTCCTGAGGAGTCATTCTGGACGATTGTTGATGAAAACTATCATCCACAATGATGAGGTGGATCGTCTAGGATGATTTGCATTAATGGATAATACCAACCAAATTTAAATCATCCAGCACATTTTCAACATGGATCGTTTAGGATGAACAAGTGGATTGCCAAAGGCGATTACCAATAATTGGTACAGATCAAATGTTCGATGTGTAATGATTAGTGATTTTGATCAGATCATCCAAGATGATGTGGATCATCCAGGATGATGTGGATCATCCAGGATGATGTGAACAAAATTTTGGAAAGATTGAATGATGGAGAGGAATGATCAAAGGATTCTTAAATATAAAAAACTTGAATCAATATACGAAGAAAAATAAAACAAAGAAAATAAACAAACAAAAATGAAAATAAATTTTTTTAACCGATCAGCTCCAGTAAATAAAAAATCTTCCTTAATTTTCAATTCAAAAGCCAATAAGAAGAAATTGACAATGCTGAAATTCAAAAAAGTTGGAAAATTAATTATTGTATACCCTACCTCGGACACCTTACAGGTTCAAATTCTTTTCAAACAAAAATCTAATTTAGAAGAAAAAAAATTAGATAAGAAAAGTGATCCTTTTAAACTTTGTTCCAGAAAAATATTTGATAAAATAGTATTGTAAAGTAAAGAATCAGAAATCATAATTTTCAACCTCAAGTGTTTGAATATATTAAATGGCTCATGAATTCTTCTAAGATTTTTAAGATTTGAAAGAGGAGGAAGCTTATTTCTTTGTGGGCTCATTTTGTGCCTCTTTTTCCAGTTAATTGGTGCATTTTGCGAATCTTTTGATTTTTTATAAACTTTGGGTATCTTTTCAATTTTTGGCAAAAATTACGCATCTTTTTAATATTGGGCTCATTTTGTGCCTCTTTTTTAGTTGATTGGTGCACTTTGCGTATCTTTTGTGAGCTACCTTTTTTTTAAAACCTCTAAAAGACTCTCATATATGAGAGTATCTTCTGGATCTAAGAGAAGAAAAAACTCACTCTCTTAGATATGGAAAAGTAAACCACAAAACAGAACCATCCTCATATGATAAATGCAATCACCTGATTAAGAAAACATGAAAGTGATTCAATGATTTGTAACACTACTCATATGAGATAGATTACTATAGGAAGATAAAATAGATTTCTATTTCAAAGTTCAACTTTTTAATTTTGAAAAAGATTTTGATGCAAAAAGAAAAATACACCATTAAAGGAGTTAGAGGAAGAGAAACAATCATCAATATTTCTTCCTTTAACTATTTTAGATAAGTCAATCACTACTTACAAGCTTCTAAACTAAATTAAGGCAAAACTCTCATTTAGAAAATAAGTTTATCAGTAGAAGTGAGCAGTAATCAGATCCTTAAAATACTAAAAAATAATGGGAAATTATGAACATAAAGTAAGAACACCAAAAGAAATAAACAGACAAATCAAACAAAAAGTGAGGATAAATAGTAGGAAATAAATAATAAAAAAATATAAAAAAGAAACTAAACAAACAAATCAAACAAAAACTAAGTATAAAAATATGAACAGAAGGCATCAATTTCAAGCATTAATATCTATCACACCTAATCTTGTTCTTGGAGTGTTAAAGGTTTTAAAGGCCAGTAGTTTTGTGAAGATATCTACCATTTAGTTTTCAGTGGCTACATGATGTAGCTCTATGTCTCTTTTGGTAACATGGTCCCTAATAAAGTTGTGCTTGATATCTATGTGTTTGGTCCTAGAGTGTTGGATTGGGTTTTTTAAAATGTAGATGACACTAGTGTTATCATATAGGACATGAATTATGCCTACAGGAAGTCCTAAATCTAGAATTTGTTGCTTTAACCAAAAGACCTGGGCCACACAACTTCCTAAGATAATGTATTCAGCTTCAGTAGTTGACATTGAAACTGAGTTTTATTTTCTACTAGACTAGAAAATTAAGGATTGTCCTATGAATTGATATGTTCTAGAGGTGCTCTTTCTATCCACCCTATATCCTGTAATATTTGAATCAAAATATCCTATAATCTCAAAGGAAGTGCTATATCTAGGATATTAGATTCCTAAGTTTTGGGTTCCTTAGAGATATCTAAGGATTCTCTTAACTGCAGTCAGGTGGGACTCCTTTAGATCAGCTTGAAATCTAGCACAAAGACAAACACTAAACATAATATCATGTCAGCGAGCATTCAAATAAAGAAGTGATCCAATTATTCCTCTGTACTTCTTTTGGTCAACCAATTTTCCATTTGAATACTTATCTAACTAGACATTGGAACTCATGAGAGTGTTGATTGGCTTGGTTTTATCCATTTCATATTTCTTTAGGATATCCTTAATATATTTTGATTAATTAAGAAAAGTTCTATCATTTATTTGCCTAATGCTAAATTCCAGAAAGTAGGACAATTCTCCCATCATACTTATCTCATATTCCTTACTCATTATTTAGAAAAATCATCACATAAATTTTTTTTAAAAGATCTAAAATGTATATTATCAATATAAATCTGGATAATGAGTAATTCATCTCCTACTCTCCTCAGAAAAAGGGTGGTGTCTATGCTCCCCTTAACAAACTCTCTTTCCAATAGAAATGTGCTAAGCCTCTCATACCATGCTCTGGGTGCCTGTTTTAATCCATACAAAGCCTTTTTTAATTTAAAAACTTGATCTAGAAATTGGAAATTCTCAAAGCCAAGGGGCTGCTCTACAAACACTGTTGCAAATCTGGTTTTGATGATGACAAACATGTTTTTATTGTGTTTTGCTTGGCTAACCCATTTCAGGCACAAAAGATCACGAGCAACACGAGCTAACTCAAGATCGGGTCCAAGTGTGCCTAAGTGTATTATTTTTCTTTTCTTGAGTCAATTGTAATGTTACTGATCCCCTAGCTAAGTAACCTTGCACACATACACTCAGGGGGAGAGCTTGAGTGAATTATAGTTTCTGTTCAAGTTTTTGTTCAGATTGTCTTGGACGATCAGGTAAAAATAGAAACCCTAATTAGGGCGACCAAGTTAAGTGTGTCGGATTAAGCAGATCATCTTGGACGATCCTTGGATCATACTGGACGATATGCTCAAATCAGAAATTCTCAGCCGCCTGATCAAGTTAGGCAAGTTTTTATTTTAAGATATTCGGTCTGATTGTCCTGGACGATACGTGTATTGTCCTGGACGATACAGTATAATCATGCTTAAATTATTTTGGTAATTAAAGAAAGCAATTAAGACTTGATTGATACGATCATATCATCTCGGATGATCGCAGGATCGTCCTGGATGAAAATGATCATCTAGTGTGTTTCAGCTGTACGTCCCGAACTATGTTCAGGATGATTTGGGCACTTTTTGAACTGATCGTACAGGACGATATCCCGATCGTCCTGGAAGATCAAGTCATTTTTGAGTCGTCAAGCACAAGTTTCTCTGGACGATCCGAACTGTCTTCTAGACAAAATTCCTCAATTTACACTAATCGTCCCAAACGATCGCAGAATCGTCCGAGACGATATGAACAACTTTTCCTACTAATTGTCCAGAAGAGCCAGATCGTCCAGGCTGAAGCAGCTGATTTTGAACTGATCGTACAGGACGATCTATCGATTGTCCTGGACGATCTTGGTTGACCAGTTGAGATTTAGGGCAAATTTTAAGCCCTCCTATAAAAGATCTTTTTCTTTCAATAAGAAAAATCTTTTGCCACTTTCTTTTCCAGAGAAACCATAGAGAGAGAGAGAGTTTGGGAGAGAGAGAGAGGATCTTGTGAGGGGGAGTTCGTGAGGGGTTCACGAAGGTTGGTCCAAGCAAGGATCAGAGTCTTCTTCTCCGCTCGTCGTCCTTCGTCGTGTCGGTGTTCTTTGTGAGAGGATCGTTCACAAGAAGATCCGGGGTTCTCTGCCTGCTTCAGGAGGAAGCGAAAGGAGGTTAGGTTCTCTTTCTCACCGTGTCAGTGGAAAGGAGGTTTTTATACAGGCTTCTCCGCCTTGCTGTGAGAGCAAAAGGAGAGACACTTTGAGTTAGTGCAATACCCGGAGGGGAGGCTCTAGGGAGTGGACGTAGGTCAAGTTGACCGGACCACTATAAAATCTGGTGTATTCATTCTAATTACTTTCTGTACTTTTATTTTTCTGTGATTAACTGCTTGGGTGAAATTATGTTCGATCTTTTTGTTTGATTGTATTATTCATTTTCACTGCAAATCATTGAAAAGTTTTTTACTATTGCACTCAAATTTTTAAATAACCAATTCACCCCCCCTCTTGGTTAGGCTTGGGACTAGTTCATCAGGGCTTAACATCCCTTTCGAACTTTCAAGTGGTATCAGAGTGAGATTCAAAATTTAAGTTTAAAAACTTTTGAATTTGATCCATGGCTAACTTTGGTAATCGTAATACTGCTGAAGGTTATTCAATCACATGATCGCCATTGTTTGATAATATTCCTTTTGATTTTTGGAAAACTTGCATGTCCACTTTTTTACAATCAATTGATTATCGCATGTGGATGCTAGTTAAGGATGGATACGAACCACCTTTTAGATTGATTAACAATATGAAAACTGAACTGCCCTTTGCTGATTGGACTTTTGATGATCGTGATTTAGCACAATTAAATGCCAAATTTTTGAATTATTTTTTCTGTGCTGTGAAATCTGAGGATTATATGTGTGTCTCTACATATATAACTAGTAAGGAAATCTGGGATAGATTGTGTATCACGTATGAAGGTACAATTGAGGTCAAACAGTCTAGGTTAAATATTTTGCTTCATGACTATGAAATGTTTCGCATGAAACCTACTGAAACCATTTCTAAAATGTATACAAGATTCACTCAAATCATCACTTCTATGCATGGCTTAGGTAGAGAACTTACAAACTACAAAAGAGTGAACAAAATACTTAGATGTTTGCCTTCTTCATATGATGCTAAGATAACTGTAATCACTGAATCTAAAGATTTGAATACTTACTCTATTGATAGCTTACTTGGATCACTCATTGCTTACGAGCAAGGGGTGAACCAAAGACAGCTTGATGCAGGTGAGAAGAAGAAGGAGAAAATAGTGGCACTGAAGGCCAATGATAGTGATTCTTGCTCTTTCGGGTCTGATAGCGATGGCATGGCCTTGATCACAAGGCAATTCAAAAGCTTTCTAAGGAAGAAACACAAGAACTTTCAGAAGTGGAACAAGGGTAAGTCTAACAAAAATTTTAAGGGTTCATCTGATCCTGTATGTTTTGAATGCAGGAAGCCTGGACACATTAAGGCTGATTGCCTTACACTTAAAGCTCACCCAAGCAAGCAAAAGGGTGAGGAGAAACACACGTTTAGAAAGGATAAGAAGCGGATTCAGAAGGCATTCTGGGAAGACTCTGCATCCGACTCCTCTGAGACTGAAGCTGAAGAGGAGGAAACAAATTTGTGTCTGATGGCTGATGATCACTCTGGTCAGTTAGACCAGGAAGAGGTATGTGAGCTTACTTATGATCAATTACTTGAAGTATCTGAAAAAATTCATGCATCGTATAGGAAGCTTAAGAAAATCCATGCTAGTTTGAAACTCGATTATTTGACTTTACAAAAAGAGCATGATGTTTTGATTAAGGATCATTCCACTATTGATAACAATCACATATCTTTACTTGATGAGTTTGATGAACTGAATAAAAAGTATTCTGATTTAATTATTGAGCATGATGCATTAAAAACATCGCATGTTGAATTAGAAGCTGCTTTTAAAAACATGCATTGCATTCCTCTTTTCATAAGAAGGAACCCAAATCTGTTTGGATTCCTAAGACTGAAGTTTGATATTTTTGTAGGTGTTCTATCACACAAGACCTCGTGAGAGCATGTGGTACCTGGACAGCGGATGTTTTAGACACATGATTGGAGATGCAAATCAGTTCATTTTGCTGGAGGCCAGGGCTGGAGGCAAGGTTACACTTGGAGATAACACCACCAGGATGGTGGTAGGCTCAGGTATAATTGGTGATTCAAAGAATTTTATGATTGACAATGTTTTGCTTATAGATGGACTAAAATACAACTTACTGAGCATCAGTCAACTTTGTGACAAAGGATACAACATCAAATTCCTGCCTACTGGCTGCATCTTAAGCTTAAATGATAAAGTTGTTTTATAGAGACAAAGGATCAACAACATCTACAAGTTGGATGTAAGTTGTATTAAATCTGAAAATTTAATTTGCTTAAAAATAGCTACTGATGAGTCTTGGTTGTGGCATAGGAGATTGTGTCATGCCAGTATGAAAACCCTTAGGAGAGTCGCCCAAAAGGACTTAGTTAGAGGTGTGCCCAAGCTTAAGTTTACTAAGGATCACCTGTATGATGCCTGTCAGTTAGGGAAGCAAGTCCAGTCCTCTTTTCACTCTGTTAAGGATATTAACACCTCTAGACCTTTAGAAGTTCTTCATATGGACCTCTTTGGACCCATTAGCACTGCCAGCTTAGGGGGAAAAGTTTATGGATTTGTGATTGTAGATGACTACTCGAGGTTCACTTGGATTAAATTTCTGTCTCACAAATCTGAATCATTTGATGAGTTTAAGTCCTTCTCCACTTGGATTCAGAGGAAGTTAGGTTGTGAGATCTTGACTATTCATAGTGATCATGGTGAAGAGTTTGAAAATGTGAAATTTGGAAGTTTTTGTGAGGAGCAAGGGATTATTCATAATTATTCAGCTCCTAGGACCCCTCAGCAGAACGGGGTAGCTGAATGGAAGAACAGGACCTTAGTGGAAGCCTCTTGAGCCATGCTTGCTAAGTATTCACTTCCAAAATACTTTTGGGTTGAAGCGGTTAACACTGTCTGTTATGTGCTGAATAGGGTGAATGTGAGATCTAAACTGAACAAGACACCTTATGAGATCATTAAGAGTAGAACTCCAAACCTGTCCCACCTCCATATCTTTGGCTGTAAGGTTTTTATTCTGAACAATGGGAAATCATCCTTAGGAATGTTTGACCCCAAATCTGATGAAAGAGTGTTCTTAGGCTATTTTAGTGTGGGGAAATCCTTTAGGGTGTTCAATAAAAGGACTTTAGTGGTGGAAGATACAACTCATGTGGTGTTTGATGAATCTGATCCTAAGGTGGCTAGAGTTTCGGAAGAAGAAGAGGTAGAGGACATTACCCAAGGGATTGGAAATGCAAATCTGGAGGAGAGGGTAGAACCTCAAACCACTTTGCCTAGAGATTGGAGATATTCTTTGAGTCATCCTAAAGAACTGATCTTAGGAGACCCTTCTGAAGGTGTTAGGACTAGGCATGGACTTAGAAAGGAAGTAAACCATTCTTCCTTTATCTCAATGACTGAACCCACCAACATCAATCAAGCCCTTTCGGATGAGTTTTGGATCTTAGCTATGCAGGAAGAATTGAATCAATTTATAAGGAATGATGTTTGGGAGTTAGTAGAAAAACCTAGAAATTAAAGTATTGTGGGAACCAAGTGGGTCTTTAAGAATAAGATGAATGATTCTGGTGTGGTGGTTAGGAATAAGGCAAGATTGGTGGCTTAGGGGTATAATCAGATAGAATGAATTGATTTTGAGGATACTTTTGCCCCTGTAGCTAGATTGGAAGCCATTAAAGTGCTACTAGCCTTTGCCTGTATAAGGGATTTAAGCTGTTTCAAATGGATGTCAAGAGTACCTTTTTAAATGGGGTAATAAAAGAGGATGTTTTTATAGAACAACCCCAGGTTTTGAGAGTTCCCAATATCCAAATTATGTTTACAAATTAAAAAAGGCCTTATATGGATTGAAACAGGCACCCAGAGCTTGGTATGAGAGGCTTAGCACATTCCTGTTAGAAAGAGAGTTTGTTAAGGGGAGCGTAGACACCACCCTTTTTCTGAGGAGAATAGGAGATGACTTACTCATTGTCCAGATTTATGTTGATGATATAATTTTTGGATCTTCTGATAAATATTTATGTGATGAGTTTTCCAAAACAATGAGTAAGGAGTTTGAGATGAGTATGATGGGAGAATTATCCTACTTTTTGGGGTTTAGCATAAGGCAAATGGATGATGGAACCTTTCTCAATCAATCAAAATACACTAAGGACATTTTGAAGAAATATGAAATGGACAAAGCCAAGCCAATCAATACTCCCATGCCCTCCTCAGTTCAGTTAGATAAGGATTCAAATGGAAAATCTGTTGATCAGAAGAAGTATAGAGGGATAATAGGGTCACTGCTTTACCTGACTGCTAGCCGACCTGATATCATGTTTAGTGTCTGTCTTTGTGCTAGGTTTCAGGCTGATCCTAAAGAGTCCCACCTGACTGCTGTTAAGAGAATTCTTAGATATCTTTTAGGGACCCCAAGCCTAGGAATTTGGTACCCTAGGCACAGCACCTCTTTTGAGATCATTGGATATTCTGATTCTGACGTTGTAGGGTGTAGGGTGGATAGAAAGAGCACTTCTGGAACTTATCAATTCATAGGACAGTCATTAGTCTCCTGGTCCAGTAGAAAATAGAACTCAGTTGCACTTTCCACTACTGAAGCTGAGTACATTACCTTAGGGAGTTGTGTGGCCCAAGTTCTTTGGTTGAAGCAATAAGTCTTGGATTTAGGATTACCTGTGGGCACAATTTCAATTATGTGTGATAATACTAGTGCCATCTGCATCTCTAAGAATCCAATATAACATTCTAGAGCCAAACATATTGACATAAGGCATCACTTCATTAGGGACCATGTTACAAAAGGGGACATTGAGCTACATCATGTAACAACTAAAAATCAGCTGGCTGACATATTCACTAAACCACTGGCCTTTGACTCATTCAGCATTTTGAGGACCAGATTAGGACTGATTGATATAAATGCTTGATTCTGATGATTGCTGATATCTGATTTCTTTGATTTTTATTCTGTTTTTGTCAGTTAGCTTTTGTGCTGATCACTTGCTTTCTGTTATTTTTATTCTTCTACTTTCTGTTCTAGCTTTAGTATCAGTTTGATTTGAGTATTTATTTTGATATGACTTAGTGTTTACACATTTTTTTACTGGTTCATTTCTTTTATTTACAGTTTTACATTTTTGAAAATTCGATCACTGCTCGCTACTTCTGATTAACTGAATTTCTCTTCCTCTAACTCCTTTGTTGGTGTATTATTTCTTCACATCATTAACTAAGAGTTTTACATTATTTTTATTCTGAAACTGGTAAGCAGTGATTGATTCCACTGGATCGGTTAAAGGGAAGAAACATTGATAATTATTTCTCTTCCTCTAACTCCTTTGCTGGTGTATTGTTTCTTTTGGATAAATATCCTCTTCAAAATTAAAATTTTATTTTTTGAACTAGAGATTTATTTTATCTTCCTACAGTAATCTACCTCATATCAATAGTGTTTTCAAAGTTTTGAGTCATTATTTTGATTTTCTAAACCAAGTGATTGCACTTATCATATGACGTCTGGCTTTTATTTTGTGAATTACTCTTCCTTATTGTGGAGAGCATCTCCTATGTCTAAAAGGTAATTTTACAGCTGAGATCCTTTAATGATTTTGAGAGGGAGAAAGCTTATAAAAGATGTGCAGTGCACCAAATAAAGTGAAAAAGAGGCATAAAATAAGCCCAAAGCTGAAAAGATGCGAAATGTCGCCAAACTAAAAGATACACAAAGTGTATCAAAAATCAAAAGATGCGCAAAGCGCCAAACAAATTGAAAAAAAAGGCACAAAATGAGCCCAACCAAGCTTTCTTCCCTTTCAGATCGTTAAATGTCTTAGAAAAATTTGTGCGCCACCTAATATTTTCAAAAGCTTGAGTTTGTAAATCCTGATTTCTGATTTTTTACTTTGTAATACTATTATATCAGATATTTTTCTGGAATGAGCCTTGAAAGGATCTCTTTTCGAATCTAATTTCTTTTCTTCTGAATTGGATTTTTAGTTTGAAAGAGATTTGCATCTATAAGGTGCCCGAGGTGGGAGTTACGAAAGTCAATTTTTCCAACTTTTTTGGATTTCAGCGCTGTCAATCGTCTTCTTAGTGGTTTTTGGATCTAAAATCAAGAAAAAATTCTTATTTACTGGAGCAGCTTGATCAAAAAAAAATCGTTACTTTTGTGTTCTCGTTTCATGTTTTATTTCCTTGATTTTATTTTTTCTTTTTCATGGTTGTATTTTTGGGATCCTGATCATTCATTTCCATCCTCCATCTTTTTCCTGTTTTCTTCACATCATCCTAGACGATTCACCAATCATCCTGGATGATCTTCTTCGTCCTGAACGATCCATAAATCGTCCTGGACGATCCATTCAAAATCGTCTCCATTCTGATCCTGCTGCTGAGGAACATCAATTATTGGTGATCGTCCTGGATGATATGATCCATATCTTCCTGATCTGATCAAACGGTTGAGATTGCACCAATTATTGGCCATCGTCCTGGATGATCCACCTCATCGTCTTGGATGATCCATATGTCAAGCCACTGGACGATTTGAATTCGGCCCGTCCGACATATTTATTGCATATCGTCCTGGACGATCCACCTAATTATCCTGGATAATACTTTTCATCAACGGTCGTCCGGCCTGACTCCTCAGGACGATCGTCTGTGTCTAATCGTCCTGGACGATCTCTGATCGTCCTAGACAATCGGACCGTCTTTTTGACCAATCGTCCTGGCCGTCATAAATGTCCATATCGTCCTGGATGATCTCACGATCGTACGGGACGATCCTACCATATTCTATTTAAACATCCGATTTCTTAAGGGTTTTTCACACCTCTACTTCCACTCTCCCTCACTTCTACTTTCTCATGGCTGGCGGGAAACGTTCTAGACAAAAGGGAGCGAGTTCCTCCCGGGGGCATGTTGATCCTTGCTTTCCAAATGCAGTCAATCAGGCTGCCTTCGAGTGCTATCGTGACGTGGGGATCAAGTATTCAAAAATAGTAAAACCCCGCACCCTTACATATCCTATTCTTGATCTTTTCGCACACACCTTCCTCACCTTCATCCTTACCCTAGCCTTTCCCTTTAGTCTTGAACTTCTTCAAGTTTTCTTTGCCAATTTGTGCATTTCTACGGACTATTCCACTCTTCGCTCGTATGTTAATCAATGTCCCGTGGAACTCACTACCCAAGACTTTCACAACATTCTTCAACTTTCTATCACTGGCGACAAACTTCACACTGTTATCACTAACCCTGACTATGATTAGAGTGTCGCCAGTCACTTCCTTCACAATACGAAAGCATCCTACCATGATAATGCTTGCAATTCACTTCTTAAGGACGCACAGACCATTCAGCACGTCCTTCTTTCCTCCGTCATTCCAAAGGCGGGGGATCGAATTCATATCACCTCATTACTGTCCTTGACCACATACTATATCTTGGCCCGCAGGGAGTTTAATGCCTCTGACCTTATTATCCGATACATGGAGCACCTCACCACTATTAGGGATCCGGGTTATAGGCATCCCCCAAATCTAGCTTTAGGTCATCTCATTTCCTATGCCTTAGAAACCAAATATGACATATAGTATCCAGTTCCTCCTGATGTCCCTCCTTCCTTCTTCACAAACAATTCATTCCATGTCCTACACAGCACCCGACTACATCCGGAACCTACCCCGGATGTTGAGGAAGAAGAGGAAGAGGCTATTCCAGTTCCTGTTGCACCCGATGCACCTGCTCCTCTTTGCATCGCTTCTCTTTTTGACCATATGGTGCAGCGCTTTGATCAGTGGGAGGCCATATTCGACTTCTATGTTGCTGCGCAGGAGCAGCGGCACGCTGAGGACCTGCAGCGCTTCACCGATTATGCTGCTCAGCAGCAATAACAACATGACCAGGACATTGCCTGGATTGGAGCCCACTTTACAGCCATTCAAAGTTACTTCAACCCACCACCGCCACCTCCTCCTTCCGATCAGGATCCGCCTCCGTTCTAGTGTTCTATTTTGTAGTTATTTTTCTTTTTCTATTTTGTACTGGTGTTTTAGTGTTTCTTTTACCCTCCTCCTTTTTGTGATTTCAAAAAGGGGAGTCAGTGTAGTAGTTTCTGTTCTTGTTATGTTTTATAGCTGTGTTTCTTGTATTGTTTTTGTTGTTAAATGAAAATTAAAAAAAAATTGTTTTTCGTTCTCCTAGTTATCTTATTTTTCAAACTACTGCACAAATGTTTGCCATCATCAGAAAGGGGGAGATTATTGCAAATCTGGTTTTGATTATGACAAACATATTTCTATTATATTTTATTTGGCTAACCTGTTTAAGGCACAAAAGATCACGAGCAACTCGAGCCAACTCAAGATTGGGTCCAAGTGTGTCTAAGTGTATTATTTTCCTTTTCTTGAGTCAATTGTAATGTAACTGATCCCCTAGATAAGTAACCTTGCACACACACACTCAGGGGGCGAGCTTGAGTGAATTAGAGTTTTTGTTCAAGTTTTTGTTCAGATCGTCCTGGACGATAGCCACATCATCTTGGATGATCAGGTAAAAATAGAAACCCTAATTAGGGTGACCAAGTTAAGTGTGTCTGATTAAGCAGATTATCCTGGATGATCCTTAGATCGTATGGGATGATATGCTCAAATAAAAAATTCTCAGCCGCCAGATCAAGTTAGGCAAGTTTTTATTTTAAGATATTTGGTCTGATCGTCCTGGACAATATGTGTATCATCCTGGACGATACAGCACAATCATGCCTAAATTAGTCTGGTAATTAAAGAAAGCAATTAAGACTTGATTGATACGATTATATCATCTCGGACGATCGCAGGATCGTCCAGGACAAAAATGATCGTCTAGTGTGTTTCAGCTATACGTCCCGGATTGTGTTCAGGATGATTTGAGCACTTTTTGAACTGATCGTACAGGACGATATCTCGATCATCCTGGACGATCAAGTCATTTTTGAGTCATCCAGCACATGTTTCTCTGGATGACCCGAACTATCTTCTGGACGAAATTCCTCAATTTACACTAATCATCTCAGACGATCACAGAATCTTACGGGACAATATGAACAACTTTTCCTACTGATCGTCCAGAAGAGCCAGATCGTCCAGGCTGAAGCAGCTGATTTTGAACTAATCATACAGGACGATCTATCGATCGTCCTAGACGATCTTGGCCAACCAGTTGAGATTTAGGGCAAATTTTAAGCCCTCCTATAAAAGATCTTTTTCTTTCAACAAGAAAAATCTTTTGCCACTTTCCTTTCCAGAGAAACCATAAAGAGAGAGAGAGAGAGTTTGGGAGAGAGAGAGAGAGAGGATCTTGTGAGGGGGAGTTCGTGAGGGGTTCACGAAGGTTGCTCCAAGCAAGGATCAGAGTCTTCTTCTTCGCTCGTCATCTTTCATCGTGTCGGTGTTCTTTGTGAGAGGATCATTTGCAAGAAGATCCGGGGTTCTCTGCCTGCTTCAGGAGGAAGCGAAAGGAGGTTAGGTTCTCTGCCTCACCGTGTCGGTGGAATGGAGGTTTTTCTACATGCTTCTCCGCCTTACTATGGGAGCAAAAGGAGAGGCACTTTGAGTTAGTACAATACCCGGAGGGAAGGCTCCGGGGAGTGGACGTAGGTCTAGTTGACCGAACCACTATAAAATTTAGTGTGTTCATTCTAATTACTTTCTACACTTTTATTTTTCTGTGATTAACTGCTTGGGTGAATTTGTGTTTGATCTTTCGTTTGAGTGTATTATTCATTTCTGCTGCAAATCATCAAAAAGTTTTTTACTGTTGCTCTCAAATTTTGAAATAACCAATTCACCCCCCCTCTTGGTTAGCCTTGGGACTAGTTCATCAGGGCTTAACATCCCTTTCAAACTTTCAAACACATCTTCCTTTATTATCCCATTCAAAAAGGCACTCTTAACATCCATTTGGAAAAGCTTAAATTTCTTATAATATGCAAAGGCTAGTAGCACTCTAATGGCTTCCAAATGTGCTACAGGGGCAAAGGTTTCCTCAAAATCAATCCATTCTATTTGGTTGTACCCCTTAGCCACTAATCTTGCCTTATTCTTAACCACCACACCAGAATCATTCATTTTATTCTTAAAGACTCTTTTGGTTCCTCCAACACTTTGGTCTGTAGGTCTTTCTATCAGCTCCCAGATATCATTTGTAACATATTGGTTTAGTTCCTCTTGCATGGGTAGGATCCATAATTCATTAAAAAGGGCTTGATTGATGTTGGTGGGTTCAATCATTGAAATGAAGGTAGAGTGGTTCACTTCTTTTTTAAGTCCATGCTTGGTTCTAACACCATCAGAAGGGTCTCCTAAGATTAGTTCTTTAGGATAACTTGAAGAATATCTCCATTCTCTAGGCAGTGAAACTTCAAGTTTAACCCTTTCTTCCAAATTTGTAGACTCTACACCTCAGGTGACTTTTATAACCTCCTCTTCTTCTGCCCTAGACCCACCAAAATTATCAGATTCATCAAACACAACATGAGTGGTCTCCTTAATAATCAGGGTTCTTTTATTGAAGACTCTATAGGATTTCCTAACACTTGAGTAACCTAGGAACACTCCATCAGATTTTGGGTTAAACTTTTCTAGTTGAGACTTTCCATTATTCAGAATGAACACCTTACATCCAAAGACACGGAGGTAAGAGAGGTAGGGTGTCCTACACTTAAGAATTTCATAGGGTGTTTTGTTTATCTTAGATCTAAGATTTACCCTATTCATAACATAATAGGATGTATTCACCCCTTTTGCACATAAGTATTTAGGAAGTGAGTACTTAACTAACATGGCTCTAGCGGCTTCTACCAGGATCTTATTCTTCATTTTAGCTACCCCGTTCTGCTGAGGGGTCCTAGGAGCTAAAAAATTATGATCTATCCCTTGCTCCTTATAGTAGATTTCAAATTTCTCATTTTTAAACTCTCCACTATGATCACTATGAATAGTTAAAATTTCACAACCTGATTTCCTCTGAATTCAAGTGGAGAAAGATCTAAATTCCTTGAATGAATCACTTTTATGAGATAGGAATCTAACTCTGGTGAACCTCGAATAATCATCAACAATCACATACCCAAAGACTTTTCCTCTTAAGCTTGATGTGCTGATAGATCCAAAGAGATCTATGTGAGGGACTTCTAAGGGTTTGCTAGTGTTTATGTCTTTGATTGAGTGGAAGGAGGATTTGACTTGCTTTCCTAACTGATAGGCATCACGCAGGTGGTCCTTAGTGAATTCTAGTTTAGGGACACCTCTCACTAAGTCTTTTTGGGTGATTTTCCTAAGGCTTGTCATGCTTACATGACACAATCTCCTATGCCACAACTAAGATTCATCAATAATTTATTTTAAGGAAATAATAATATCAGGTTTAAAGTAATTTAGATCTAGCATGTAAATATTGTTGATCCTTTTTCCCTGCAAAATAATTGTCATTTAAGCTTATAATATAGCAAATTGGTAGAAGTTTTATGCTGAAGCCTTTATCACAGAGCTGGCTGATGCTGAGCAGATTGTATTTTAGTCCATCTATAAGTAAATATTATCAATGATGAAATTTTTTGAATCACCAATTATACCTGATCCCACCACACTCCTGATGGTGTTGTCTTCAAGTGTTACCTTACCTCTTACCCTGGCCTCTAGCAAAATAAATTGATTTGCATCTCCAGTCATATACCTTAAACATTCATTGTCCAGGTGCCATATGATCTTATGAGGCCTTTGTGAGAGCACCCCTACAAAATTATTAAATATTAGATTTAGGAAACTAAACAGGTTTGGATCCCTTGTGATGAAAAGAAGAATGATATGCATGCATGCTATACTATAAAATTTGCAATTTTGGTCTCTACACCAAATGTGCTCTACGGTGAATGGTGCAAGTGTGGGAGATATGTTCTAGCATGCCACAAGCAAAACATCTAACACGAGGAAAATGATTTACTAATCTATTTGGGTTATTGTGCCTCTTTCTAGGTTTGAATGATGCATGCTTTGATGATGTTTTATAAAACCCTACAAGTGCACGTAGTGTTTCATTTTGTTCTAATGCAATGATTTTTTCCCTTAGAAACTTATTTGCCTTTTCATAGCTTGCCACTTGCTATTTCAATGCATGATCACTACTATCTAAATCACATTCCATGGTGTCAAGTTCTTTGAAAGCCTTTTATAAATCAACTTGCTATATTTTCAAGGAATAATGCTTAGCAGTTAAATCA